>CM053793.1:531416267-531856267 GCA_028749045.1 Cupressus sempervirens
TACATGACAACTCCCGAGAATTTGCAAACTCCTATATATTAAAAATAATGCACATTAATTAATATAATATTTACTTTACTCTTTCCAATTTAATTAATTAATTTATTAAATCTCATGCACTAACTTTAATAATTCCACTTTTCAATCTTAATATATTTATATTTTAATCACATGAGATTTAGAATCTTTTAATATTTTGAAATATATTTTCCACTTTTAAATTTTATTTTCCAAAACTTTATTGCTAAAATATTTATTAGCTTTAATAATAATATTATTTAGTCATTTATTTAAAAATGAGCTCCAAATATTTTATTATTAAAATAAATATTGTTACATTCTAAATTTAAACTTATAACTTTTATTTTCAAATTTAATTATTTTATTTAATTAATTTTTCAATTAATTAAATAAAATAAATATTAAAATACCATATTAATTTTCCATTTAATTAAATCTTTTAATTAGGCTTAATTAATAGAAAATACATCAAAGACTCATAAGGTAAAAATATGAAAACCCATCATAGCCAAAATACATACAAAATCAAACCAAGGGTTTAAATCACGAATTACATCATCTGACGCATTCGGAAGGTACTCAACTCAGATACTTGTCTTAATTTTTCAATTAGGACAAATGGCTTAAAGGGTTGGGATTTGGACTTGAGCATTTATCTCCCCTCTCTTATCATTGAGATAATGTGATAGGGTACGCTCATCTTGGCAATTCAGGGAAGTCGATACCCGGTACCTGTAACCTGCATAAAAATCATGCATGTACAAACACAATATATACTAAACTAAACATGCAATGGCAGGAAGTGGTGCATCGTGTAAATTTTGACTAGCAGGGGACTACGACTCCCTTCCTTAACCACATCAGACACGCCATACAAAAGAAAACACGCAAAGCAAATACGCACACCATACACATGCAAGTATGGTGTAAGTATCTATAAGAAAACACATATGATAATAAATCATCTTACTAATCATCATTAATAACTGTAAACACTGAAAATAATCATCATGCAAAATTTAAGTAATTTCATCACATAATAAACTAAATCCATAGCACAATATCTAATAATCTCAAAAGAATGTTGGTAACCAACAACATAAAACTAGCTCTAGAAGAGTTTAGCAATGATAACAAAATGCGAACCAGGGGCAGGCACTACATCCACCCCCCCTAGGATTAGGCTTACTCCTGGAAGCCTAAAAGAATGAAAAAACTAAGATACTCACTATGCGGGTCTCATTGAACCCTTTCCCTCCTATAAGAAAATATGATTCCACTAAGAACACTACAACACACATAGAGCAATATGATTCTGGTTTAATGATAAACCGAAAATCACATTGATCCAACATTCACTCTTTTAACAACTACTAAAATAGATCCCCTAATACATTCTAAACAAGAGCAACTTAATGCTTGAAAAGATAATCAAGGGCATACTACCTTAAATCATAGATGAAAGATACATGTTTTGCAACTAGAACGAGTTTTCAATTTTCAGTTTTGCCTTCGTTTAGATTTTTGGTAGAATTTTTAGTTTTGAAAACTAAGTGTTAAAGTATGGAAAATATGCAAGCAACAGTTTTAAGTTCTGTTTTAGTTCACCTAGTTTCAAGTTTTCAGTTTGAAAGAGATATATATGATAGTTCAAAGTTTTTGTTTCATTCAACTAGTTAACAACTAGTGACATTCCAATATACTTAGAGCTCCCAATGTTGAAACTCGGGCTCTAATACCAAATGTAATGCCCCGCCAAGGGATCCAAAGAGTTACACTAAGTTTACCTAACAATTTTTTTTTTAAAACATGAAATATAAACCATTCATAATATTCGCAGAAGTAATAGCAACAATTCAAATGAAAGTAAACATAACATACGTAACAGATTTCATTCTTTAAGGATCCCTTAACATTGAATCATATCTAAATTAACTATTCATCTAACATCACATCCTTATGAAATAACAATGATACATCCAATGTTCATAAATTATATTTTCAGATTGCTCAATCATCCACCATACATATCACAGGGTATGAAAAGTTTAAAAGAATAAATATCCTAGTAAATAAAGTACATCAACATCCAATATTAATCCATGATGCAACTAAAGTAAATGAAACCACATATCATACATGATACATCATCACAAAAGATATAAACATCCATCATAAGAGATAGCCATACATCACAAACATAACTAACTAAGTGGACGGTTCCTCCCAACCGTTAATAGCATCATTAGACCATCGTGGATCCTAGCCATCCCTCCGTGCGTAACATTCCAAAGCACCGAAGAGATCATCGGTATTAATCATAATAGGAATGTCACTCCTAAAAACATCCTACTAACATACAAAGTAAAGCATAAGATACCATCATCTAACATATGCAAATCATCAATGTAAGAAACATACCAGTAAATACATCCATCATAGAGTATATCATCTATCATAATGATCCAAGAACATAATGAAGATAAATACCAACCAAGAATGCTCCAGCCACGGTGTCTATGGACGGATCTCAAATGATAAGAGTGAAAAAACACTACCACCCGACCGCGTGGAACCTAAGTGGTCCACTCCCACCGTGCTGAGGAGATAATCTTAAGTCCCAAACAAGATATCAATTCACAAAGCACAAATCTCTAATAGTCTAGAAATCTTAAAAGTATGCTAACTCAAAGGTTCCATCACACAAAACCGACATCTAATTCCCAGAGGCACACAATGACATGTAGGAAACCTACTATGCAAGCGGGAAAGTGTCATCGCAATTATCATGTACAAGTTACCCTGGCAGTTAGCTAAACTATACAGGTCCATACTGATCTTATGCGGCCACTAGTATCCTCTTATACTGACAAGGCATACTACAGAATGCAAGGTCGCAACCATGCGTTCTCACTACTCCCATCCTAGCCTGTACAAGCACTCAAGGCATGGGCGAGAACCAAAACAATTATCTTTTTAGGTTCATTTAATCCCCATTTAGTGTGTAAATGTTATCACTTATTAACCAAACTTACAATGAGTTACCCTAGCAACCATTTAGGGCCTCGGCCCCCATTGCAAGCCACTTCCCGACACTACAAGTAGATTACCTACCCTAAGCTCATGGAATCATAAAATTATCACAGTCCTGTACAAGCGACTGCAAAGAAAATCCAAAAGATAATATAAAAAGAATCATCAAATATCCATGATAAAAGCATCAAATATCCATAAGAAGAATCATCAAATCTCCAAGATAAGAATTATCAAATCTCCATGAGCATCAAGAAAAGCATCCATAGAAAATCATGACCACAACAGTTCTCTATTGGCAACTGAAGGCATCACTGATAATTATAAGTATCCATTGGTTCTCAATGACCAAAATATATCTCAAAATCATACTGATTGAAGACTCCAAAATGGTTGAGTCAAACATGTCACAACATGACATCATCAAGAAATAAATTCATATTTCAGTCTCATCATGGTGACTAGAAAATAATCCAAAGATAACTGATCGATGACTCAAAAATGATTAGCTCAAGTGTCTCATACACATACATCTCAGCTTCACACATGAAGACTGATGAACAAATACAAATATTTCATAGAGCATACGATCACATTACCATGGTTGGGTTTATAAAGATCGAGACCAAATAAGATCAACATGCCATCACATCTCATAACCCCCGAGCCTCTGGTAACAACCTAGGACTGGTCAACACTAGTCAATCCAAAACCCAAAACAAGAAGCATATAGAATACACAATGCAAACACATGTTTTGGTTTACTAAAATTCACATAGTAAAATAATGTGTAGGGGTTTTTAGTTTTCTGTTTGCAAGTATACTTTCAAGTGTCTTAAGTTTCATCATTTGACCTACAAGTCAACCCATCTATTCCCTGATAGCATTATCCTTCTATTATTAAGAATTACATTCTAAGAATAACTTAAGGATAAATATTCACTAAACTGATCATCATTGACTTTTAATTAAATTTTCCTCTATATTTAACCATGATCCATATTCTAATTGATTAACTCTTCTTTAATGTTACTTCAACTTTTCATCATAATCAAAGGATCATTATTCGTTTATAAGAGAACCAATTATCAATCTTCGAATAAGAAGATTATAACATTATTAAAATGATCAATTTAATCTACCAATTAACATAGGTGCACAATTCCATGATCCATTAACATTTTAATGGTTAAAACTCAATTAAGTATCTCTAACACTTAAGCCTCTTAATTATAATCATTATTAAATTGTCACTAATAACCATTAAAATATCTAAGTCATTATTCAAGTTATTAGAATAAGACTTATCAACTTCGATATAGATAATCTACAATCTCATTAAAAGAATTATATCAATTAAATCTCCATTACATAACTTAATTATTAATTAAATCTAATTAACTCTAGTTAATTGATTTTTTTTATTAGATATAAGAGTTTCAGAACAAAAAGAGCAACCAAAGTACCACCACAAAAATCAACAAGGAGGCCAAGCCTCACTAAAGAAGAACAGATTCAGCTGTATAATATAACAAAAAGAGGAGAAAGACTAGCTAACTAAGAACATCATAGTAATTGACCACTCAGGCAGTCCAACCTAAGGGACCCTCCATCCAAACGATGCTTTTACGTTCTTGAATCTACATCAGCCTGAATAAATCATCCTTTCTAGCATTCACTTTCTTACGAATTTATCTATTTAGCCCAATGCAAGCTTGCTCAAAAGCTTCCACATCATCCAAGGTTCTACGCCACTAGTATCCATGCTTAAAAGCAGCATGCCCATCATGAAGGAACCGTCTCATCTTGTCTCGCTCGATCAACATAGTAGCTTGCACCTGCAAAGAAATTTTAAAATAAGTGAGCTTTCAAAAAAATTCAGTATGGTCCCTTGGCTTACCTTGGTATCTTTCCTCATTCCTACATTTTTAGATATGCTAGAGAATGTTAGATGACAATATATTCCAAAATAAATTGGTATCTTTAGGAAGACCATTAATATAACCAGTGATAATATCAAGAATATTAACATCAATAGGATAAACAATGCCAAACATTCTCCATATTTCTTTAGCAAAAGTACAATCTAAAAGAATATGTCTACCAGTTTCAGGAACTCTGCATAAATTACAAAAAATAGAATTAGATAAATCTCTCTTAATAGGTAGCTTGTCCAACATGACTAACCATCTGAAGCATCTAATTTTAGGCTCAACAGAATTCTTCCACAAGATATCAAAGTATTTTTTCCAAACATTAGCATCATAAGAAGAGTACCAAACAACATTGACATGATCAATAATATTAGTATTACAATCAAGGATTCTGTATATATTCTTGGCCTTAAGCAGATTCGTGACAACTCCACTAGGCCATTTACACTTTAGGTGCCTTTGAGAATCAACATGGCATATAGTCGGAAGACCATTAACAACTTGCACAATCATGTTATAAGTTCTTTTATAGGAATCAGGGATATCATATTTATTTTTAAGCTCATCCCAAGGAGTGATTTGGTTCTACTCAAAGAGATCTATAAATTGTTTAATACCTTTCTTAGCCCACAATCTGGCAGAACACCCTTGGGGTAAGGGCCAAAGGTTTACCATTTAGGTGAAGATTCCACCAAATTGATCTTTCACCATGGAGTTGATCATTACAATGAAAATCCTTGTTAGTGATGAATTTCTTAACATGGTCCCAAGCCTTTCAAATAGATCTAAAAACTATGGAACCTTGGACCATGACAGGAAAGTTACCAATAATGAGGTCGCAAAAGGGGAGATTAGTCCAAGATTTGGCTTTCTTAGGCACACCCCTTTCAATGTTATTTTTAACTAACACTTTCCAAGGACAGTCACCCTCCATGGATTGAAAAATCTATTTGGCAGATAGAGCAAAACCTTGAATTCTTAAGTCCTTCAGCCCAACTCCCCCAAGGGCCTTGTCAGTGTGGCACCAAGCCCACCTAACAGAATGAATTTTATTATTACCCTTTCCATCAGACCAAAGAAATTGTCTGATGGACTTCTGAATTTCAGCAATCTGATAATTGTTAAAAAACCATGCAGAGGAATAGTAAATGGTGTAGGAGGACAACATCTTCTGGCAAACTTGAATCCTGCCTGCCAGAGATAATGCCCTATTATGCCATTTGTTAAGTTTCTTATCAATCTTCTCTTTAACCTATGACCACATGTCCTTGATTTAATTAATAACTTCACAACCAAACCATCAACCCAATAAATATTAGTTGACTAATAACTAATTATAATTTGTACGTTTAAAGTCAACTACAATCCAATGCACAAATAATCATTTTAATAGTTCAATAATAATAACTGGTTAATATTTAATAACAAGCTATATTGAGAATCTTATTAATAGATCACATTCATCATGATAATCATTTCAAGTTAAAACTCTATCGCATATAATCATATTGTCAACTCAATGAACATTAATTGATTAAAATCAATTATAATCCAAATCCAAAAATTATTATCTTTTACAAACTTCAATTAATAAATAATCTCCACTAGATTATCTCTAATCAAATTTGTTGATAACTATTTAAACCATTATTTATTAATAGTTTGCTAGACCCAACAAACATTAATAAATAATAAACTCATCAAACTATATTTCCATAAATTCCATTAGTTAATATTTAACTATCCTTTAAGGTATATCAATAATTTATAATCAATATAATAATTCAAATCGTAGCTATGTTATAACAAGGTCAAAATGTAACAATGACCCATTGTCCATTATCAATAAAATTTGAGTCACTTAATTTAAAATCATCTCGTACTATAAAATTACCATCTCTAAATTATTTAATATAAATATATCTCTTTCCATCAGTCCTATCTACAATCGTTTCTATTAAAATCCTCCATTAATTCATTTAGAACATTCTGATTAATCTTTGGACTAATGAAATAATTATTAAATTCTAATTATATTGCTTTATTGAGATTTCAATAACCTGTTTAATAACTTAACTTTTTCATTTATAACATTCCCCTTTAACCTTAATTGGATTAAATTCCAATTAAGTAAATGAATCAATTTAAAACTATATATTACTTATAAATCTTGAATATTAAACAAATTCATTAATATTATATATATAAACTCATATACAACTTTAATATATTAATAATCGCACATTAGATAATTAATATCTAACATCATGCGTATGATTATAAAGTCGAATGTTTCAAGTTACACATTCGACGACGGTTGAATCGCAATGTTGTGCAACTGTCATCGCGATGTGACTGTGGCCGTGCGCTGACGGTTGCTGCTGCAGTCAGCCCTGCAACTGAAGTCGCAGGTACGACTGCATCAGCAGTCCATAGTTGGCATAAATAAAAGGAACAAGGGGTGGGGTGGGGTAAAACTCCGCCCTCCCATATAATTTTTATAAACGTTTTTAAATATCGTTCAAAAGCAATTCACATATAACGTTTTTCATTAAAATGTTTCCATGCGATTCGAATTCAATATATATTCGGATTTAACGTTTACACAATTTTATACATAAATATATATATATATATATATATGTATATATATACGTATATGTGTATATATATATATGTGTGTGTGTGTGTGTGTGTGTGTGTGTGTGTATACATATACCGATTGTAATTCAACACTATTATTTTAAGATATATATATATATATATATATATATATATATATATATGCAGATTTGAACATATATGTATTTCTATAGAGAACATATTTATAACTTTTAAATAAAGAGGGTTTTCTAATTCTTTTAAATAAGAATCTCTCTTTTAAAATAATTGTTCTCTAAATATGATCATAATCCATCTAATAGATCTAACTATAAATTTGAAATCATCATTCTCAATTTGATTCTAATTCGAACCCAAACCCGTTTAAATCTAATTTCTCTTTAATTGGATTCTAGGGTTTTCTAATATTTTCTTCTCAACCAAATAAAATATCTAGATTCAAATTTCAGATTCAATCACAAAGAGTATTCAGACACATATAGCAGACACAATTAAGACAGGAAGAGAAATAGTGCAAAGAGAATATGTGAATATCACGAGTGCACCTGGACACTGATGCTAATCTGTCATGCCTCAAAAGTCCATAGAAAATCCCTTCCTTCACCATCATTCACAATTCCTCCAAGATCTAAGCCAACCGAATCTTCCAAGTGACTAGAAGTGCTAGAAGGAGCATAGAAGCAAGTAGAAATTATATGAGCATATGAATCTTCTCCAATGCATGTAAGCTTTGAAGCTTCCATTTTAGCTTGAAGCTTGTAATTTACATTAAGCTTGTAGCTTCCATTAAGCTTGTAGCTTTCATTATGCTTGTCCAAACACACTAAGAGAGCATCTATTTAAAGGCCTCTAAGATGCATCTAGATTGTCTCTAGAAGCAACTAGAAGATAAGCATGACAACCAAGCATGGGTCTTCTCCAACCTTCAAGATAAGTCTTAAAGTTGTAGACACCATGTGCTCAAATAAAATGCTAACTTCTAAGTGTAGACAACTAGTGCATTCTTAGAGTGCAAACTTCTGTGTTGTCTACATGACAACTCCCAAGAATTTGCAAACTCCTAAATATTAAAAATAATGCACATTAATTAATATAATATTTACTTTACTCTTTCCAATTTAATTTATTTATTTATTAAATCGCATGCACTAACTTTAATAATTCCACTTTTCAATCTTAATATATTTATATTTTAATCACATGAGATTTAGAATCTTTTAATAATTTTAAATATATTTTCCACTTTTAAATTTCATTTTCCAAAACTTTATTGCTAAAATATTTATTAGCTTTAATAATATTATTATTTAGTCATTTATTTAAAAATGAGCTCCAAATATATTATTATTAAAATAAATATTGTTACATTCCAAATTTAAACTTATAACTTTTATTTTCAAATTTAATTATTTTATTTAATTAATTTCCTTATTAATTAAATAAAATAAATATTAAAATATCATATTAATTTTTCATTTAATTAAACCATTACTTAAATCTTTTAATTGGGCTTAATTAATAGAAAATACATCAAAGACTCATAAGGTAAAAATATGAAAACCCATCATAGCCAAAATGCATAGAAAATCAAATCAAGGTTTTAAATCACGAATTACATCATCTGACGCATTCGGAGGGTACTCAACTTGGATACTTGTCCTAATTTTTCAATTAGGACAAATGGCTTAAAGGGTTGGGATTTGGACTTGAGAATTTATCTCCCCTCTCTTATCATTGAGATAATGTGATAGGGTACGCTCATCCTGGCAATTCAGAGAAGTTGATACCCGGTACCTGCAACCTGCATAAAAATCATCCATGTACAAGCACAATATATACTAAACTAAATAGGCAATGGCAGAAAGTGGTGCATCGTTTAGATTCTGACTAGCAGGTGACTACGACTCCCTTCCTTAACCACATCAGACACACCATACAAAAGCAAACACGCAAAGCAAACACACACACCATACACATGCAAGTATGGGGTAAGTATCCATAAGAAAACACATATGATAATAAATCATCTTACTAATCATCATTAGTAACTACAAACACTGAAAATAATCATCACGCAAAATCTAAGTAATCTGATCACATAATAAACTGAATCCATAGCACAATATCTGATAATCTCAAAAGAATGCTGCTAACCAACAACATAAAACTAGCTCTAAAAGAGTTCAACAATGATAACAAAATGTGAACCAGGGGCAGGCACTACAATTGACATCTATATTTTTATTACATTCTCCTCATAGTATTCAATAAACTCCCATTAAGTAAACTCTTCTTCTTTATATGACCTCAACCACTTTAAAATTTTACCTATTTCATTCTCAAGAAGTGTTATGAAAAAAATGAACTTGTAGAAAGCTTCAAACTTATCCTTCAAGAAATTTTTCCACATAATCCTTGATTAATCATCAATAATTATCAATAAGTATTAATCATCATGATAAATTCTTGTTCTCATGGGATTACAAAGACCATTATATACTGAATCAAATGTATTCTTAGATAAAAATGCCTTACTATTGAAATCAAAACTTGTTAATTTATCTAATTGAAATTATTTGCACATTATATTTTCTATCTTTACTAGTTATGGCAATCCCCTAACTACATTTGACTTACTAAATTTGATCAAATTATCAAATTTTTACATGAAAAAACCTTATATGGTAGAACTAACTACCTTCAAATCTAGCAACCAAAAACCTATTAATAATAGTGTTCATATGGAATACATTACCTTTAGTTTTCCTCCCAATTTCTATCAAATCTTAGGAGCTTCCAAGTATCATGCATATATCTCCTTTAAACTCCATTTGGTAACCTTTGTCTTTTAATTGAACAACACTCAAAAAGTTATGTTTCAAACCTTCTACTAAGTAGACATAATCAACATTACTTTCTCCATTCAAATAAATTGAACCTTTACATTTGACCAAGTAGGGCCAGTTGTTTCCAAACCTTACCACACCAACATCAAATTCTTTTGGGTTTATGAACTTTCTTCTATCACAGATCATATGATGTGAACACCCACATTCAATAACACACTTGTTACTGTGTTCTATGTATGAAACCAATTCATTTTCTCCTTCCAAGGTATCTTATTTCACTACAATAAATACTACCTCTTCTTCTTCATTGTCTCCAAAATCTTCATCAGTTGCACCCTCATCCACTGTAACATAACATTATTTCTTTCCTTTTTCCTTGAATTTTTTGATATTTTCCTTTTGCTCACCATTGGGACACATGGAATCAATATATCATATCTTATTACTTGAGAAATACTTTTAGGATAACTTTCCTTTGTGCTTATTAGTACCTATAGGTAGTCCCTTTGCAAGTAATGCTTCAAGTTATTTCTTTCCTTTTTCTTCTAAAATAGATTCAAGTTCCCTAGAATAACTTGATGCAATAAATAATTTGTGAATGATCTCTTTACCCTTCTTTAGTGGATCCATATAAAAATAAGTTTTGAACATTATGTCAACTTTGGGAATATAATTATCATTGTTACTCAATTCAAAGGTAATAAGCTTTCCAATAAATCCATCAATATAGACAATATCAATTATTCTCAATTCATGACTAGTAATAAGGTTCTCAACATTTTATTTATCACGCCCTCTTCTTCAATTTTACCACCAAAACTTATGATATCATTAACTAATTCTTCTATCATTTTACCATATTGAGCAATGTTCTCACCTTCCACCATTTTCATGTCATCATATTTTCCCTTCATACTATCCACCCTAGATTTTTGCACATGTTTGTCTCCATCATAGATTAGATTCAACTTTTCCCAAACCTTATAAGTAGTCTCTAGCCCTTGTATATCAATGTATTTAGAATTAGATATATTACTTACCTCAGTTTCCAATAATTTAACATTCTTTTGTTTCTCCTTTAGTTAATATGTAGTAAGAGTCTCAACAAGAACTAAATATTTAGTTTCAACATGATTCCATATTTTTTCCCCATACCTTCTAGATAAATCTTCATATGGTCAATCCATATTGTATATTTGTCTCTTTGAACTTAGGACCTTATTTCTTCATCATCAAATATTGTCCCCAAGTTGTTAATCTTATCATAAAGAGAACCAAGTCCTTGATACTAAATTTTAGCATTATAAGATCCAAGATTACTTGGGAGCGAGGGGCTGTGAATCAATAATCTATCAAATTCAAACTTTTTATCAACCCTTCAATAATGTTCATAAACATATATTTGTGCAACAATAAACAATGAAACAAATGAAACAATCCAAACATGTAACACAAGAACACACATTTTTATTGTGAAAACCATTGGTTAGAGGAAAAACCACAATGGGAATTAGTACCAACAATTTTTTCACTCTTCTGAAGTGTTGATGCAGGAGCATCTTGGGGTAGTTAGCAATCCTACATTTTGGAGGTATTTTTGGCTTTGGAGTTGATGACTCGATCAATTCCTGGTGGTACTTAGTTGTTGAAGGTACTTGTATTGCATAAAATGTAATGAAGAAAAGAAACAAAAAGAAACTAAGTCTATTCCTATATATCTATGCAAACCTCAAATATGAAAGACATGGAGAAAGCATGCAAATGTATTAAAATAAAAATAATAAATAAAATTAATCTACTCAATACAACACATGCAAACCTCCAAAATAAAGAAGTATTGATTTTTTTGTTATTGAGGGTATGTGGTTGCTCACAAATCTTGCAACATAACAATGGATTGAATATTTCTTATGAAAATGAGGAGTGTTCTTTATTTATAGGAAATAAGATGAAATGGATGGTTGAGATTCAAAATGAGATGAAGGGGTAGGATTCCTTAGGATCAACGAAGTATCTATGAGGTGGAGGCCAAGTGGACTCCATGTGTATTAGGGTTTTGACCATTCAAATGGGGAAAGATGCTCTCACATGTGTGGGAAACCTTTGATGTGAAGGGTCAATGACATGTGTAAGAGGTTGGAAGCTCAAGGTTTTCTCACATGTGTGAGCAACTTTGGTTCACATGTGAAGGCAAAAAAATGTGTAAGTGTGTAAGAGTCACATGTCACATGTGACTAGGGTTTTTTAATCCTTTGATTAAGATTGTGCAAAAGATTAAGGATATAATTAGATGGGAAACTAGGATTAGTTAGTGGGTAATTGGATTGACCTAGTTTAGAAGGATGGATTAGGTTAGGAAAGTGAGGTTAGGCAAAGGTTAAAGTTAGAAGCCATATGCTCAAATAGAATAAAATATATTATTTAATTCCAAGTGGAATTAAAAGGAATTAATTAAGTAAAATGAGTCATTTACATAATTAAAGTAAAGGATTAAGATGCAAGTGGGATGAGGGGAAATAGGGTAAGGAATAAATAAATATAAATTTATTTAAAACAAGGAAATGGGATAAAGATGAAAACAATTAAATAAATGTAAATTTATTTACTTAAAGGTAGGATAAGGCTAAAATCAAATAAATAATAAATATCTATTTAATTGGTTGATATAAGGGTATTTGTGCTTAATTGGACAATTTTAGGTGTCCAAAATACTCTTCATACACTAGGAGCTTGACTTATACTACATAACTTAGTTATGCTTGGTTGTAGTGTTGACCGAGTAGCTCAGTCAATAAAGGGGCTTGATTGTTGGAGGAACTGACACATGCTAGTGCTCGGCAATGCTTGTGTGAGCTCGATGATGCTTGGTGGTTTTGATGATACTTAGTGGTTTGATGGTTCTTTTGATGCTTGGTCATGTCTTGGTCTTGCTTTGAATGAGTTGTCTGTGATCAATTTCTAGTTTGAGCTGACCTTTGCATTTAATTTGGTTATATGTATTTAATGTTTGTTGCAAGCTGACTTATGGCTTAGTTGGATATAAGTAAGGGGTCTTGTGTAGTCTTAAGTCATAATCATATAGCTTGGAGAAGAAGATGTGGAAGAGGAGTGAAGTTTGAGAAAAGTTAGTAGCTGTGGCTTGGGAAAAAAGGAGATTTCTTGGTGGCTTGCAAGCGTAAGTTTAGATCTACCTTGGAGGTTTCTACTAGAGTGTAAATCTGGACTAGCTAGGGTTTGGGTCAGATCTTGAGGGATCTTGTAGAACTATTACTTGCTTTGTATTTGGTTGTAATTGGGAAGGCCTTATAACTCGACACATTGCATGTAATCAATGTTTTTTTGAATAAAGAGTTGTATTTGGTATTAGATTGTATACTGTGTGTTGTGTTTTGGTTGTGTGGTTATTTTTTGGGGGCTAGGAAATCTCCTTTGGGGATTCTCCTACCTTGTACTACGTCAAGTGGTATTAGAGAAAAGGTTTTCTTGAGCATGTAGACATATCACCGAAGTTGAGGCAATTTGCACCAGGACATGGGGTGAAGGCCATTAGAGAAAGGATCTAGTTGATCTTGTGGATTTGTTGTAGAGGGTTTGTTGCAGAGGGTTTGTGAAAATCTTGGAAAATTCCTCCAAGATAATTGGACCTTAGGGTGATTGAAGATCCTTGTGATGTTGTGGAAGCGAGGATCTTTGAGAAGATTAAAGAAGAATTCCAATCTAAGATGACAGTGATCAAGAGTGATATGATTGTTCAGATTATAAGTGCTATAGGTGATGTACCTTGACATATGGGTACCAAAGATGGTTATGAGGAAGCTACTCAAGACTTTTAGGTTGTTGGATCAAGTGGTGAAGATAGAACTGATCTTGTGGAGAGACCTATGGGAAATAGGGTTGGTTAGTTTGAAAGATCTAGATCTCAATTGAAGCTAAAACATAAAATGGAAATTTCTAATTTCTCAGGTACTTTTAATCCTAAAGAATTGATTAATTGGATTGGAAAATTGGAAGACTACTTTGAGGTAGAGGATATTGGAGATCCTCTCAGAGTGAGATTGGCATAGACTAAGCTAAAGGGACATGCTAGTCTTTGGTGGAAGGAATTGCAAACAGATAGAGAAGAGGAATGTGAAATGAATATCATCATTAAAAGTTGATGATGAATAAATTGAAGGCTAAATTCATTCTTATTGATTATGAACTTGAGTTGTTTGAGAAGTTACAAGATTTGAAGCAGAAGGATATATTTGTGAAAGATTATACCAAGGAGTTCTACAAGCTAACTATTCAGTCTGGACATAGAGAATTATCTAAGGAGAAGGTCGCTCGCTATATTAATGGTTTAAGATTCAATATTTAGGATGAGGTTGGTATGCTAAAGATTGATTCAATTAAGGATGCTTATCAATATGCTTTGAAGGTAGAAGATAAGTTGAAGAGAATAGATCAAGGAAGTTTTCAAGGGAAAGAGAAGTAGGAATGCTTGGGGAAGGACAAACCAAGTACAAAAGAAGAACCAAACTATTGATTAGAAGAAGAGGAAATGTAGAGGTGAGTTTAAGGGTACTTCCTACAAATGTAGTAAAGAAGGACATTGAGTTTATGAATGTTTGCAAAAGGCTAGTTATAAAAGAACTATTTCTATTAACCTAAGAAAGGGGATAAGTTTCTGGCTTGACGAGTATTGTTTGGTAAGAGGACACTGGAACCAAGTCAAAGGAGTAATTTTTTCAAGAGTTGTTGTAAGTCTAGTGGTAAAATATGCAATGTGATTATGGATGGTGATAGTATAGGTAACCTTGTTGTTGAAGAGATGGTTTAGAAACTTGGTTTGAAGAGAATGAGACATCCTTGTCCTTATAGGATTGGTTGGTTGCAAGATGAACATGCTTTGGAAGTGAGAGAAAAGTGTCTTGTTGATTTTCAAATTGGAAAATATAAGGATAAAGTGTTGTGTGATATTGTGGACATGAGTAGTTGTTACATATTGCTTGGTAGACCTTGGTAGTATGATTGTAGGTGTATGCATGATTGTGTCAAGAATGTGATCACTATTGAGAAAGCTGACAAGAAGCATTCCCTAATTCCTTTGCATAATGAAGAACTCGATAGGAGGAACCTAATTATTGGCAGTCAAGTTAAGTTGAAGGATTCTGAGAGGATTAGAGATCAACTTGGAAAGAAAACATGTAGCACATCGAGGATGGATGTGAAGAAGAAAAAGTGGAACAAGGGAAAGTGTGCACAAGTTGAAGGCTTAGAGGATATGTATGTAAAGAACTATTTTGAGATTTATGTGTTGAATCCTAGAAGATGTTCTTCCAGCTATTGAGAACATCTTTTGGCACCTACGGTGTCTAATGTAGGAGCATCTTAGAGTAGTTAGCAATCCTGCAAGTTGGAGGTATTTTGGCTTTGGATTTGAGGACTCAGTTGATTATTGGTGGCACTTGGTCATTAAAGGTACTCAACATACACTAGAAGCTCTACTTATACTACATGGATCAATTATGCTTGGTTGTAGTGTTGACCAAGTAGCTCGGTCAATAAAGGGGCTTGGTTGCTTGAGGACTCAAGACAAACTATTGCTCGACAATGCTTGCATGAGCTCAATGAGGCTTGGTGGTTTTGTCAATACTCAATAGTTTGATGAATCTTCTAATGCTTAGTCATGTCTTGGTCTTGCTTTGACTAAGTTGTCTATGATCAATTTCTAGTTTGAGCCAACCTTTGCATTTAATTTGGTTATATGTATTTAATGGTTGTTGTAAGTTGACTCGTGGCTTAAATATGTATTTAATGTAAGGGTTTAATTAATTTGCAACTTACTAGGCAAACTTGTGGCATAGTTGGGTATAAGTAAGGGGTTTTGTGGAGTCTTAAATCATAATCATCAAGCTTGGAGAAGAGCATGTGGAAGAGGAGAAAATTTTGAGAAGAGTTAGTAGTTGTGACTTGAGAAATAGGGAGATTACTTGGTGGTCTTGTAAACATACATTTAGATCTTCCTTGGAATTTTCTACCAAAGTGTGAATTTGGAATAGCTAGGGTTTGGGTTGGATCTTGAGGGAACTTACAAAACTATTACTTTCTTTATATTTGGACGTAACTAGGAAGGCCTTAGAGACTAGCACATTACATGTAATTAGTGGGTTTTTTATGAATAAAGAGTTGTATTTGGTATCATATCTTATATCATATGTTGTGTTTCTACTATGTGGTTATTTGTTTGGGGCTAGGACATCTCCTTTGGAAATTCTCCTACCTTGTACTACGTCAGGTGGTATCAGAGTGAAGTTTTTCCTGAGCGTATAGATAGATTACCGAAGTTGAGACATTTTGCACTAGGACTTGTGGTGAAGGTCATTGTAGCGAGGATCTAGTTGATCTTGTGGTTTTTTTGTAGAGGGTTTGAAAAAATATTGTAAGATGTCTCTAAGAAAATTGGACCCTAGGGTGATTGAAAATCTCTATGATGCTCTAGAAGCAAGGATCTTAGAGAAGATTAAAGAAAAATTCTTATCTGAGATAGCACTAATGAAGAATGATATGATCACTAAGATCATAAGTGCTATAGATGGTGTACCTCAACATATGGGTACTAAAGATGGTTATGAGAATGCTATTGAAGAATTTGAGGTTGCTAGATTGAGTGGTGAAGATAGAATTTATTGTGTGGAGAGACTTATTGGAAATAGGGCTAGTCAGTTTGATAGATCTGGATCTCAATTGAAGCTAAAGCATAAGATGAAGGTTTCTAACTTCTCTGGTACTTTGGATCCTAAATACATGATTGATTGGATTGGAAAATTGGAAGATTACTTTGAGCTAGAGGACATTGGAGATCCACTTAGAGTGAGGTTGGAACAGACTAAGCTGAAGAGACATGCTGCTCTTTGGTGGAAGGAATTGCAAAGAGATAGAGAAGGGGAAAGTGAAATGAAGATCACTCGTTGGAAACTGACAGTGATGAAATTGAAGGATAAGTTCATTTATGCTAACTATTAACTTGATTTGTTTAAGAAGTTGTAGGATCTAAAGTAGAAGGATATGTCTATGAAAGATTATATCGAGGAGTTCTAAAAGTTGACTATTCAGTCTAGACGTAGAAAATTATCTAAGAAGAAGGTAGCTTAGTACATTAATGGTTTGAGATTCAATATTTAGGATAATATTGGTATGCTGAAGACTGATTTGGTTGAGGATGCTTATCAATATGCTCTAAAAATAGAAGATAAGTTTAAGAGAAGAAATCAAGGAAGTTCTCAAGGGAAAGAGAAGCAAGACTACTTGGGGAAGGAAAAACTGAGTGCAGAGGAAGAACCAAACCTGTTGATCAAAAGAGGAGGATAGTTAAAGGTGAGTTTAAGGGTACTTTCTATAGATGTGGTGAAGAAGGACATCAAGCTTATGAATGTTCGTAGAGGGCTAGTGATAGAAGAATTATTTTTTTGAACAAGGCTGAAGACCATATCAATGAACTTAAGAAAGGGGAGAATTTATTGGTTTGGTGAGTATTGTTTGGTGAGAGGACATTGGGACCAAGTCAAAGGAGTAATTTTTTTAGGACTCGTTGTAAGTCTGGTGGTAAAATCTACAATGTGATTGTGGGTAGTGGTTGTACAGATAACCTTTTTGCTAAAGAGATAGTTCAAAAACTTTTTTTGAAGAGAATGAGACATCCTTGTCCTTATAGGATTGGTTGGTTGCAAGATGAACATTCTTTGGAAGTGAGAGAGAAGTGTCTTGTTGATTTTTAGATTGGGTAGTATAAGGGTCAAGTATTGTGTGATATTGTGGACATGAGTAGTTGTCACATATTGCTTGGTAGACCTTGGTAGTATGATTGTAGGGCTACACATGATTGTGTCAAGAATGTGATTACTATTGAGAAAGGTAGCATGAAGCATTCCTTGATTCCTTGATAGAATGAAGAGCTTAGTAGAAAGAACTTCAATATTGACAATTGAGTTGAGTTGAAGGATTTTGAGAGGGTTAGAGATCAACATGGAAAGAAAACTTGCAATGCACTGAGGATGGATATGAAGAAACAAAAGTGGAACAAGGGAAAAGTGTGAAAGTTGAAGACTTGGAGGATTTGAATGTGAAGAACTAGTTTGGGATTTATGTGTTGAACCCCAGAATATGTTCTTCTAGCTATTGAGAACATCTTTTTACACCTGGGGCGTTTGATGTAGGAGCATCTTGGGGTATTTAGCAATCCTATATGTTGGAGGTATTCTGGCTTTAGAGTTGAGGACTCAGTCAATTCCTAGTGGCACTTGATTGTTGAAGGTACTCAACATACACTAGGGGCTTGACTTATATTTCACAGATCAATTATTCTTGGTTGTAGTGTTGATCAAGTAGCTCAGTCAATAAAGGGGCTCGATCATTGGCTTGGCACATACTAGTGCTCAACAATGCTTGTGTGAGCTCAGTGATGCTTGGTAGTTTTGCTAATACTTGGCAGTTTGGTGGTTCTTCTGATGCTTGGTCATGTCTTGGTCTTTCTTTGACCAAGTTGTCTATGATCATTTTCTAGTTTGAGCCAACCTTTGCATTTAATTAGGTTGTATGTATTTAATGGTTGTTGCAATCTAACTTGTGGCTTGAATATGTATTTAATGTAAGGGTTTATTTAATTTGTAACTTACTAGGCCAACTTGTGGCTTAGTTGGGTATAATTAAGGGTTCTTGTGGAGTCTTAAGTCACAATCACCTAGCTTGGAGAAGAGGAGAAATTTTTGAGTAGAGTTAGTAGTTGTGGCTTGGGAAACAAGGAGATTGCTTGGTGGACTTGTGAGCATAAGTTTAGATATTCCTTGGAGGTTTCTACCAGAGTGTGAATTTGGACTAGCTAGGTTTGGGTTGGATCTTGAGGGAGCTTGCAAAACTATTACTTGCTTTGTATTTAGCCATAACTAGGAAGGCCTTACAACCTAACACATTGCATGTAAACAATGGTTTTTTTATGAATAAAGAGTTGTGTTTGGTATCAAATATTATATCATGTGTTGTGTTTCTTCTATGTGGTTACTTGTTGGGGGCTATACCATCTCCTTTGGGGATTCTCCTACCTTCAACTACATCAAGTGTACCCTATTAAAGGCTTATCTCTACTAGGAGTAATCTAAGGGACTTACCTATAGCCCTATTAGGAGATTTACCCTATATGGAGTAACTTGATTAAGGGATCTCATGCCCTAATTAAAGAGCCACATGGTTAGAGGGTTTCAACTTTAGACTTGTTAGGATTTACCCAATTAATGCATTTTCTTGGAGAACCTGCTAGGATTCAACAAGTGACAGTGATATGAGAACAACACTTATCTTTTCCAATAAAAACCCAATTAATCTCAATCTCTACTTTTCTTACAAATTATCCACACTATTTTCTAGATTTCACCGCAACGTCCATGATCTAGAACCTCATAATTCACCAAACTAGATATAGAGACACTGTCACCAACTAGGGTAGTCACCTCCTTAAGAAATAAATATTACATTTGATTTATTTTTCATGCTTTAAACTATTCTACCAAAATATATTACTAAATAATAATAATACATTTACAAATCCACATCAACCTCTAGATTCATCCACACATCGATTTGATCAAGAGCAATCAAACTCCTTGACTTTTTCCAACATGCTTCCATAAGCTTAAAAAATATCAATACCAAATAATAATTACACATCATAACTAATACATCAACATGATACTTGGATCATGGAAATATTCATCACAACCAACTACATCATCATTAGTTGAGGATCTAATACAAACTATTGCAAGTACTCTTCCATCATGCATAGAATGATCTTTTGGGTATTGAAACTATGCCTTCTAGTACTCCATTAATCCTTCAATTGCAATAACAATCTTATATCAATTAAGACAATTCAGGCTAAATTGCAACACCTGAATCCACATGAATTTGGTAGAATAATGAAATCATTCATCATCTATCACTATTTGTTCTTCTAGTTTCTTTGTCAATGTTCAATAGATTTTAGCTCTCTCCAAACATGTTGTCAACTAATGTACAACATATAGAGACATCTCTAAGCCTCACATAAGAACCACACACTCATTTCCTTCTAAAATACTATATTTAACTACATAAACACTTATCAACTCATCTAGAACACTATAAACCATCAAACCACTAAGTTGACATCAATTACAACAGAATAAATAATCTTATTATCATCAATCTTGTGCCCCAACACTCTCAATAGTCTTTTCATTAATAAGAACTCTATTAGCACTACCTTGATTAAAGGATATAAACTTACAACTAAGTAAGCACTCTATTATGAGATTTGAATAGGCCTATAAAAATTGCTATGTTAAGAGATTTACCTTGAGTTACTTGGTAGAATGTATTAGTACCCAATCCTTTAGTTGTCACTCTAATGCTAGATTAGAAAACTTCTCTTTTCAATTCTAATTTGATCTCCTTATCTAATAAACTTTGTTCTCTCCTTCACTACTAGTTTTCTCTATCTGATCTCTACTTCTAAACATAAAAACATATCCTTCCTTCTCTCATACACTTTACCCTTCAATCTCTCCTTTGTCTCTCATGTGCATACATTCTATGATTTATAGTTTAGACCACCCATAAATAAACATCTAGAGAAGGTTCTAGATCATGATCAACAATTGAGATTTCTCCCTTTTGTTGCTTAATCCCTCCAATTTTTTGATTGGTTGACCACATTACATAGGGATCAATGATCTTTGAAAAAATGTTTAATCAACTCCTTAGTTGTCTCTCCAATCCTTAAAATGTGTATAGAAGTCAGAAAAAATGATTTACATAAGTTTTTGTGCTATCATAAATACATATGCCAAAACTGGTTTACTCAGCACTTGAATACCCTTACACTTTGTCACAATTGATATTCATGTTTTCCCTCAGCTTCTATATGCTTGACATTAACTATCTTGCTCGGTATGAACTAACTCTTCTTTTTCTTAGTGTCTACTAACTTTACTCGACATAAACTACCACTCAGTCCATATTGGGGTGCTCAACAACCTAAGAATTGCTCGACTCAAACTAAAATGTGAACAAGTCTAAATACATTATTTGACCTTCATTGGGTGGCTTGGTCATAGTGACGACCAACGAAATATTCCTAGGAAATAACTAAGTGTTTGAACCTAATAGGCAACATGAATTGGAGATCAACAATCTCCCCCTTTGACATTAGTGGTAAAAATAGTTTGTCAAGTCTGATCATTTCATTCAAAATTTCAAAATAGCATTGCCCCTTAGAATATGACTTGGTCTTTAAAAAGACTCCACTATATACATCATATATATGCTTCCAAAAATGAGTGATATATTACATTACATAATGACATACCTTTTGATTTCCCTCTATGACATATCACAACCTTATGGTTTCCCCTTGTATATATATCTATTCACTATTTTCCTCATTTTTGTTACTTATAATTGCTAGGGTGAAGGGGTCAAACCATATTTATCCAAAAATGGTTTGTGAATCTGTATAACTATAACAAGTGCATTATGGTAACTTGTTCTAATAGATTCCAAAACTAAAATTGTAATAATTAGTTGATTAGCTAATTCAACTAGGCTCTCTACAATAAAGAGATGGGAATCTCGACCTGCTATCTCTTTAACTAATACTAGCTCTCTTTGCAATGCCTCCAAGTAAGGTATCAATAGGGATTGAATAGAAACCAATTTACCTCTCATTATTCCATTCATGTCTTGTAATTCAACCAATCTCCCTTGAGAAAAAATTAATATGTTAAAATGAATAGAACTTGAACTTGAATCCATGCTCAAAAAAATTCCTATAGATTTCAGGTCTAGTTGCACTTTTTCAATTTGATCTTGAATATCTGGTGTGAACCTCTGTACATCACATAATATTTTATACAAAAATTTAATGTTCTTTACAACTCCCTTAATATTATTTACAAGATTAGAAAGTTCAACTTGCATTTTTCTCCAAAACTTGTTTCTCAAACTTCTTCTCAGACCAGTGCAACAATTTCTCATTTGCCTCAATGTCATTATTATTAACCTTCTCAACAATGTGAACTAACTGGTTGATAAGAGGTACTAGCTCATTGATACCTTGTATATCAAATGCTTTAACAAAGATATCCTTAATCTCCTATAGTACTTGCCTTTGTTAACATTCCTTTTTCATCTCTTCCCGCTTTTACTTCCTTGCTAATACATCTTGTAAAATTTGCATTTGATCTAGAGTCAAATTATTAGGATCAAAATTAGGAATAATAATTACCTCAAATAATGTCATTGGCTTTCTAGGTGACTTAACCTTTTTCTTCATCTTCTTTAATCTTGGTGTGTTGGCCTTTAGCAGTGATATCAATAATGGTGCCACTTCAACAATTGGCCTCAACATCTCTTGGCCTTTAGATGCAATCTCCTTCTGGGTAGATATGACCTTCTAATCAAGACAATTGATGTTTCAGTTGATGCAAAAATAATACTTGGCAATTATACTTATGCTTGGATTGCCTCTTGTTTTATTAATTGTCGAGGCTCCTCAATCTTTTGTGGCTTGACCTCCTTTTTCTCCCTCAACATGAGGTCCTGAGGCATCAATTTCAAAGTGATATGCATAATCTTTGTCTTCTTTTTCTTCCTTGTCAATGATAAGATTAGTTGTGGGTGTTGGATGTAACAATGTAATCATTGCATTGCCTTGTTCCTTGATACTTACATCTTGTTGACCCTTGTCTTGAACTGTGATTGTTGATTGATCTGGTGTTGAATCTATAGTTTGTGCATTCTCAATCCTTGGATAATCATGAATTTGTATCAACACTAGATTGATGCATGATAGAGGAGTGTTTGAGGTGGCATTAATGAATGCTTCATTCTTTAGTTCTTC
The DNA here is from genome assembly GCA_028749045.1 of Cupressus sempervirens. NCBI lineage: Eukaryota > Viridiplantae > Streptophyta > Pinopsida > Cupressales > Cupressaceae > Cupressus > Cupressus sempervirens. The sequence continues at coordinate 531,439,643 of CM053793.1, forward strand.
CTTAGTCAAGAAATTAATATTTTGATGTGTGTCTTGAGGTATGTATTCTATAGTGACAACATTGTATTATTTAATTTCCTCTACCTTTCTTCTTCTTTTCTCCTCTAGATTATCTAGCTTATCATAATCTTCCTGATGTTTTAGTTCCACTAGAACTGCCTCCTTCTCTTCTTCAGTTATTGGAACTAACAAACCAAGCCTTCTTCCAGACTAAGAATCTCTCTTGCACTACATATTCTATTTTATTTTTCAAAAATTGATAAGCCCTTGTCTTGGGCACAAACTTCTGGGAAAAATCCCTTAGGGATATAAACAAACATTCCCAAAATCTGGCATGGTCTAAGATAATTTAGCTTCTTTGACTTGCCTTTTAGTAGGCAATGCCCATTTCCACTTTGAATCCATCTTATTTTATGACTCTTTAGGGATTTCCTTTCCTAACTCTATAGGATTATATTTAAACTTTATCATCATATGTAGGAGTGCTTGCTCTACCTTTCTTTATCTATCTTCTCTAGAGAATCATATTTAACATGTTTAAAGCCTGGAATTCATATTGAATTTATGATATTATCACATACCTAATCAATATCTTGAGGACGTTGCATGGGAAAAATCTGAAACTTCCTCGTATCATCTGAATCTTGTCTTTCCCCTTCATCTTCTTCATCATCTAGCATAACAACGAGTTTCGTCCTCGACTTCTTCTTTTGACCCTTCTCAATCCCTTTGGTGACTTGTTTCCTCTTTGGTGTGCCTTTTCTCTTAGTTGGCTTGGTTATCTTAGCTACCCCTATCTTTGGCTCAACAACTACATAAGATGTTTCCTTAGATCCTAGTTGTGTGACTCTTCTTTGAAGTGTAGAGGTAGGAGGTATAACATTTTTCTTCAGATTCCTCTTTACCTTAGGGTCTAAAATCATAATTTTATTTTATTTTGTTACCTTAGGATTAGAAACTACTAACTCTTTTCCCTTTGATTCTTCTTCTTCTTCTTCTTCTTCAGACTCTTCATCTTCCCTTTTACTTTTAGTTAACTGTAGGGGTCCCTCTTCAAGTTTTCTTTCAAGATCGACAATCATCTTCTTCATTTTCTATCCATCTTGGGCACTTTAGTTTACATCAACATCTTGATCTTTGTTGTTTCATAGGTGATATATGACTTGAAATTCTTATCTATCTCTTTAGACAACAAGGTTTTCATTGTTGTATGTATCTCATCTACATTCACTTAATATTGCATAGATCTTAGCCATGCAACCCTTGGTAATATTACTTGTGCATAAGTATAGTTAGTGTCCACCATGAAGAAAATTTCATCATAATAATGATCAATTACTAACTTGTGGATCCTCATTATGTTCATCATTTTACCTTAAAATTCATCAAAGTATCCATCCAAATTAGTTTCAAAATTTTCTCCCAATTTCTTAGTGAAATCATTGATTTGCTTGGTTACTGGTTTGTTTGTATCCCACACAACTTCCCCAATAGTAGGGATCAAGTTTTTCACATAGAAGAATAGACACATTAGGAGTGATCCAAACTTACATGAATTATTTTTAGCCTTCTTGATGGTTCTAAGTTTCTCAACAAGCTGTATCAGTTGTAGATCGACAAGGTCATAACTATGGTCCTTCTTCATAATATTATATCCCAAGTCTGCTACAATGCATGACACACTATTCAATTGACTTGACCAATAGAATTTGTTTGAAATCACATCTACTAAAACTTCAATGATAGGATCTATAATGTCATAAACATGCATTTCTCATCCATTCCATTTAGCCTTTGTTTTTTCTTCGATTACATTTCTTACTGGGAATCATGCAGGTTTTACTTGATCTAGGGTAGGATACCTTGTTACTCGATGAATCATTACCTAGTTTATTTTTACTAGCCCATTATCTAGCCACATTTTCATGTCATGTACCCTACTCAAAACAATATTTATCTAGTCAACTTTGAAAACCTTAGAAAAAGCTAGGGCATAGGTAAGCCCTTTCTCAGTAATAACTTTATTCTCTTCTTTCAACACTCCTTTCTCACATAGTTTTTCATAGGCATTTCTAAGTTCAAAATATCCAATTTCCCCTATCTTTCACATATAGCATGAACACATGTCATGCACCATGATAAATCTAGGAGGAATCAATGAAAAAGTGCCTAATGCATCACCAGTAATCACAACATTTGGATATGCCCTAAATTTGGTGGGGGGCATTGATCGTTCCTCACAATTTGTGCATTACTTTCTATCAAAGCCTCCTTTCCACTACCAATTTTAGATGATGCCATTTTGAATTAGGATTTTGAAATTAATTCAATAACTTCACAAAAGAAACTAAACTTGGTTCACAAACTATACTTCTCTTCACAATCTGCCAATGACATACTGTAGAATCACACAAACTTTTGTACAAATTGCTCTCACAATTGCCTTTGAATCTCTCTATAAGTTTGAAATCTCTTGGTAAGTAGAAATGATCTTAAAAATTTTCTATATAGCCTCAAATGGTCAAATTAGATCTTCAATAAATGCTTCATACTATGGTAGCTGCTATACAACTGTTCTCGACACTTACATAAAAACTTTTTTACAATACCTTCCTTCCATTGCTTAGTCAAGAACACCACTCGATCTTCATTACCTTTACACTTAGCTTAGTCAAAAAATGAGATTGGTCTACATGGGAGCTCAATTCACATTGTGATACTCGGTCACTATATATACTAATAGTGATACTCGACATCAATTATGCATATGATCTCTTTGCTCAGTTATGTCCTCAAATTTGTCCTAGTGCATCTTAATTAATGCAGATATGGAATTTTAACATATCTTATGTTTGGAAGTGGTATATGATGTAGCATTAAATTGTACAATTCCTTACATACCTTTGTACTTAGTTAGAAATAGTATGATGACCTGATCCATTGGATTGGGTGATCTCAGCTTTGCTGGTTCCACTACTGCCTTATGCTTTGTTCTTTCTCCAAGTCTAATTCATCTCGTTCCTTTTTTTCTCAACATCAACTTTGTCTTTTCCTCCATTGTGTTCATTGCTTGGTGCTGGTGCTTGGGTCCTATAGTTCATTCTTATATGGCCAATCATATGACAACTAAAACAAACCAAACTTCCATTCAACCACCTCTTTTATTTTCCTCTTAAATGTGTCCTATGTAGTTTTTTGCAATATGTTCATATTCTCTACAATGATGACAAGTGTACCATGTGTTATAATCCCAATTATGAGAGTTACTTATTTTGAATGCATTAACTTGTTTCTTGGTTGTCCAATTAGGTTTTACCTTGGATCTGCATCCTTGAGCTCTATGTCCATACTTCTGACAATTGTAGCAATGACCTTCAAATCTAGGTGCAACTAGTGTATTGCTTTCCTTTGACCTTCATTCATGTGCTTGGTGTCCTTGCTTCTTGTAGTTAAAATAGTGTCCATTGAACTTTGGTTTAGGGTTTTTCTTACCATTCTTGCTTCTGTAGATATTTTTTGTATGTCCTAATTTCCCATAGTGATGACATGTAGGTTTTTTGTGTTTTGGCTTTGCATTCCTCTGTTCTCCAATTTTTGATGATTATCCTTCCTTAGATAGGTGCTTGGTATAGCATAGACTAGATGTATCATGGGGCCTTCTTGGTGATCTCATCAACTCTTCATAATATCTCACAGCTTCTTTAGGTTTGTTCAACCTTTCAATAAATTCCTTTTCATATTTTAATTCATTCTTCAGATGCAATAATTAGATTTAAGATTCACAATCTCCACATCCTTCCTACCAAACTCTTGAGTTGTAAAGAGCAATTTTTTTGCCATATCAAACTAATTTTGAGTAAGCCTTTGCACTTCATTATTCTTGTCATCAAGTCTTTTAGATATATAATTTTTATCCTCTTCATCTTTCTTTTTCTACTTAGTCATTTCACACAATCTTACTAATTGGATTTCATGTTCTCTCTTTAGTGATCTTACTTCTTCATTCAGTGTCTTGTTTCTTTCCAATAGGTCTACTATTGCTGCATTACTTTCACTAAATTGTCATTTTCAAGTATTCCTTCAATGTCTTCTTTTTGATACAGAGTATCATTCTATTGGATAGCCAAGTCCTTTATTCTCTTCAAGGATTTCTTCAAATCCTCTCTTGTTGCTTCAAACTATTGTACAATGATCTAAATGTCAAGCTTCTAATTCTTAATGATCTTTCCTAACTTATAAGCCTCCATATCCAAGATCTCAACTCTCAACCTGTTAGACTTCTTCTAAGAGAACAAATCTTTGATACCAATTATTGAAAGTCTATTGGGAAAGTAAGATATTCCAAGGGTAGGGGTAGGGGGTAAATCATGATCTATAATTTTTTAAAACTCTTTGAAATAAATCAAATACATTCACCTTTAGCCCATCTCATATCAACATCATGAATCATATAATCTTAAAATGAAATAGATCTAACTATGCATCACATCCATAAACATGAAAGTAAATGTAAACACATAACACAAAGATTGGTTATCCAAAAACCCTCCAAGGTTAAGGTAAAACTAGGATGGGGATGACACCCAAAAATCTTCACTACTGCAACAATAAAGTGTTCCTGTTAAGGCTACAATGTTTGATCACTTCTGATGATCTACCCAATGAGGGGTCTATCCTGCTAAGAGCTTACATGACTTATTCAATCTACCTTGATTAAAGGATTTAAACTTATAACTAAGTGAGCACTCTATTAGGAGATTTGAATAGGCTTGTTAAAACCATTGTATTAAGATATTTACCCTAATTCACTTGCTAGAATGTATCACTACCTGATCGTTCAATTAACACTTTGATGCTTGATTATGGATCTTCTCTTTTCAATTATGATTTGATCTCCTTATCTGATAAAATTTTTTCTCTCCTTCATAACTTGGTTTTTGTATCTGATCTCTGCTTCTAAACATCAAAACATATCCTTCCTTCACTCATACACTTTACCCGTCAATCTCTCCTTCATCTCTTATGTGCATACATTCTCTAATTTAGGGTTTGGACCCTCTTAATTAAACATCTGGAGAAGGTTCTAGATCATGATCAACAATCCAAATTTCTCCCTTTTGTCACTTAGTCCCTCCAATTTTTTGATTGGTTGATCACCTTACATAGGGATCAATGATCTCTGAAAAAATGCATAATCAACTCCTTAGCCATCTCTCCAATCCTTAAAATATGTATCCAAGTCGGACAAAATGGTTTACATAAGTGTTTGTGCCATCATTAACATATATTCCAAAACTAGTTTAATCAAAACTTGAGTATCTTGACGCTTGGTCACAACTAATATTCATGCTATCCCTCAACTTTTATATGCTCGGTAATAACTGTCTCACTTGACATGAACTAAATCTTCTTTTCTCGATGTATGCTAACTTCACTTGGCATAAACTATCACTCGATCCATACTTGGGTGCTCAACAACCTAAGAATTGTTCAGCTCAAACTAAAATGTGAAGAAGTCTAAATACATTATTTTGGCCTTCATTGGGTGGCTCAGTCACAGTGATGACCGACCAACTCTGTCTAGGAAATGACTAAGTGTTTGACACTAATAGGAACCATGACTGTTGGAAATGCTTCAGAATAATTGAAGGCGAGGGGTGAATCAATTATTCAAGGTCCAAATGTCCTAATAAAACATTTTCATCAAGTAAAGTGAGTGCATTAAACTATTTATGCATCCGAGCTTAAACTTTCCTACTTATCAAGTTACTAGATATCAACATGCAAGAGTAGCACATGAAAGATCAACACATAACACAGTGATTTATGTGGAAACCCAATTTGGGAAAAACCACTAGTAACATGCTACTCAATTCTCACTCTTCTGAAGTGATGCCCTATGAAAGGTCCGCCTTGTTAAAGGCTACAACACACTATTAAATGTGACTTGGTTAAAAGATTTAACCACCCTGTTAGAAGTGGGCCTAGTTAGAGGACTTTAGAAAATTCACTTGGAATGCCACCCTATTAAAGGATTTACAAATGGCTATTAAACCAACCTAAGTCCATAGGATTTTACCCTAACTAGTACAATTGTTAGAGAGTAACAATAAGGGCTTTTGACCTAATACAACTTAGAACTTAACTTATAGATTTCAAATCTCTGTTCAACTCACAATTTGGTTGGCTTTCAGTCTCTACAGCTTTGATAGCTTGCCCTCCTTTCAAGCTCATCTCCTTGAGTCTCCATGCTCAATGTACGAGTGCAATCTCCTATATGGCAACTTATCAAAGCAAAGCCTTTGTGCTCTATTCTTCCTTCTTCTCGATGCCTTCTCCTTGACACGCTTCAACAACTTCAACCCAACAATTCTAACTTCTTGGCCTCTGACTCCTTAAATAGAAATTCAGAATACATTTCCCTCTCGAATCTTCCCTCTTTTAATTTTAGTTCAAATAGATTAGGTAGGATTCAATGAATCTACCTCGTATCTTGTTCCTTCTAGAAACATTATGAAGAATCCTCTTGAATTCACCCAAAAATGGTTTACCTAATATTTTGTGCCTCTAGCTCATCATCCTTATCCTCCATTTGGTTCACAAAATTCAAGGTAACAAACTTGTCGGTTTAGCTTTCATGAATCTTTGACTTTTCAAATAATGCAGCAACTCGACACTATTGAAATTCTTGTGCTTGGCACATACTATGTCACTTGGCACCAACTATGTTTTACTGATGCTCGACACCTACTGTGGATTCACTCAGCATCCACTAAGGTTTTTTGATGCTCGACACCTGTTACTTGCTCAGCTCCTTCTATATCACTCAACATCCACTAAGTTTTTCATTTGCTTGGCACTAACTAAAAATTTGCTTCGCATGAACTAGCTTACTCGACACTCACTAATGAACTTAGTCAAGCTTTGTAGACAACCTTGTTACAGCTTATTCCTCCAAGGTTTCTAAGTGTGGCCAACCTCTATATCTTCAAATTTATTATCAATACATCATTTTACCATTGTTAACTAATTCTTATACTTCATTACAAAACCATAACTCAACCTTTCCCTTGGTGCTTTTGTTACATCTTGTTGATTAAATCCTCTTCATAAATCAACTAAGTGATATTACTTGGATCTTATAAGCAATTGTCATTCTAGCAAATAATAGGTTTGACATCAGTTATCAAACAATGATTGAAAACATTCTTTGTCAACAATCTCCCTCTTTGCAAACAATCTTTCTTCTTCAACAATGATCTTTTCAATCAGATTTCCAACAATCTCCCTCTTTGGCATTGATGGCAAACCAAACTAATCAACCAAGTTATCAAAATGCTAACTAGGTTAAAATAGTAAATCAAATGCCAAAAAGAAATTTTGTTACCATTTCTATTTTCATTAGCTTTTCATCAGCTTTCACATCTCCCTCTCTGATATGCTATCCTAATTTCTTTGCTTCCGCTTCTCCCTCTTAGTTGTTGTTTCCTTTTTGCTATTTCTTCTCCTTCTGCATGTCTAATTAGTTCCTGTATGACTCCCTTTTTTCTGTAGCTTACCACTTTTATCAGTTTTTCTTTCCTTAACTACTATTTCTCCCTCTTACATTTTGTTTCTTTAAATGTGCCATGCCATTTCTTCCTTTGCACAATATTTCTTCCTCTATATGAATTGATCAGTTTTTGCTATTTCTCCCTTTTTCCATTTGATTCTGTAGGTTTGATTAGTTTCTACTATTACTCCCTCTTTGACAATAATGCCAAAGACATACTATTTCAACATCTTAACATGCAAGTATAACATTTATAGGTACTCCAATTTCTCCCTCTGTCACCTTGCTTGTGACTGATTTGGAACTTCAGTACTTTGATTACTCAGGCAAAATTCCTAAAGTAAGTATCCTCTGTATTAGTTTGTAATATTTCATCATTCAAATCACTTGATGCAGGGCAATCTTGCTGCTGCTCAAATAGGATTGGATAGGGGTATCACCCCTAACTTACCTCTTAGATACACAAATGCATCTTTAGGTAGTGCTTTTGTGAAGATGTCGGCAATTTATTCCTTTGAGCTGACATATTCCATCCTCACTTGCTTGTCTTCCACCAATTCTCTTACATAGTGATACTTAATTGCAATATGCTTTGTTTTAGCATGCATCATAGGATTCTTTGATATGTTGATGGCACTTGTGTTATCACAATAGAGTATTATAGGTTCAATCACTTCTTCCTTCATACCTTGTAGCAAATGTTTGATCCATACAATATTGGTGCAGTTGATAGCAGTAGCAACATACTCAGCTTCTGTTGTGAACTGTGAGGTACAACTTTGCTTTTTGCTGGTCCAAGTAACCAATCTTTTACCTAAGAAAGTGCTCCTCCATTGGTGCTCTTTTTGCCATCAATATTACCTCCCCAATCTACATCAATGTCGGTATTCAACTCAAACTTTTCACTCCTCTTGTAGTATAATCCAAAGTCATTAGTTCCTTTTAGATACCTTAGTATTCTTTTTACTACCATAAGATGATTTTCTCTTGGATTAGCAAAAAATCTTTCCACTATTCCAACAACTAATGCATTGTCTGGTCTACTATGCAAAACATACTGCAAATTTTCAATCATTGATCTGTACATTGTCTAATTTACTTCAGCTGACTCATCATTCTTGGATAACTTATGTCCTATTACCATTGGTGTACTGACTAGTTTTGAATCTTCTAAGCCAAATGTCTTGAGTATCTCCTTGATATATTTTGATTGGGTCAAAAATATGCCATGCTTTAGTTGATGTACTTGCAATCAAACAAAGAATTTGATTTCTCCAAACATTGACATCTCAAACTCATGTTTCATTTGATCGGCAAAATCTTTGCTTAAGACATATTTTTCTCCAAATATTATGTCATCAACAAAGATTTCAGATATTAGAATATCATTACCTTTTATTGATTTGATATAAAGGTTGTTGTTGTCATCTATTCTCTTAAATCTAATCTTCACAAGATATTTGTGCAGTCTCTCATACCATGCTCTAGGTGCTTGCTTCAAACCATAGAGTTCTTTATGCAGTTTGCAAACCATATCCTTATTGTTGTCATCAAGAAATCCCTCTGGTTGTTCTATGTAGACTTCCTCTTCCAGTCTACCATTTAGAAAAGAAAACTTTACATCTATTTGGTAGACTTTGAAACCTTTGTAAGCAGCATATGCAAGTAGTGTTCTCACTCCTTCCATTCTTGCAATAGGGGCAAAAGTTTCCCCATAGTCCAATCCTTCTTCTTGTGCATAATCTTTGTAGACTAGTTTGGCCTTATTCCTTGTGATCTCACCATTCTCATCTAGCTTGTTTCTAAATACCTATTTGGTACCAATCACATGTTTATCAGCTGGTATTGGGACTAATGTCTAGGTTTTGTTCTTCAATATCTGATCTATTGCTTCTTCCATAGCTTTATGCCAATTATCATCTTGTAGTGCATCTTTCACTATTTTGGGCTCAATCTTTCTTAGGAAACATGATTCATTTCTTAGTCTATTCCTCATCATTGGTCTAGCTTCTTTGTCACCAATGATTTGTTCTGTAGGGTGATGTCTTCTCACATACTTGGATAGTCTTGGTTCTATCCCTTCCATGTTAGATCTTTTAGCTTTAGAGTCACTGTGCACATTTCTTTCAAATATTTTACCATCTCTTTCATGTGTACTGATTTTAGAAATAGAATGTGCATTATCTTCATTTTGTAACTCGGCTTCTAAATGTAGCTCAACATTCACTGACTATGACTTGACTGATACTAAAATTTGGTGCGGATTCCCAACTTGATTGGCAGCTTCTTCTTCAGTAAGCATTCCTTCATAGAAGTATACAAAGGATTTGTATTCTTCTGGTTTCTTAGTTGCATCAACCTAAGCTTCAACATGCTTGTCAAAATTTACATTTTCACTCTCCACAATCTTTTTAGTGTTAGTATTCAAACACTTATATGCTTTACTTCTAGTGGAGTATCCAAGGAATATGCCTTCATCACTCTTTGAATCAAACTTGCCATTTCTATTATCTTTAAGAATATAACATTTACAACCAAATACGTTGAAATGTTTTACATTGGGTGAGTGACCATACCATAATTCAAAAGGTGTTGTATTTGTACCTTTCTTGGCTTGTACTCATTTCAGGGTGTGGATGACTGTACTTATAGCTTCTCTCCAGTACTTCAGAGTAACATTTTTCTCCATCATTAAAGTTCTGGCACAATCAATCACTGATCTATTCCTTCTTTTTGCAATGTCATTCTGAGGTGGAGTTCTTGGTGCTGATGTTTGTCTTTTAATTCCTTTGTCATTGCAAAATGTCTCAAATTCTTTTGATGTGAATTCTCCTCCTCTATCTGATCTTAAGCACTTTGGACTCTTTCCTGTTTCTTTCTCACCCGTGGCCAAATACCACTTAAACATTTGATATGCATCAAATTTTTGTTTTAAAAACATGGTAGTCATCATCCTAGAGTAGTCATCCACAAATAATATTGTGTATTTGTCTCCTTGGTAGCTTTGCACTTCTATTAGGCCACATAAATCAATATGCGCTAACTCTAGTACTTCTTTGGAAGTGTAGGTTTTAATTTTGAAGCTTGATTTGGTCATATTTCCTAGTTGAAATTGTTTGCACATTGTATTTTCAGGCTTCTTCAACTTAGGGAATCCTCCGAATTTCTTCATTTTGTTGATGCTAATTAGATTATCAAAGTTGACATGACATAGCCTTTTATGCCATAACCACACATCATCAAATTTAACAATAAGACAGGTTGCATCTTCCATATCTAGGTAAAACAAATTACTCCTAGTTTGTTCACCTTTTCCTATCAATTTTCCATTAGTGTCATAGATTTTGGCAGATTTGTTTCCAAATTCTACTTTGCAACCTATATTGCCTAATTGTGACACACTTAGTAGATTATAGTTCAATCCTTCAACATAATATGCATTGTCACATGAAATTTTCTCTGTAAGTTTAACTAAACCTTTTCCTTTGATTTGACATGGAGCATCATTTCCAAATCTAACACTATTTCCATCATATTGAGTAAAGGTAGCAAACTTATTTTTGTCTCCTGTCATGTGATGTGAGCATCCATTGTCTGTGATCCATTTGTCATTTTTGTTCACACAGGTTACTAGTGCCATTGCCTCATCTTCATCTGATTCATCCTTCATGGCTACATAGACTACCTCATCATCATTTTCATCAGAATCCTCTTCTTCAACAATGTAACACTTTTTGCCTTTGTCTTTGTAATATCTACTATCATATTCTCTTCTATTCTTGTTCTTGTTGCCTTCTCTGTAGTTCTTCTTCTCTGTGCATCTTGTTGCAATATGTCCTACTTCATTGCAATTAAAACAAATGATAGGAAGCTTACCTTTGAAATTGCCTTTGCCTCTATCAAATCTTCTAGCCAACAATGCTTCCAATTGTTCCACATCTTCTTCATCTGTGTTGCTATCACTGGATGCATGTTTTACCTTTTTCTTCTTCTTCTTTGGTTTCACCTCCTCAGTGTCTTTTAATGATAGATTGGCTTTGAAAGTAGATTCAAGATTCTTAGGTCTGTAGTTATCAAAGTTAGACAACTCAAATGCAGTTAGTCTTCCCACTATACCTTCAAAAGTTAGCTAATTTCCTGGTACACACCTTAATTCTTGGATTGCAAAAATTCTAATAGCACAGATGGGGAGCAAGGTTTTTAAGTATTTTCTATTAATAGTATCATCTTCTAAATGACCACCCAAACTTCTTATTTCACTTACTACTTCTTTCATTCTAGAGGCATATTGAGCAACATTTTCACCTTCTTCCATTTTCATGTCATCAAAATTTTCTCTGAGGCTTTCTCTTTTTGCTCTTTGAACATTCTGATCTCCTCCATAGATATCAGTCAAGGCTTTCCACATCTTGAATGTAGAGTTACATCCCTCAATGTCATCAAATTTAATATAGTTGAGGCCAGAGACAATCTCCAACATTGCTTGATTATGCTCCTTTTTCTTCATATCTTCTGCAGTGGGTACAGCTAGATCGACATATTCTACTTCAATTGAGGTTTGTGCATGATCACTTATTGATCCAACGTGCAACTTCATCAACTTTTTCCATGCAATGAAGTTATCTCTGTTGAGCTTGGGAACTTCTCTCTTGGACATCTTTGATCTTCCTGTTTATAGTAGCTTTAAACTAAATTAGCAGATGACTTTGATACCAATTGTTAGAAATGCTTTAGAATAACTAAGAGGGGGGTGGGGTGAATCAGTTATTCAAGGTCCAAATTTCCTAATTAAAATTTTTCATCAAGTTTTACGAGTCCATTAAACTATTTATGCATCCAAGCTTAAACTTTCCTACTTAGCAAGTTACTGGATATCAACATGCAAGAATAACACATGAAAGATCAACACATAACACAATGATTTACATGGAAATCCAATTTGGGAAAAACCACCAATAACATGCTACTCAATTCTCACTCTTCTAAAGTGATGCCCTATGAAAGGCCTGCCCTGTTAAAGGCTACAACACATTGTTATATGTGGCATGGTTAAAGGATTTAATCACCTTGTTAGAAGTGGGCCTGGTTAGAGGAATTTAGAACAATCACTTGGAATGCCACCATGTTAAAGGATTTATAAATGGTTGTTAAACCAACCTAAGTCCATAGGATTTCACCCTAACTAGTACAATTGATAGAGAGTAACAATAAGATCTTTTGACCTGATACAAATCACAACTTAACTTGTAGATTTTAGATCTCTGTTCAACTCACAATTTGTCTGGCTTTCAGTCTTTGTAGCTCTGACAACTTGTCCTCCTTTCAAGCTTCGTCTCCTTGAGTCTCCATGCTCAATGTACTAGTGTAATCTCCTATATGGCCACTTATCAAAGCAGAGTCTCTGTGCTCTGTTCTTCCTTCTTCTTGATGCCTTCTCCTTGACACCCTTCAACAACTTCAACCCAACAACTCTAACTTCTTGACCCGTGACTCCTTAAATAGAAGTCTAGAATACATTTCCCTCTTGAATCTTTCCTCTTTTAATTTTAGTTCGAATGGATTAGGTAGGATTCAATGATTCCTTCTAGAAAAATCATGAAGAATCCTCTTGACTTCATCTAAAAATGGTTTACCTAAAATTCTGTGCCTCCAACTCATCATCCTTATCCTCCATCTGCTTCACAAAATTCAAGGTAACAAACTTGTTAGCTCAACTTTGGTGAATCTTTAACTTTTCAAATAATGCAACAACTCAACACTATTGAAATTCTAGTGCTCAACACATACTATGTCACTCGCCACCAACTACATTTTACTGATGCTCGGCACCTACTATGGATTCACTCAACATCCACTAAGTTTTGCATTTGTTCAACACTAACTAAAAATCTACTCAGCATGAACTAGCTTACTTGGCACTCACTAATGAACTTAGTCAAGCTTTGCAAATAGCAAGGTTTCTAAGTGTGGAAAACCTCTGTATCTTCAAATGTATTATCAATACATCATTTTACCATTGTCTTAACTGATCCTTATACTTCATTGCAAAACCATTACTCAACCTTTCCCTTAGGTTCTTTTGTTACATCTTATTGATTAAATCCTCTTCATCAATCAACTAAGTGATAGTACTTAGATCTTATAAGCAATTGTCATTCCAAAAAATAGCAAGTTTGACATCAGTGATAAAACAATGATTGAAAAAATTCTTTGTCAACAACATCCCTCTTTGCAAACAATCTTCCTTCTTCAACAATGATCTTTGCAATCAGATTTCCAACAATGACTTGGAGATCAATAGATGATATCCTCAACAACAATTACCTCAATAGAAATTGTGGCCAATTGAACAACAAAAATGTGAACCTCTTTTTCTTGTTCTTTCCTCTATTGTTTATTAATTCTAGCCATAAACATTTGTAGAATTATTTTAAAAGGTGCGTGTTCAGATGGAAAATGGGTCAAACTATTTTCATTGCTAGTTAGGATTTAAACACTAGTTTTAATTATGAATTATTTTATTATTTTTAGAATTTTTTATTATATTGGCATTCCAATTTATGGAATCAAGATAGTTTGATCTAGACCAAGTGAGAATGCATTTATTGTTTCATTTTAATTAGTTTAAGTGGATTTTTATCATATTTTTCACTTTTGAGCTAAAAAGGTGACATATAATGAAATTCATTTGTCACTTATGTATTATCACATTTCAATTTTTTTAAAAACCTCTTGTTGAGCTTTTTATATCTTATTAGAGGGATTTAGCCATCATATTTTTGTAGGCACTAGCTTGCTAGAACCATGTCTGAATTACTCCTCTTTGTTAATTTTTTTTTTTGTGTAGTTTTCTATTTATTCTCCTCATTTTGGCATTTTCACCATTTAGTGAGGTAGGTTTTCTAAAATATATCATTTTACTTTAGTTATCAAATAAATATTTTTCACATTTAGTTTGTAGTTGAGAATTACTATTCATCTACATAATTGTGTTGTTTGATTGCTTGATTGGGTGTATGTGATTCTTATTCAAATTTGAATGAAAATGTAATGATATTCTACTTAATTTTTTTAGGGTTTATTGAAATATGAATTTGAATACATTTTTACATTGTTGGAAAATTTAAAAGAATATTTTTAGATAAATTTGAGTTTCAAATTTGTAATTAAAAAAATTAAATCTTTTTTATGGCTCTAATGGCATTTTTGGCCTCAGACTAATTTTTGGTAAATAATGCATTTAATGCAAGTTGGAATTTGGGGGATTTAATGTATTATCATTTTGTGGGACTGTGCATTTCTTATATGAAATTTTATTTGTGCAAGGATTATAACAGTATCCTCAAATTTTGGGCCACATAAGCACATTTCATGTATGTGCTTTTAGTTGTAGTTATAACTCACTTGGTCAATGTTTAGTGATTTTTTTAATTTCTCAAGAGTTGATTTGGAGATCACATTCTAAAAATCATGTGTCATTACTATGTTAACAACATCATGAGAGATCCATACTCTTGGGTGTGTCTCAATTAAGTGCTCCTCTATGCATGAATGGAGCTAAAATATTTTTTCTTTCATGGATTATGTGGATAGTCCATTGCCTTTGCATTGATCATATATTATATATATGTTGTGTCACGATTGATTCATAATGTGGATGTATGGTGTTGAGACTAAATCCTTGCATGTAGTTGAGTTACGCTCATATGAAAATATTTGAGTGACCCATACTCTTGATTAGTCTAATCAATTTTACCTTGCCTCTTTTTTTATGCAACTTGGAGTATTTTATTGTATTGTATTTTATTTCTTGGGCATTACATTATTTTTCATTATTGTAACAAGATATATGGTTGATGTAGAGTATTGGAATGGAGTGGCTCTCCAAGGCTAGTTTTGGTATAAAGGGGTACTAGGGTAACCCTTGTTATAGTTCTTAATAATAGATAATAACCTAAATAAATTAATGGATTCAAATGTAATAACAAGATTACAGATCTCTACCTTTCCATTTGAGTGATGTTGGTATAGTATGTCTCTCCTTGCCATCTAAGTGACATTGATATGGCATAATCCCTTTCCATATACATATGTTTATATGGTTTAGTACCTTTTCATCTTAGTTATATTGATATGGTACATATTTATCCTTGTCTGTAGACATTGACATGGCTCGGTAGAGAATCCTTAATGAGTATAGGACTACTTGAAGCCACATAGAGTTCCATGTGTCATTTGACGAATCTATATTATTGCATCTCACCACCATACCTTACCTTTTGTAGGTCTTTGTAGAAACCATGGTTTTCTTTCATTTTAGCATATAATTTATAATTGATTTCATTAGGATCATTGTTCCATCCTCAAATTATGTCACTTGTGTGGCATGCATATTAACCTACTTTGTGTGTGTGTAATACGTGTGTTTGGTCCATGTTACTATCTATAGAAGAGGGTAATATTTGTTATGTCTAGTCATCATACAATCCATTTCAAACATTTTAGTACTAACTAAACATAATTAACATTAACTTCAATAACTTGGTGTGAATATCCAACTTAATACTTAACCCATTCATTCACTTCTTTGCAAACTATTATCAAACTGTTCCTTGCATTATCTCTTGACAATGAATTTCAGTTATTACATAGTGATATCTTAGTTATTACCGAGTTTCTGTAAACTATAAAGCATATAAAATGACTTGCAAGAAAAATAACATTCACACAAATAACACCATTATTTTAATGTGGAAACCCTGTTATAAGAAAAACCACCTAGGATCGACAACCCAAAACTTGCACTGCACTCTTCTAAAGTGATCTTTGTTAGGAGATAACCTTGTTAAAGGTTACATACACTTTATTAAAGTGACCTTGTTAGAGGATTTCACCAAAATATCATCTAGACCTTATCACTCCTTATCCTTGACTAAAAAGAGTGGCTTGATTTAAAGGAATTACAAATACTACTAATCGATGTTACCATATATGATTTCATAGACTTGTTAGATTGACTCAATACTTCTAAGATTTTCTTCTACAATGGTTAAATAATAACAATATAAAAAATGATTTTGTATAATAGTAACTATATTTGCTTTTTTAGATCTCTATTCTTTCTCTTTCTCTGTATGATCTCTCTCTTGGATCTTCTTTCACTTTGTACTTTGGCTAGGCTAATAACTTCTTATGTTTCTCCTTTCACTTATCGTTTCACCTGGCTTAGCACTTTACTCTTGTTCTTTCAACAACTTTACATTGCTCAATGATTTAACACTTTAACATAATCTCCTTCTTACCAGAAACATGAAATCAATATCATTAGTAGCCTAAAATTTGTCCAACATCTCCTTAAATAGTTTTCTCAATGCTTCCAAATCCTTCCATCTTTAATTTTCTCTATTGTTGATCTTGCAAAAAACTGTGACTCGTGCCTTAAACCTTCTTGAACTTTCTAAATTTCCATCAAAAGTTGGCCTCATATTTCAAATTTTAAAACTTGTTCATCCACTTGTCACTCAGTAAACATAACATTTACTCAGACAACATTTAACTCAGTTAATATTGACTTGCTCAAACAACATTGTATTTTTTTCTGCCTTTACGAAACACTCAGACAATACTATAATTGTAGAGCTATAAAACTAGTTCTTAAAGGAATACAATGAATAACCAAAGCATTCAAAACAATAGATTTAACTCAAATATATGATTGGACAAAAGAGAACTAAAAATACCAAATGGCCTAAGAACATGCAAACCTCTTAAAGCAAGTAATCTTCCCTTTGATGTGTAGATGTTTTTGAAAGATGAGAAGTGTGCTTAAGCATTGGTCAAGCATCAATGGATGAGAGGCTCAAAGTATAAGTGTGGATGGACTTTTTCATTATAATGGTATTTTGGTAGTTTTTAGGCTCTCAAAACAACATTATAACGTGGTAATGGTGTGAAAATGGCCGTGTTTTAGTGGCTGATGGAACATTGTAAGTTTACATTAAGAGATGAATTTTAATTGTGAGGGGAGAGGGTTTAATTTATATGCCAAGGGTGTGAAGATGGAGGGAAAGGATGGAAGGATGAGAGAGGGATAGGATGCAAGGAAAGGAGAGCACATATATTGTGCTTATTCAAATCCATAGCCTTGCGACAAGTGTCACAAGGGGATTGGATAGGGGAAGAGGGTCAAGATGGGTGGCCAAAGAGAGTTATGAGGGAGGAATGTGGAAGAAGAATGTAAGAGGCTATAAAGATCCTTCAAGTCATATAAGAGCCTTTAAGGCTCTTGGATAGGAATGTAAGAGGGATAAGATAGAACTTTGACTTTGGTTTGGTTTAGGACTTTTTTAACCTTTGGTTGAGTTTGTGCACATTCTTAAGGAAGGGATTAGTCTTAGCTTAGGAGATAATTAGGGTTCAAGATGTAAGAGGGATGCAAGTGGGCTAGTATTTATGATGTAGGTTAATTAGTTGGCTAAGTGAGATTAGCATGGGTGAATGGGTTAGATTTAGCTAATGGTAGGGATTTAGGGATAGTTAGGATTTGAGAATTGATTTGAAATTATTTATTAAATCAAAGTAGATTTTTAGGATTAAATTAAATATATTTATGTATGTATTTAATTTAATAGGAGAATAGGGATTTAATTGATATTTAGACTTTGGATTTGTCATTTGATTTTATCAATTGGGCTATAGTTGATTAATTGAATTAATTAACTAGGGGATGACAATGAATTAATTAAATATAAAATATCTAATTAACGATACCTTAGGATATGACTAAATAGGATTACTTAAATGATGTAATCAGATTTAGGTGTCTAAAGTAATCACTCAGTAAATACAGTCTCCCTTCATTAAATTTTTGACTCAGTTAAGCTTGTGTTCTCCAATACTTCTCAACAATACATGATTGTGAAACAATCAAAAAAATAAATTTATCATTGTCTAGATCATTCAAGTACCATTGAATACCTTACATATCACTTCTATCTTCATCATACTTTCTTCAAATTCTCTTCATCACTCTAAATGATATGGCACTTTCCTAAGTTAGCATGATGTCTAGCTAACTAAGACTTTGACATAAATGACAATATAACAATTGATATGACTCTTTTGCATACATTCATAGTATAATTAGCTAACAATCTCCTACTATCAATTACAATATTAGTTAGGGCTAACAATCTCCCCCTTTGGAACTGATGGTAAAACATAACATAATATTTTACATTAGAAAACATTACATAAGATAATCAAATGCATGCATTGACAACAATACAAATTTTTACTTTTATATCTGTTAGCCACAATTGTTTTAGATTACGGTAAAAATAGGTTTTGAAGGGACCCCAAAACCCTTTCACATCCTCAAAAAGGAAAAACCAAGACAACCATAAGGAAAAGAGTCCTTAAACCTACTAGAAGCAGCACCAAAATTAGGTTTTACAGGGACCTGAAACCACTTACATAGTCCAAATAAAGTACCCAGGTTTTACAAGAACCTAGAACCTCTAATACAGTTATAAACTAAAAACCAAAAAATAGAACCAAACACATGAACTAGATGTAACAACCAGCAAAAAGGACCTGAATAGGAACCCAACCAGAAAATAAGACCCAAAGAAACTATTACAGTTCCGTGATCATCTTAACTGCCTCCTTACCAATCATAGCCATATCTTGGATGGAGTTAGCGGCCAAAGAAGCAGTAACAATCAAGGCTTTCTTCCTTCAACTTTGTCTTATCCTCTTGCTAAGACCCTCCAAAGATATGGTTCCTTCATTTTCTCTTTTGCCCAAGCTCGCCGTAGCAGCACAAATGCTTGAAGTAACCTACTCCATTTTTGTTCTACTTTCCTTGACAAGCATTCTAAGATTCTGCTCATAATCCTTAAGGTTTTTTGCAATGTATCCCATTTGTACCTCCAAGTGTTTGATAATAGCCCAGTCATCCTCCTAGTTATGTTGCAAAGTTTCCACTTTCTTCTTCAACCCCATTATTTCATTATAAATCCAAGAATCAACTTGGAGGAAAGAATCAGCTTTAAGTTTGGCAGAATGTAGGAAGGAAAGCTTGGTTTCCCTCTCTGAGGAGTCACCCACGTCTTTAGCAATGGCATGTGGTGGGGACACAACTTTATCAATTTGTTCATCTCCATCCAACGACTCCTCCTCTCCAGTCTCCATAGGGTCATGTTGACTAGGGACCTCCTTATCTTGTCCCTCCATCTCCTTTGCAGGGGTGGAAGCCTTCCCCATGTTTTCCTCCTCACTCATAATGGCTGGATCATCAATTAAATTATCCTTATCTTTATCACCTCCCCCGAACACAGTCTGAGTACCCTCATTATCAGACTTGTTCTGTTCCGAGTTATCCTCAGTTGTTTCTTCCTTTTTCCCTTTCTCATTTTTGCCTTTCATTCTTGGATAACCTTCCAGGTTAGAGCTAAACTCCTCAACATCCATCCCTTCCTCTTGCTTTGGAACATCCTTATCTGAGCCTTCAATACTCTCCACCTCAGAATCCTCTTCAACAATTTGTCTTCGAGAGCTAGAGGGTTTCAATTTTGCCTTATCTTTCTCTTTAACATTCTCATCAATTTTACATTGTATGGACTGAGAATCCTTATGTTTTCTAGTGGAGGGAGACAAAGAAATGGATTTATTTTTACAAAAACCCTCTATGAGAAATATCAGACCTTCATGTAAGATGGGTTGTGACTCTTTCTTTCTATGGGCATACAAGCTTTGAAGCAAAGAGAAATGCAAATAGAAAGGGAAGGAAATTCTATCCTTGTACCTAAAAATGGTTAAGAAAGACCAAGTGGAATTTTTGCACTCTTTTATTCCTACCATCAATGATAAAGTACTCATGGATGCAACCAAGCACATCATGCCAAATATCTTTAATTCGTTGCACATCAAAGAAGTCTCCATTCTTCTCCAATTGCTTCTCCTCAGCATCCATCTTCAGGAATTTTTTGTAGGCCGCATTGGAAATGCTAGTCTATTTTGAGAATTTAATACCTTCCATGGGGATCCCAGTAACCTCGGCAATGAATTCCTCATTAAGCTTCACAGTGACTCCATGGAGAGTAACTTTGTCATCGACCCAATTTTTTAAGAAGGCGATGGTGACATGGGGTTTGAATCCATGCAAACGCTCCAGAAAACTAACCACCTTCCCTCTCTAGAGAATCTTCCAAATGTCCTACCTAGCCTTCTAGTCATCACATTTTTTGGGCTCTTGCTTCCTTGGTTCACCCTCCATTTTATAGAGCGAACCAAAAACCAGAGACACCCAGATACTGATAGCAGAGAGGTTGAAATGAGACCAATTTTTTGTAACTCGAAATCGAGGTCGCCTTTTCGATGATACTTGTAGAGAGCACATAACCTTCACATGAGTGTACCTCCTCGGTGAAGGTAATTTGACAATCATAAGGCCACTCCCCCAAATCATTAAATTTCTAATCCAAGAAAATCTTTCCCACTTTGGAATGAATAACATCATAATTAATAATTGCTTTAAGATCCATGTGCTTATTTAATTCATCAAGCCACCTAACCTTATGCCCTGTTTGAACTACATGATTGGCTATCCAGTCAACGGCCCCATTGGCTTCTCTACATGTATGGGAAATGACCACTTTTTCAAATTTTTGAAATAAGGTTTTAATTTCCATAACCATAGCCTCTATAGACCATGAGATAGAATTTTTATTATTTAGGGTATTAATAATATTCAGAGAATCACCTTCCAACCATAATTTGGAATACCCCAAATCAACAACTAATTTAATGGTATAGAGGGTTGCAGTAGCTTCAGCAATATGGCTATTTGAGTGACCAATAGGGATTGCTATAGCATCAATAACATTTCCCACATGATCTCTAAGAACACCTCCACATCTTGCTCTTCCTAGGTTTCCCTTAGTAGCTCCATCAAAGTTCCCTTTGATCCATCCATTAGGGGGAACAAACCATTTTATGATCGATCTAGGATTATCAATTTTCAACTTAGATCCTTGAGATCATAAAGGGTTATCAAGTTGGAAGGTTTGACCAGACTTCCTTTGGGATTTAAAATTCTCCTTGAAGGCTCTGATGATATTCTGACCAAGCACCCATCTTGGAAGATCTTTATTTCTGAATATTCTATTATTCTTTCTTTCTAGATGCCCCACCAAAGGTGAGGGAGGGTTAATTTCCAAATAAATTGAGCATCAGGATCCTTTGAGGGGTAGCTCCAACTTTTGAAAGAAAGATCCACATTGTTTTGATGGACCCATGTCATGCCCCAAAAATTTAAAAGAGTCCAAACTTCCTGGGTATAAGAGCAACTCAAAAACATATGATCTCTATCTTCAAGTCCATTTCTGCATAAAGTAAACATATTAACCACATTTATACCTATTTTTTGCAAGTTTTCAAGGGTCAAAATTTTGTTTTGGAGAAGAATCCAAAAGAATATGTTAATTTTGGGTATGAGACCCTTAATCCAAGCATGTGACCAGAAAGGTTGATTACCCTTATTATTTGAAACAAAGATAGAAGAGACTTTAAATTGACCACTAGGATCAGCATGCCAGATAATCTCATCCTCAAGATAAGGGTAAAGAGAGACATCATTAAGGGGTAGTTGGATATTACTGAAACCTTGATCAATATCAGTTAAAATCACCCATGAATCATTCTACCAATAATGACTTACTAGAGAGTCAAATCTCTGCTTGCATCAGTCAACTAAAGCCTTGTCATGAAAGTCTCCAATCAAGGGATGGTCCTTAAGCCAGATATCCTCCCAAATTTTCACCTTTAGCCCATGACCAATTTTCCAAGAGCATCCTTTTTCTAAAGTTTTCTTGGTCCCCTAAACAGCCTCCCATATGGAGGAAGAATGAATAAAATTAGGAGAGGTGAAGAAATCAAGAAGGGATTTAGCATTGAAGAGGTACTTAGGTATCCATATGGTACTCCACTCTTTGTTGTCATGGTAAACTCTCCACCCCTGTTTGGCTAAAAGGGCTTTATTCATACTTTTGATTTTTCGAATTCCCAATCCCCCTTCACTGCGGGGTTTACAAACTTGATCCCAAGCAATTAAAGGCATTCTCTCTTTTTCCTCAGAGCCAGTCCATAGGAAATTTCTTTGAATTTTATCAATTCACTCAGTAAATTTAAAAGGAATTCTGAAAAGACTTAGAGCATAAGTAGGTATTATTTGGAGACAGGCTTTGAGAAGAGTTAACTGACTAGCCTGGCTTAAAAGATTTCCTTTCCATCCCACCAGTTTCTTGCTGAATTTATTTATAAGATCTTCCTAGAAAGCATCAAGGACCTTCAAGCCTAGGGGAAGCCCCAAGTAAGAGGATGGGAGAGATCCTATAGAACATCCCAGGATTTTAGCAATTTTAATTTGTCTATGGAAGGGGGTGTTAATAAAGAACACAACACTTTTATTCTAGTTAACCAATTGTCTTGATGCAGAAGAATATAAGTTAATAGCTTGCTTTAAAGTTCTGGCTTCCTTCACTTCAGCCTTACCCATGAAGATGGTATCATCAACAAATTGTCCATGAGAACAAATTAAAGGATGAGAAGATGGTTGTAAGCCCTTAATCAAACTTCTTTGGACCAAGTCCCCAATAAATCTCCCCAAGCAATCAGCCATAATAACAAAAAGGATGGGGGATAAAGGATCACCTTGTCTTAGCCCTGGAGAGGGAAAAAAGAAATGAGAGGAGCTACCATTAACCAAGATAGTGATAGAAGAGGTAGAAATCAATTGATGGATCAAACCAACAACCTTATGGTCAAAGCCAAAAGCAAGCAAAATATTACAAAGGAAAGACCAATAAACTATATCATAGGATTTTGCAATTTCCACTTTCATAATGAAACTCTGATTGTTAGAACAAGACAAGGAATGAATATTCTCATGAGCAGAGATGATAGAATTAAGGATTTGTCTACCTGGGATGAATCCATTCTGTTGATCAGCAATAATCAATGGGATCACCTGAATAAGTATGGAGGTGAGAACTTTGGAAATAATTTTGTGGAAAGAATTACAGAGGCTGATTGATCTAAACTGATCCAAAGAGTTATCATCAATTTTCTTAGGAATAAGGCACAGAAAGGTGGAATTGACTTCCTTAAGCATCTATTTTTCCCCATAGAATTCCTTAACAGCATCACAAACATCTTTACCCACAACTTTCCAAAGCTTTTGGAAGAAAAACATGGGGAAACCATCAAGACCAGGAGCTTTATCTCCTCCCAGAGAGCAAACAGCTTTGAAGATCTCATCATCCTTAGGAATTGAACATAACATTTTATTTTGTTCCTTTAAAACAAGTGAAGGAATCACTCTGAGGAATTTAGCCTAACTATCCAAATTGATGTTGGGATCAGCTGTCATTAGAGAAGAGAAAAAAGTTGCCATCTCATCCATGATGGCCTTGTCCTCAACAATCTTCACATCTCCCTTTTTTAGGTATGATATGTGAGTTTTGGACCTATGCTTCAAAGTGGAGAGATGGAAAAACTTTGTATTTTTATCTCCTTCCCTCAACCATATCAACCTTGATCTTTGTCTCTAGTAGATTTCTTCTTTAGTGATGATGTCATGGTATTGAGCAAGCTTTTCATTTTCTTCAAGGAGGAGGTCAGAAGTATATCCTTCCTTCTAGATTTTTTCCTAAATTTTTAGAATATCCTCCTTAACAGCTGTTTTGTTCTAAAAAATGTTCCCAAAGTTGTTCTTTTTCCATGTTTTGACTTCCCTTTTAACATTTTAAAGCTTGGAAGCAACTCTAAAGAGCGCAGTGCCTTCAAAATCAATATTCCACCATTCTTTCAATTTACTTTCAAACTGTGGGTGCTGCATCCACATCTTCTCAAATCTAAAAGGAAAATTCTTCTTAAGATTAATCTTCATAGCAGTGAAGATAAGGGGGAAATGATCTGATCCAATTTTATGATAGGCTTCCAGCTTACAAATGAAGTCTTTAGTCCAATCAGGAGAAATTAGAGCACGATCAAGCCTAGCCTGAATAGATTCATTACCAACTCTCTTGTTACTCCAAGTGAATTGAATTCCATAGAGGTCCATATCCATTAAGTCCTCTTTATTTATAAATTCAATTAAATCCAATCTTCCTTCCAACTGAGTAGCATTGCCTCCCATTTTCTCATGATCATAAAGAGGGACATTAAAATCTCCCATTATAATCCATTGTCTAGAATAGTCTTTACTTTTAAAATTAGAAACAGAATCCCAGACCTTTTTCCTTAGATGCTTTATTTTTGGACCATAAATATTCACAATATACCAACCCTCTTTCTGGTCTACACTAGTAATTTTGGCTATCATAAGATGTTTACTAGCAATCAAAATTGTTCTAGAGAAATAGTTCTTCTTTCATGACATCAAAGTTCCCCCTGATGACCCTTCTGAACTACTGGCATTTATTGAATAATTTTTAAAAGCTTTAATCTGTTCCACTTTCTCTTTATTCATCTTAGTTTCTTGAAGCAGGAGGAAACCAGGCTTTTGTTCTCTAACAAAATTCCTAACAATGTCTAGTTTATGAGTACTGTTCAACCCCCTAATATTCCAAGTTATGATCTTCATATCTATTTTTTAGGGGTAAAATCCAGAATAGTTGCTTGCCTACCGTCAACAATATTTTGCATACTTTCTAACTCTAGTTTTCTTAGTAGATCTTCTTCCAGGTTTGTCCAAGAAACCAACATTCGATTTCACCTTAGAGTGCTGTTGTGCTCTTTTCCCAATTTTATCTAGATTAGAAGCAAGAGGTTTCACCCTGATATGCTGATCTATTTTGATGCTTCTAGTCTCTACCCACTTAGTATTGTTCTTTTTTTCAACCCTTTTTCTTTGGTTTGGTCTATGAATTGAGCCATTTTCTTTCACATCATCTAGGGGAGGAGGCTCATCCATAGAAAGATCATTATCAGCCTGGGATAGCACTTGGATCTCCCTGGACTAAGAAAAAAGAGGATCTCCCTCCTTAGGTAAATTTCTAGTATTAGCCAAGATTTCACCTTCCTCAAGCACAATTTTGTCATCAAAATCTCTCCATTGTTCTTCTATCCTCTGATAAATAATGATTTGTTTTGATGAATCTACTTGATCTTCTAATCTTTGTTCAGGTAAACTGGTTTCAGAATGTAAACGAAGACCTTCTTTCTCAGAGTTAGCTTCCTCAAAAGTAGGCTCTTTATCTACCTTAGCCTGTGGAGCTTGAAGTTCTTCATTAATCTTTTGTTCTTGGCAATGACCTTCTTTGGGTTTCCATACTTTCTTTTGCTGAACCTTGTTCTTTTTCCCATCCAAACCACTACTAGAATGATTTTTTACTTTTGGAAGGATAGTTTTTAACCAAATGCCCTTGCTTCTTACAAGCATAGCAGGAATTAGTTAGATCTTCAAAAAATATTTCTTGAGTTTTTTTACCCAGCTTGGAAATCAAATCCACCTTTGCTGGGAGATGATTCAGGTCTGCCACTTTAACAAAAAAATTGGCACAATGAAATTTGGTTCTAGAAGCTGTAGCATTATCCAATGCCACAAGTTCACCAAAAGAACTAGCAATACCTTTAAAAATGCCTTCATGACATAATCCTAAAGGGAGCCTAGGAAGTCTGGCCTAGATGGGAGTGGTTAAGAAAAAAGATTCTGAAAGATCCATGTTAGGTTCCCATTTTTTAATGGTGAGAGAGCTTTTACCAAAAGACCATGGTCCTCCACAAAGAACCCTATCCATGTCTTCTTTACAGTTGAAGACAAATGAAAAGAATCCATTCAACATGGGAGCAATATCTACCTCTCCTCTAATAACCCATCTCCTTTTAACCATTTTTCTAAGAGATTCAAGATTTGGTCTTGCGCCTAAAAAATTGGCCACTAAGGTGAAATCCATGGAAGACATAGAAAAATCAACTAAAGGATCTGGAATAAAAACTTGAGACTCACCTTTCTCCCAGTACGACTTAGCAGTCACCGGTGGGAAAAGAGACTTTCCAGTGGGTTTCTTGCCAAACAGGATGACCAAGTTTTTCATTCTGAGACCCCTCGCTTCAGCCCTTCAGAGTACTTTGCCTTGAAAGAATCAATGTTATCTTTCTCCTTCTCGAGTTTCCAACCTGACACATGAAAAATAGATAGGGAATCCAATGGTGGGATACAAACCCCACACAAAGGTTTAGAATTACCCAAAGACTTTCCATTCTCCACATCGACCAAAGATTCTGACCCCACAAACTTCTTAGCACCCCCTACTATTCCTCCAGGGTCTGTACCTCCAGCCAGATTCTCCGTGACCAGTTTCCCACCTGCATGTGAACCAGCCAATTCAAATTTTGAAAGAGTGCCCATGCTATCTTCTTGTCATTCAATGTTAATGAAACCAAGTTTATTATAATTGATAGTAGGAGATTTCTAGTTGATAAGTGCTATGAATGTATGTAAAAGATTCATATCAATTGTTATATTGTCATTGATGTCAAAGTCTTAGTTGGCTAGACATTATGCTAACTTGGGAAAGTACCATATCACTAGATTCATGAAGAGGATTTAATTGATGAAGAGGATTAGAGGAAATTATGATGAAGTTAGAGTTGATATGAAAGGTATTCAATGGGTAATTGAATGAGTTGGAAAATGATTATATAATATTGGTTTGATTTTTTTACAATCATGTATTTTTGAAAAGTATTGAAGATCAAAAGATTAATTGAGTCACAAGGTTAATGAAGAGAGAGACTATATTCACCGAGTGACTACAATATTTCTAGAGTGATTGTAAAGGAAGAAAAACATAGTGTTTCCTAAACAAGTTAGTATTAGCCAAGTTATATATTTCTCGAGTAAATGTTATGTTTACTGAGTGACAACTAGATGAACAAGTTTTAAAATTTGGAATCTAAAGCCAACTTTTGATGTAAATATGGAAAGTTCCTGAAGGTCTAAAGTGAGAGTGAAGTTTTTTGCAAGACCTATAGCTAAAAAAATTCAAGAAGGATCTAATGAAGGAAATTGATGAAGGATAAGGATGAACACAAAGTTATACGTAAGGTGTAATGCCTCGCCAAGGGATCCAAAAGAAATAACCTAAAGTTTTACTAAGTTTTCCAACATTTAAAAAAAAAACAAAACAAGAAAGATAAAACATACACATCAAACACATAGTAGTGGAAGCAATAACATACAATCAACTAAAAGCATACATAATAGGTTACATTCCTTAAGGATCCGAAGATGTTGAGTCACATTTAAATTTAATTAATACTAAGTCTAATAAATACCACATCCATATGAAAGAATAATTAAAAAGTCTAATGTCCATTTAAATAATATACATTTGTTCCGAATGCCACTTGGCAATAAAATTTAGAATGCTCAATCATCCACTGTACATGTCACAGGGTATGAAAGGCTAAAAGAATATACATATGTAGAACTAGAAATACATCATCCTTCTTGGATCCATGATACAAGTATAATAAAATAAATGAAACTATCCACCATACATGATATATCCATCCATCATAAGAGATATAGACATCCATCATTAATATAACCATCCATCATAATGATACACAAATAGAATGAAAGGAACTACATACAAAGAATGCGCCAGCCATGGTGACTACAGACTAATTTCAATGGTAAGAGTAAAAAGCACTACCACCTGACCGTGTGGAACCTAAATAGCCCACTCCCACTACACTAATGAGATAGTCTCAAGTCCCAAACAAGATATCAATACAAATATCAAAAGCACTCTCTAGGTCCATAAAATCCTAAAAGCAATCTAACTCAAAGGTTCTAAGATAGATCAACATCTGATTCCCAGAGGCACACAAGACACGTAAGAAACCTACTACATAAGTGGGCAAGTGTCATCGCATGAATCATGCTAGAGTTACCCTAGGAATCTCTCAGGACCCCGACCCCCTAGTGATCCCTATGCGGCCACTAGTATCCTCTCGTACTGACAAGGCATACTACAGATGCAAGGTCGCAACCAAGCATTCTCTCTACTCCCACCCTAGTCTGTACTAGCACTCAAGGCATGAGTGAGAGCATACAAAGACTCTTATTAGGTTCATTTTATTCCCATTTAGTGTAATGTTTTCACTTATTAAACAACTTACAATGGGTTACCCTGGGAACCACTTAGGGCCCTGACCCCCATTGCAAGCCACTTCCCAAGATTACATATAGATAACCTACCCTAGGATCATAAAAGTATAACTCAAAGAATCATATAAAATCACCTCAGTCCTATACAAGTGACTGGAAAGCATCAAAAGATAATTCACAATAATCACATCAGTTCTCTACGAGCAACTGGAAAGCATCCCAAAAATACTGATTGAAGACTCAAAATGGTTAAATTAGGTATCTCATAAACATATACCTCAACTTCACATAAGAAGACTGGAAAGCAATAACAAATAGTAAATACAAACATATCATAAAGCATACCATCACATTACCATGGTTGGGTTTCAAAAAAGATCGAGACCAAAACATCAGCATGACATCACAAACACATAACCCCCGAGCCTCTGGTAACATCCTAAATTGGTCAACACTCTAGTTCAACCCCCAAAACATAGACAACACATAAAAAATAGAAATAGTTCCTCAGTTTAGTTTGAATTTTAAAGCACATGGTTGAATTAATAGTAAGGTTTCCAATTTTTGTTTTAGTATAAGTTTTTGAGTGGGTGAAATTCACAACTTACCCTTACAAATTAACCTGTTCTTATATTCAAATAAAATACACAATAACCCATTTTTGATTTAAAGTCAATTATTCAAAAATAATTTAGGGTAATTATTTATTTAAATTATTAAATAATAATTATTGATTTTTAATTAAATTAATTATAATTTAATTAATAATATCATTAATTAATAATAAAATAAATCTAAGACTTCGTTAATTAATTTCTATATTTGTTTAAACTTAAATACATTTAATTAAATTAATACATAATTATTAAACAAACTAAGTTAAATATATATATATATATATATATATATATATATATATATATATATATATATATATATATATATATGTATTATTAAATAGTTAAAAATTAATACAATTAATAAATAAGTTTAGTAAATTTATTAAATAAAATTTATATCTATTAATAAATAAATTTAATAACATTAAATTATATTAAAAAAATTTAAAAAGGTCAGCGTGTTTTTTAAAAGCCCGCCAGCTTTAAAGGTGTCATGCAACCCTTCCTTATTGTCGCAAGGCCTGCGATGGTTGTCGCAGTACCTACGACAATAGGTATGGCTACCACTGGCCTGGGGTGTTGGGAGGTGGTGACGTGGTGGCCCCACCTCTCCCCCATAATATATATTTTAAATTTTGTTATTTAAAAACAAAATCAACATACCTCCCCCGCATAAAATTTTCTAATTAAAATTTTAATTATATATTTTTTATAAACATTTACAATCTTAGTCTAATAGAAAAAATACTATTAACCATTTGAATTTCTTAATTAAAAATTTTATTTTCTTTCAAAACCCTTTCCAATTTAATTCTAAATTTCTTAAATCCAGTGGAGGGAGATTCTAATGATATTTTAACCTTTCCGAATACAGATAATACCAACATGCATACTAAAATTTTCAAAATAAAATATTGGAAGATTCATTGCCATGAAATTCGGATAAATGATTGAATAGTGATGAAGAAGACAAGATTCAACATTCACGAAGAAGACAGAATAAGAAAAAGTGTAATAAACTATGCAAATGACCACAAGAATCTAGCTAGATTCTGATGCTAATCACTACACCCAAAAGATTGTGAGAGAAAATTTCTCCTCTCCAAAACTTCTTTCTTGCAAGATTCTTTCCCCTTCCAAAATTTGCGGTCTTCAAAATGAACATTCAATTTGGTGATAAGGAGTTCTCTCCTCAAATTGGGGCACTAATTGTGCGATCACCCGAGAGGACTCCGTGCTCACCAAACTTTAACTCTTTATTATCTTTTCTTAATCTTTTCCATGCACATTAATTGAATTATAAAATAACTTTATTTAATTTTTACTTGACTTTTCTTTTCAATTAATTTATTAAATTAAATCTCATGCACACTTTATGCAATTAAAATATCCTTATTAAATTCACTTGTTTTATCTTTTTAATTAATTTCTTATATTTTAATTTCATGCATACATTATGCAATCTTGAAACTTTTAATAAATTAATTTCTTTTCCACTTCTTAATTTATTTTCGAATGTTTAATTGATAAAATATTTATTAACTTAAATAATAACATTATTTAGCATTTATTTAAAAATGAACTCTAAATATATTATTATTAAATTAAATAAATATTATCACATTCTAAATTTATACTTTTCACTTTTATCTTTAAATTTAATTCTTTTTATTTAATTAATTTTTTAATTAATTAAATATACTTAAATATTAAAATATCATAATAATTTTCCATTTAATTAAATCATTAATTTAATTATTTAATTTGACTTAATTTATAGAAAAATCACCAAGGACTCATAAAACAAAATACGAAAATCCATCCTAGCAAAACACATACAAAATCAAACTAAAGGGTTATAATCATGAATTAACATCATTCAATGCATTGGAGGGTAGTCAACTTAGATACTGTTAGAGTAAATAATTAATAATTAATAATTTATTCTATTTACTTAAGCTTACTTAGGTAAATACATTCATTAATTAGTTGTAGTCTAGGAGTTTGTTATAAGTTGTTGACAATACCAGAGTTTGTTCTCTCCTAAGTCATACTTATCCTCTCACCTTGTTCGAGGACTTTCCACCTCATGTGGATGTATGCTTAGTTGTCACACTTATCTCCTAGCATCTTCTAGCTTGCTCTAGAAGATTCCTTGAGCTCTTTATATTCAAGCTCCCTCATTGTATTTTCAACATCAACACATTCTCATTGTAAATACATATTCTCTTGTGTTTGCAATATTTTCTCTCTCGTGTCCATTTAGGGTTTTATTCTCTTGCTCCACGTTCTTCCTTCCTTGGCTTCCTTTTGACAGGTTATTGCATGTAGGTGATCTTGGGCATTTTTAGAGTTGGATTTCATCAACTCCAACATGGTATCAGAGCCTCCCTGCTGCTGCTTCGTTGAAGGATTTTTGAAGCCGTGATTTGAAGTCACAAACCCTAGTTTATTTGTGCATTTTTTCTTCAAATCAGGGGAACAACAAATTTTTGGAGCACTTTCGACCCAAATGGACGCTGCCATTGGATTCAAAAGGTGCTTTTCAGCTAGGATCCATATAAAAAAATTTAATTTTGGAGACAAGGCTCCGAGAGGCAAAAAAATTTTACTTGCAGGGGTTCCGTATGGACGTAGGGTCAAAATTTAAAAAAAATAATATAAAAAGTGGGCTATCGCCACCGCAAGGCCACCACTGCACCACCCACGTGCAACTCGTAGTGGCTGCAGCAGGCAGTGCAACCTCACTCTCCACCGTGGCCTGGGCGCCACTCCTTCCGCTGCCTCTGCTAGTGGCCCCTCCTCTCCGCCACTCCTGCGTCGCCTCCACCAGACAACATAGGCTCCGCTTTGATCATCTACTCAGCGTGTTGTGTTAGTGATAGTTAGCAATCTAAGTCAACTCTTATGCACATCCAGCATTTGACACATGTCCCTGCTTGACATTTGTACAGTCAATATTGCGTGGAATATTGCTGCACTTGGCACGTTTTCTTGTTGACATGTGGCACGGGTGCCACATGGCACTTTGCCACATGGACCCTGCCACATTAGCCCACTACCATGTGGCGTACCACATGGCATATTTTTTGTGACAATGGCCTTCAAGTCGTCAAATTTAAGCTTGTGAATTACTGACATCAGCATCATGTCAGCACTGCATCATGTGCCTCTTGCACCACTCCAAGGTCCTTTTTGACCTGCTTGTAGTTTTTTGGCCATAGCTTGAGCATACAGAGGTATTTTTTAGATCCGAAAGAAGCACAAGAAAGTTGGTTCTAGGACGGAGACATTGGTGTAGGTATTTTTAGGTTTTGATGGATTTTTTTGCCCTTTTTTTTATTGAAGTCCAAAGTTGTGTTTTTGACTCCGACATGCATATCTTTTGTGTCCCATGTCAATTTTTTTAAAACTTTATATTTTTGGAAAGCTGATTTTGTCATCTTTTTAGAAATGTAGTCTTTTTTCTTATATTTTGGCCCATGCTCTTTCTATCATATTTTTGGCATTTTTTCTCTATGGTGGATATCTTGGGTGTTTTAGGTCCGAGGATCATTTTCATGGCATGGTTTCTTTTGTTTTGGGCTGTATTATATTTTGTTGTAGCTTGTTTTTAGTTTTGATCATTATAGCCATCATTTGTAGGCTCTTTTGTAGATGCACTGAGATAAAGTGTCACTTTTTCATTTCGGGTTCATGAACGTTATTTTTGAGTCAGTTGTATATGCACTATTTTTATAAAGCACCATGGGAGGGATAGTTGTTTGTTGTTTTAGGCCTTCTTCCTTTGTCAAGTGAGTGTTCCTTCCATGACATTAGCCCCATGCAGAGTCAGTTTGATCATGTCTTTATGGGTGTTTGTACCTCTTTCCCTCTCTCATTGTTCTTGGTTCGTTTGCAGGAGACTTTGGCCCACCTTTTCAGTTGCCTATCATCTCACCCCATCTGCATTAAGGGGGGGTTATTCTATTGTTCTAATGCATCCATGGTTTGATGGTTCATTAGTGTGAACTATGTATTCAGTGGTTGATCCTATATACAAGGCGATTGCAGTGGCTAGCTACCTATGCATTTTGGTGAGATGGATCATCTACCATATAGACATGATTGGTTCGTGCCTTCTTCTTCCATGGAGGTTCTTTAGATCAGAATTTTTTTTTTTTGATGGTAGATTTTGTAGATTCTACATGCTTCAGTGATGCTTCTTCATGATCACTCCTTGTTCCTATTTTTGAGGACATTCCCCTAGTGGGAGGCTTCTTCAGTTCTTCACTAGGTTCTTATCTCTTTTCCTATTTTCAGAGGTTGCATCTTTTGCATTTGTACATGGGTACCTAACATGGTCTTGTTGCCGAAACCCATTATGCATTTCTGCATTTCTTAGTTTTGTGAGCTTAAGGAATTTCCCTAAGTTGCACTTAAGGGGGGGTGTTAGAGTAAATAATTAATAATTAATTATTTATTCTATTTACTTAAGCTTACTTAGGTAAATGCATTCATTAATTAGTTGTAGTCTAAAAGTTTTTTATAAGTTGTTGACAATACGGGAGTTTGTTCTCTCCTAAGTCATACTTATCCTCTCACCTTGTTTGAGGACTTTCCACCTCATGTGGTTGTATGCTTAGTTGTCACACTTATCTCCTAGCATCTTCTAGCTTGCTCTAGAAGATTCCTTGAGCTCTTTATATTCAAGCTCCCTCATTGTATTTTCAACATCAACACATTCTCATTGTAAATACATATTTTCTTGTGTTTGCAATATTTTCTCTCTCATGTCCGTTTAGGGTTTTATTCCCTTGCTCCACACTCTTCCTTCCTTGGCTTTCCTTTGACAGATTATTGCATGTAGGTGATCTTGGGCATTTTCGGAGTTGGATTTCATAAACTCCAACAGATACTTGGCCTAATTTTTTAAGACAAATGGCTTAAAGGTTTAGGATTTGGACTCAAGATTTTATCTCCCCTCTCTTATCATTGAGATAATCCAATAGGGTATGCTCATCCTGGCAATTTAGGAAAGTTAATTACCTAGTACCTACAACCTACATACAATCCACACATGTACAAACACAATATTCTAAACTAAACAAGTAATGGCAAGAAGTGGTGCATCATGTAGATCCTGACTAGTAGGTGACTACGAATCCCTTCCTTAACCACATGAGAAATGCCATACATAAAGAAAATATACAAGAACACCATACACATGCAATATGGGGTAAGTATCCATAAGAAAACAAATGTGATAATAAACCATCTAACTAATTGTCATCAATAACTAAAAACACTGTATAATCATCATGCATACATGAAATATAGAGTACCAAGTAATCTCATCATAAAAATCAACTAAATCTGAAACAATATCTGATAACCTCAAAATAATACTATTGATAATCAAGCATAAAATTGGCCTAAAAGAGTTTGACAAAAAAAAAATGCAAACTTGTTAGATACAATTGTTAATTGTGTATTGTCTTTGATGTTACACAAATGTCATATCAGTCATCAGATAGAGTCTATCGAGCTCAGATGATCTGTAAGTCAATTTACAGTGTCTACCGAATGTTCTTGAACTTAACAAAGAAAAATTAATGTTTACCGAGCTCACTCAGGCATCAAAGGATTTTGTAGCAAAAGTTAGTATTAACCGAGCTCCCAGGGTTAACAAAGGAAAGTTAATGTCTACCAAGCTCCCAAGGTTAACAAAGAAAAGTTAATATCTACTGAGCTCACAAGATTAACAAAGGAAAGTTAATGTCTACTGAGCTCCCAAGGTTAACGAAGGAAATTTAATGTCTACCGAGCTCCCAAGGTTAACAAAGGAAATTTAATATCTACCGAGCTCCCAAGGTTAACAAAGGAAAGTTAATGTTTACCAAGCTCACATGGTTAGCAAAGGAAGGTCAGTGCTAACCGAGCTCACTCGGTCTCCAAAGGATTTTTGTAGGGTTTGCAGTGTTTACTGAGCTTCACTTGGTTAACACTAGAAAACCATTCTGGAGTAGTGGTTACCGAGCTTGGTCAGCCAGCAAAGGATTTTACTATTTTGATATTAAGTTCAATTGCTTCAAGCAGCTAACTAATGTAGTAATTTTCTAGTTATTGGAACCTATATTTAAGCCGACTTTATAATCTGAAAGGTATATATATAGATGTTCAAGTTGTGAATTAGTGTGTGAATGTGAATATGAGTATATGGATAAGGATGGAATAAGCGAATTGAGCGAATTCTGATGAAGGATTAGATATCCTAAAGGAGATGCAAAGTTGTATTCGATCAGCTAAGATCCAGTAAAAGTAGAACAAAGATCTGTAATTAGAAAAAGATAAGTTGCATATCATTCAGGTCACCTCATTGTTGCTTTCTAATCATTGTAACAGTGAATCTAGAATCTCTTAATAGAGTTGGTTTAACAACCATTTTATAAATCCTCTAACAAGGTGATAGTTCAGTTAAATTATTCTTAAGACCTCTAACCAGGCCACTCTTAACAGGGTGATTAAATCCTCTAACAAGGTCACACCTAATAGTGTGTTTTATAACCTTTAACAGGGTTGGCTCCTAATAGGGCTCACTTCAGAAGAGTGAAAATTGGTGACTAGTTACTTGGTGGTTTTTCCCATATTGGGTTTCCACGTTAAATCTGGTGTCTCTTGTGTTCATTTATTTTAATCTTTGCAAGCATATTAATGACTATGAATGCTAGATAAACAGTAATTAATTAATCTACCGAGTTACAGTATTCCTGCACTGTTTACTGAGTATCAACAGTATGTAAAGACATCTAAGGGATTTATTTTGGAATTTATTTTTGTGGTAACTGATTCACCCCTTCCCTCTCAGTTACTTCATCTATATTTCCAACACAAACTAGGGGTAGGCACTACATAAGGTTATATTTTCTATGTGTCTAAGTTCATTGTATGAGAAAATTCTATTTTAAACCTAACATCAACAATTCTGATTAAGAGACAAAAGATGGAAGGATTTGGAAACATTGAGAAATCTATTTAAGAAGGAGAATGAGATAATTTTAGGTTGTTGGTTCAAATTGGTTTCTAATTTCATTAAGATATTGAAGATTGTTGAGTAGTGTGAAGTTATTGAAGGAGAATAGCTAAGAGTTGAGCTAAGTGAACAAAGAAGAGCAGAGAGAAGACACATAGAAGAGTTTGTGAAAGAAAAAATTAGCCAAGTGAGAAAAAGATAGAGAAAGAGAAAGAACTCAGATCTAAACAAGAAAAGGTAGTTTCTATTCTAACATATCACTTTATACTATTACTATTTAACCATTGCAGCAAAAAATCTTCGAAGTACCAAGTGGACCTAACAAGTCCATGAAATCCTATATGGTAACACCATTTAGTGGTGTTTGTAAGTCTTTTAAATTAGGCCACTCTTTTTAGTCAAGGACGGGGAGTGATAAGGTCTAGATGATCTTTTGGTGAAATCCTCTAACTATAATGCCACTTTAATAAAGTGTATGTAACCTTTAACAAGGTTGGTCTCCTAACAAAGATCACTTTAGAAGATTGAAATTTTTGGGATGTTGGTCCCATGTGGGTTTTCCCTTAATAGGGTTTCCTCGTTAAAAATCTTGGTATCAAATTGTGTGAATGTTATTTGTGTTGTAATTTGATCTATATGTTTTATAGTTTACTACAGCTTGGTAATAACTAAGATATCACTAAGTAATAACTGGATATTTATTGATACTTACTAATGCAAGGAATAGTTTGATAAAAGTTTGGAATAAAGTGTTTAGAAGAAATAATCAAAGACTCTACTAACTGATTGGATGCATTGAAGTTATTGTCATTGATGTTTATGATTCTTTGATGGTGTTGAAATGTTTGAATGGAGTGTGAGATAAATGGACATAACTAATTCATTAGATTCAGGAAGAGGATTTAATTGATGAAGAGGATTAGAAGAAAGTATGATGAAGTCAGAGTTGATATGAAAGGTATTCAATGGATACTTGAATTAGTTGGACAATAATTATGTAATATTGGTTTGTGAAGTAGTGAAGATCAAAAGCTTAACTAAGTCACAAGGTTAATAAAGGGAGATTGTATTCATCAAGTGACTACGGTATTTCCAAAGTGATTGTAAAGGAAGAAGAACATAGTGTTTCCTGAGCAAGTCAATATTAGCCGAGTTATATTACTAGAGTAAATCTTATGTTTATCAAGTGACAACCATATGAATAAGTTTGGAAAATTTGAGTCTAAGGACAACTTTTGATGAAATATGGAAAGTTCCAGAAGGTCTAAAGTGAGAGTGAATTTTTTTACAAGATCTACAACTGAAAAAATTCAAGAAGGGTCTAATGAAGGAAATTGAAGAAGTATAATAATGAAAACAAAAATTAATGTAAGGTTATATTTTCTATGTGTCTAATTTCATTGTACGAAAAAATTCTATTATAAACCTAACATCAACAATTATGATTAAGAGGCAAAAGATGCAAGGATCTAGAAACATTGAGAAATATATTTAAGGAGAATGAGACAATTTTAAGTTGTTGGTTCAAAGTGGTTTATGATTTCATTGAGATATTAAATATTGATGTGAAGTGTGAAGTTTTTGAAGGACAAGAGTTAGGAATTTAGCCAAGTGAACCGAGTAGAGAATTGAAGGCAAGAAGAAGAGTTTGTGAAAGGAAGAATCATCTGAGTGAATAAAAGATAGAGAAAGAGAAAGAATAGAGATCTAAAAAAGAAAATGTTGTTTCTATTCTAACATATCACTTTATACTGTTAGTATTTAAACATTTTAGTAAAAAATATTAGAAGTGTCAATTGGACTTAACAAAGTTTTTAAAATCTTATATGTAACATTGATTAGTGGTGTTTGTAAGTCATTTAAATTAGGCCACTCTTTTTGGTCAAGGAAAGTGAGCGATAAGGTCAGATGAACATTTGGTGAAATCCTCTTACTACAAGGTCACTTTAATAAAGTGTATGTAACCTTTGAAAAGGTTGTCTCCTAATAAAGATTACTTCAAAAGAGTGAAATGCTTGGGTTGCTAGTTTGAGGTAGGTTTTCCTTTAACAAGGTCTCTACATTAAAAATGTTGATGTCAAATTGTCTGAATGTTATTTTTGTTGCAAGTTGATATATATGTTCTACAGTTTATTGCAACTTAGTAATTGTCGAACTGTCATTTTTGTATGATGCTTAATGGCAGGAATCCTTTCGAACTCCTCTCTTGAAAAACTAATCCAAGGATCAACTCCAAGGTCTTAGTGATCTTGCAACCTACTAGAATTCGCTCAGTTGAAGATAAATGTGAATGTTCATGAGGAGGCCTTTGTTGGTTCTAATAACTTCAAACAAGATATAGAATTTGTTTGATGCTTCAAAAGAGTAAAACACACACAAAAAAATGCATTTTTCTATTTTTCTATTTTATAATGAATGCAATCTAACAATGCAACTATATGAATTCCTAATTTTAACCAAGGGGTTAGTAAAGAAAATAACGAAGATAAGGTGACAAGAAGTTTAAGCAAATAAGATGAAAAGTAAATCCTAATAGACATAAACTATGAAAATAATGCGTCTGTGAGTTAAGCTTTCAAAAATATTGGTGGGTAACCAATGAAAGTAGGAGCACTGCTTCCTTAATTCCACTCATGCAATTGTTGATGGGGAATTCAATAACCGTATGATATTTCACTTTTCATCAAACCGCAAGGCCACAGAAAGTATGCTCATGTGAGACAAAAAGCTATGAAGGAACAAAATGGGCGATCTCTTCTCGAAATAGATACATCAAAAAAATTTGTAAAACTGTAGCAAACACCAAAATTAAAAAATCGCACAACTAGAAATAACACAATACATTTTGGCTCAAGTACATTCCATGAACATACATCTATAAAATATGACACACTTAGGAAAGAATCACTACACTCCAAATGCGAGCAACAAAAGCATATATTATTGCAAAATAATGGCGGCCACCCTGATTACATATTACATTCTCATATTTATAAGAAATCTTCTCCTCAATTTGTGTTGACAGTGAGAGATATCTTTATGTAATCATATGCTTCTAAACTAATAAAACAAATCTATTTATGTACAAACTGACTATCTAACTAGTGCTAAGTAGGACTCTGTCCATTTTATATCATTAATTGGATGCATGAGCCTTTACATGTCATAAAACAAAGAAAGCATGAAAGAATAAGAAAGAGAAAGCCTTTAGATGATGTAGAAGTGCCTGGAAGTGTCAAAAATAGGAGCTCTTTCTTCACTAGGCGTCTGTAGGAGTTAAACTGTTGTAAGAATGCGGGGTAAAAGCACAAACCCATGTCTCCCTTTTATAAAGGAAAAAGGCTAACAAATGTATAACTGTTCATCTTCAATCACATAAAACTGGTAGTATTATTTAGAATTTGATAATGAAGTAAACTAATGAAATGTGTAGACATGGATGAAGTTTAGGATTATAATTTTTAATAAGAATTGATATATTTTTCTAATTTTTAGAGGCAATTTTTTATTTGTTGAGAAATGTTGGAAATTAGGGGTCTAGTTCCCACCACAAAACTATATGGAAATAAATTTATTTCCCTTCAAACTTAGATTATGTTATAGATAACATATATAGCTAGAACAATCAAAATAAAAATTGGCTTTAGACCTATATTTTATCTTTTATAATGGTTAAAATTTTAACTCACTTGAAATCGATAGTATTCATCTCCCACAACATTTTTCAAAACAAATATATTCTAACCAAATTAAAAATTATAGATTCTTGAAGAGGACTCTCTCCTCTAGAACGTCATGTGATTTTTAAATTTTTTTTATATAATTTAATATTTTTTCCTTTCTCAAAATTGTCATCTTCTTGAGTGTTAAAATATGCTCTTGTAGAATTTTTTAATTACAATATACTATATCTAATTAAAACACTATAAACTCTATATGATAATATTCTTGATTGTGAGATCTATAAAATGAGGTTTATATGTTATTAAAAAAATATCATAAAAATTAGTAAGACTTATTGAAATGTGAGTTTTTTGAAATAATTTTATTTTTTAGTAATTGCATACAAATTAGTATAAAACATGCATTTAATAGACATTTCCTATTGAAAAAGTGTGAGCCCATATATAACTTAGCTAGAATGAATTTGTCTCGATCATATGTTTAAATAAAATTTATTTTTAGATAGAAATACTTAAATATGGTCGTTATGATAAGTCAGCTTGAAAGGTGACAAAACTTTGTATTTTTACCCTGCATTTTCGATGCATGGAAAGCTCTAAATTTAGAACTAGCAATTAACTGTTGGTGCACCTTTGACTTCTTCAAAAACCTTCCAAAACACCATTGAAAAGCACACTTGCACACTTGGAACACTTTTAAATTCCTCAAAATCTTCCATGACATAACTAGAAAAGCGCACTTATGCAACAACACACCTACGCAACAATGCACCTCGAAAGCCCAATTCGCCAAAAAATCAAAGTTCTCAGTCTTGAAAATGGTTTCTGGGTTTTTCTTAGACAAGGTCTGGGATCACTCTACTGTACTTATTTTTCCCTTTTTGATGATTTATACTCTCTTTATAGCCAAACACTTTCATACATTTGAACTCCTTATGCTCTTTCTATCTATAATCTCAAGGCACTCGTGTTGAATCTTGTCATAAATAGTTGCATAAGATGAAGAACCTATTCTGATTCATGTGTCCAACCTTTGTATCTTTGATATTTTCTTCTCTCCAATTGTTTGATCCTTTTGGGTTAGAGACCAAGTGATCTAGATTATCCAAAATGATCAAATGTTTGAAACTTCTCCATAAGATTTTCTAGGCACTTTTAAATGGCTTTTTCGGAGGCCTTCTACTCAAAATTTCAAGTTGAAACTTTCATAGGTCCCTAAAATTGGGCAGCTGAAGGCTCGCTATTTTAGCGATTGAAATTTAAAAATTTAGTGCTTCATTCCAATGGTGTAAACGGTTCTGAATTCTAAGTTCTAGGTCAAAATTTATGACCTCGACAAGTTAAGGATGCCTTTTTACCTACACAAAGAAGAAAACATTAGTTTGGAGTTTGAAAAAATGATTAAATCAAAACCTAAAACTGACACAAGAAAACCCTAAAACCCTAATCTGCTCAAAAACATAAAAAAACCTAATTTTATAACCCTTATATGCAAAAAAAAAAAGGGTGCACTTGGTGCACCTGATAGGTGTGCCTGGTGTGCCTTTATACTTAACAAAGTTTTTAAAGATTGGGGTGTGCATCAGTGCACCTCATGGGGTGCACTAATGTGCACCCTTATCTTAACTTAGGTGCAAAGAGGTGAAAGAAAATTGAGGTGTGCATCAGTGCACCTAATTAGGTGCACTGATGCACACCCCTTTTGAAGTTTTATTTTACTTATTTTTGCAGGGGCATAAAGGGAGTAAGGGGGCTGTGTAGCTGCACACTTATCCTTTGAAAGTGATTTGTACATGTTTAGGTGCACTAGTGCACTTTGGGAGGTGCACTAGTGCACCTTTTTCTTT
This sequence comes from Cupressus sempervirens, assembly GCA_028749045.1. Classification (NCBI taxonomy): domain Eukaryota; kingdom Viridiplantae; phylum Streptophyta; class Pinopsida; order Cupressales; family Cupressaceae; genus Cupressus; species Cupressus sempervirens. Next base: position 531,481,541 of record CM053793.1, read on the forward strand.
TTCAAAATGACTTCTTCCCTTAGAAACTTGACTTTCAGAGACTGGGTTTTTGAACCGGGACCTAGATTAGGTCAAAAAACACTAGAAAAAGACTCAGACCCTAGACTAGGGATCCAAAAAGCCAAAAATAAAGTAGGGGGTCCCCATTTTTAGAAGAAATGGGGCGTGTGTTGTGAAACTGCAATAGTAATAACTAAGATATCTCTATATAATAATTGGATATTTACTGACAAACATTAATGCAAGGAATAGTTTGATAAAAGTTTGGAATAAAGTGTTTGGAAGAAATGATTAAAGACTCTACCAACTGATTGGATGTATTGAAGTTATTTTTGTTGATGTTTGTGATGCTTTGATGGTGTTGAAATGTTTGAAGGGACTATGAGATAACTGGACATAGCTAATTACCCCTGCCTCCCCCTAGTTATCTAATAATTTGGTATCAGAGCTAAGTGATTGAAGAAATAAGTTTAAAAGAACTTTAGCTAAAGATCAAGATGTATAAGCGAGAGCCACCAAATCTGAACAAGGAGAACTTTTACTCATGGAAATACTAAATGAAGCTATATGTTTCTGGTATTATAGATAATGTCACACACTAGTTGGAGAATGACTCACACCTGTTATTCTCTTGACTGTGGAACAAATGAATGAAAAAATGAATCATGATAGTATGATGATTGATATAACATTTTCTCTAAATGAGGCTAAATTTGATTATGTCAAGAATTGATCCAATGCTAAGAAAATATGGGATAAACTAAATCTTGTTTATGGAGGAGATGACAATGTATGGATAGATAAAGTTGAAAGCTTGAGAGGTAAGTATGATGACATGAGAATGAAAGAAGGAGAAAATTATGCTCAATATGTGAACCAAATTAAGGATGTTGTTAGTGTAATTAGATTTGTTGGAGGATCCATCTAGTATTCTAAAATTGTAAGTAAATTCTTGAGAACTCTTTTGCCTGTTTATGCTATCAAAATTTCTTCTATTCAGGAAGTAAGAGCTATGCCTAGAAATAATCTAATATTCGATGGTCTAGTTGGTCAATGGACTGCATTTGAGTTGAGAAATTATTATAATAGTATGGTTACAATGGGAAATACTTTTAGGTCTTCACTAACCATCAACAATCCAAAGAAAGAGAAGAAAACTGAAGAAGAAAGTGAGTCTAAAACTGAAGATGATCTAGATGAGATTAAAGCATTTCTTAAGAAAGTTATCAAGAGGTAAAGGTAAATTATCCTTAATCTATTTTAAATGTAATAAGGTTGGTCATTTTGATGTTAAATGTCCTAACAGAAGAAACTCTAATAGAATGATAGAAATGAAAAGAAATATTTTAAGTATAGGAAGAATAAGGATTACAAAGACAAAGGCAAGAAGTCATGATACATTGTTAAAGAAGAGCATATTGAGGACAAGTTCTAATGATGAAAAGGAAGTAGTTGAAATGGTCTATGTTGCAACCAAGGAAGAGCCAAATGGTGAAAGGCATCAGAATGAAAATGTCCTTATATCACATGTCACTAAGTATTATGCATGGAATATTGATAATGGTTGTTCACATCACATGACTGGTGATCTAAGTAAGTTTGAAAAAATTGAAGAAATTAATGATGGTAGAACCATTGAGCTTGGTAGTGATGTTCCATTCTCGGTGAAAGGTAAGGTAAAGGATCACTAATGCTAAAATGGTAAGATTAGATGTAATGATGCATATTAGGTTCAAGGACTCAAATATAATATTTTGAGTATTTTTCAGTTGAATAACTTAGGTCACAAGTTGGAATTTGAGAAAAGGAAGGTCAAGATCTTTGACGATGAAGGTAATTTGATTGAAACAAGGATGAAAACTAAATGTAACTTATTCTAGCTTGATCCTACAATTCAAACATGTTCATTTACTAGAATTGAGGATGTGTTTTTATGGCATAAAAGGTTGTGTCATGTAAACTTTGAAAATATGATGAAAATTAGTAGAAAGAAAAGAGCGAGGGTTATCAAATCTGTAAAAACCTAAAAAATATTGTGTAAAGAATGTCAACCTGGTAAGATGAAAAAGTCTATTTTTTCTAGAAAGACACACACTTCAAATGATATTCTAGAATTAGTGCATACTAGTTTATATGGTTCAATTTGAGTTGATAGTTACTATGGTGATAGATACTTCATATTGTTTGTGGATGATTTTTCAAGGATGATGATTCCAGTGTTCATGAAAGTGAAATCAAAAGCTTTTGATATGTTTAAGTGGTCCAAAGAAATATTTGAAAAGGAAATTGGCAAACCTTTGAAATGTTTAAGATCTAATAGAGGTAGAAATTTTATGTCTACTAAATTCACTAACTTTTATGTTGAGAATAGTATCATAAGACAATTATTTGCACCGGAAACACTACAAAAGAATGTAATTTCTAAAAGGAGAAATAAATCTATCATGGATTGTGAAAGTAAACTGATGATTAAGAATGAGGTCTCTTAGATTATCTAGAGAGAAGAATTCAGTACAATTGTGTACACTCTCAATCGAGTCCAATTGAAGAAATAAATAAACAAGACACCCTATGAGGTGTGGTATGGTCATATGTTGAATACAAGTTATTTAATTTTTTTTGGAAGTAGGCATTATATTCAAAAAGATGCTAGGAAAGGTCAATTTGATGTTAAAGGTGATGAAGGTATATTCCTAAGATATTCATCTAAGAGAAGATCTTACAAATGTTTGAACAAGGCTACTAACAAGATAATTGAAAGTGCAAATATAAGATTGGATGAGTTTGCTGAGATAAATGATCTAGAAAAAAGAAAGAACCTAGAGATTACAATAAGTTTTCTTATGTCTATGAAGAAGTACCTGATACTCTACCTAAGTTACAATGCAGACCTATTGTGCACCAAACATTGGTTACCGAGTCCGAGATAGTTATACTTGAGAACAAGATAATGCACCCTGAGCAAGAACCTAAACTTCTAATGAGTAAAGAAAATATAGAGAATAAGAGAATTGTGCCTGTATTGGCCAAATATGTGAGGAAAAACCATTCACCTAAACAAAAAATTGTAGATAGAAGTGTTGGAGTACAAACAAGAAGAAAAATAAGAGAAGGTACATGTTTAATAGCTGATTTTGAGCCTAGATTAGTTAAAGGTGCATTAGATGATGAATTTTGGGTTAATGCTATGATTGAGGAGAATGATCAAATTGGGAGGAATAAAACGTGGACACTAGTAATAAGACCTACTTATAAGAATATGATTGGAACAAAATGGATTTTTAGAAACAAATTAAATGAGATTGGAGAAGTGGTAACAAACAAGGCTATATTGGTTTGCAAAGGTTACACACAAGAAGAAATTGACTATGGCAAGACTTTTGCACCTATTGCAAGATTGGAAAGCATAAAAACATTTTTGGCTTATGCTACATACAATAAGTCAAGGTATATCAAATGGATGTACAATATGCATTTCTAAATGGAATACTTAAGGATGAAGTCTACATTAAACAACTTGAAGGATTTGGTGAACATGGAAAGAAGGACATGGTTTTCAAGTTGAACAAAGCACTAAATGGACTAAAACAAGCCTCGAGAGCATGGTATGAAAGCTTTCACTCTTATCTGATTAAGATTGGATTTTCTAGAACAAATGAAAACAATAATCTATACTTGAAGAATGAATCATAAGATATGGTGTTGATTAATAAAATATTTGTTGATGATATAATATTTGGAGGGAATGGCATGTTGAGTAAGACATTTTCTAGTGAAATGAGTATTGAATTTGATGTTTGGAGAGATTTAAAAAATTCATTGGATTACAAATCTATCAAACATTGAAAGGTATCTATGTCACTAATTCCAAATATGTGAACGGAATATTAAAAATATTTGGGATGGATGAGTCTAAACCATTCATTACCCTATGGTGATTGGAGTAAAATTATTAAAGTAAGAAACTACTAGAGAAGTTGATCAAACACAATACAGATCAATGATTAGAAAGCTATAATATGTTGTATAAAGTAGACCAAATATATCCCTAGTTGCTAGAATTGTTGCAAGGTTTTCATCTAATCCTGGGGAAAGTCATATAAATTTTGTGAAAATAATATTCAAATATCTCAAGGGAATTGAAGATTATGGCCTATGGTATTAATAAGAGGATGAATTTAATCTTAAAGTCTACACTGATGTTGATTGGGCTAGAAATGTTGATGACAAAAAAAACACAAGTGGAGGAGCTTTCATTTTAGGAGAAAAGTTGATTACATAGATAAGCAAGAAACAAAGTTCTATTTCATAATCTACTACTGAAGCTGAATATGTTGTTATTGCAATTGATTGTTCAAATATTGTATAGATCAAAAAACTATTGGAAGGAATGCAAGAGGAAGTAACCGAACTTGTCACTATTTACTGTCATAACACAAGTGCTATAAATATTTTTAAAAATCCCGGTGATACATGCAAAGACAAAGCATATATTAATCAAGTATCATTACTCAAGGGAGAAAGTTCATGAGAAGCAATTAAGGCTTGAGTATGTGAAGTCTAAAGAACAAAGTGTTGATATATTTACCAAGCCACTACCTAAGGATGCTTTTGAGTATGTAAGAGGTAAACTGGGGATCCTGCCCCTATCCAAAATTAAGAAGGTGAAGATTCATGATGCATCAATTCATTAATGAATTGTAATATCTTTTGGAGTTGATGTAGAAGTTTTCACACTTTAGGAGTATTTCTGAAGTTGTGAAGTTAATTGTGATAAAATTGATGTAATTTGTAATGCAAAATACAAGAATAACTACAAGGTTTGATAAGTTTCATGATGAAAATTATAATGACCTTTGGCATTGTTGTTAAAGTGGGGGAGGGGAGAAACAATGAGATGACTAAAATGGAGAGAAAAAATTGAGAGAACTATGTCAAAGGAGACAAAGAATATACTAAAGGGAGAGAAATGAGAAAGAAGAGAATATATGCATGATATGACAGGGAAAATATAATCAAAACAATAAAGGTCGAGAGATTACCCAAAGGAATAGTATAGAGATAAATCTATAGAGAAGAAGATGAAAAAATATTGAACCTGAACTATGAAATCATATCCAAAGGGGGAGTAATATTGCATATTTTCTGCTGAAGATACATAACAAGTACTAGTTTGAAGAACCTAAATTGCAAAATTGTATTTTTGTCAATGCGTACATTTGATTATCTTATGTAATCTTTTGTAATGTAAAATCTTTTGTTATGTGTTATCATCAATTTCAAAGGGGGAGATTGTTAGCTAATACGTATTATGAATGTAGATAAAAGAGTCATATCAATTGATATATTGTCATTGATGTCAAAGTCTTAGTTGGCTAGACATTATGCTTACTCAAGAAAGTACCACATTATTAGTGTTGTAAGAGCATCTTGGGTGTAAGAGAAATCTTGCACCAACCAAAATTATTTCATTTTAGTTGTTTGAATAAGTGTTGTCTTAAAGTAGAGTTGTTGTTTGTGGAGGCTTGCTACTCAGTAAGTTAGTCATATGATCTTAGAATGTCCTAATTTCAAAAGTTGATGTTCATCTTCAATATATCAGCTTGCTAGTTAAGGCTCAATGTCATATCATGAGTATTCATAGATTTATTAAAAAAAATTGTTGTTCAATTTTGTTATAAAAACTTCAGGCTCACCATTCAATGCCTAAACTTGGCTGGATGAGGCCCAAAAACTCAATGGATGGGCGCTTGCATGGATACTTGCTTGTAGATTAGGAGCCGAGGATTTCAAAAAGTGGTTATAATAACCAATCAGAGCAACAGTTCAAAATTTATGGCCTTTCAAGGTTGGGCCAACCAAAACTTCCAAAATAAATGTCAAAAATCTATTTGGTTGACTATATACATATTATTAAGGTCTATTGGCCCTAGGTATTAAGTTTGAGTGTCTAGAACTTTCCTAGATGACATAAAATTATTTATTTAAGAAATTCCTGTACATTGTCTAGGACAACTTTGGGTGATAGTTTGTAGCTTTTTCTTGCATATTACTATAATGAAGGTGCCCATGTGGGTTATCATATTGTGATTTTGGATTATGTAATTCTGCATTTGTGGCGATAATAAGAAACCCATATTTTGTTCTCACAATTTGGTGTTATTTCTTTATTTCTATTATGTGTTTAAGGTATTAAGGGGAGAACCCTTCATCAAGTGGTATCAGAGAAGGAGTTCATGAGTGTATAAATAGATTGCTAACTATGAGGTAGTTGCACCATGACAGTGGTTTGGACCGTGTGTGTAGACAGATTGTCAACTATGAGGTAGTTTACGCTAGGATTTCAGTGGAAGCATAGAGATACATCCCCAAAGAGAGTGTGGTGGGAGAGTCATAGGTGTTATACCTAAGGGTTTTAGAGCCCTCCAAAGGAAAATGAAAGAATTGCAAGAAAAAATGCAAAGATGAATGAATCTTGTTGTAGGAGATGATGAAAGTGAGGATGAATGAGAAGAAGAAGGAAATGTTGATCAAGCAGTAGTAGATGAAGTTCTTAACCTAGAGGAGAAAAATATTTTTAAGGCCATTTTTAAGATTGAAAAAGACCCAAGTTTGATGTTCCCACATTTTTTGAAAAATCTTAACCTAGAGGAATTGATTGATTCAATTAGTGAATTGGAAGAATACTTTAAGTATGGAAATATTGAGAATCCCTATAGGGTCAAGTTTACAAAGGCAAAACTAAAGGGACATGTGAAGATCTGGTGGCAAAAAATCTAGTTGGAGTGAAATAGAAGAGGAAAAGATAAAATCACTGGATGAGATTGAATGATAGCTAAAATGAAGTGATATTTCATTCTCATGGATTATGAGCTTGGTATTTTGAAGAAAATGCAAGGGTTAAAGCAAGTAGGAAGATTTGTTCAAGAGTATACTAAAGATTTCTATCGAGTTCTCATCAAAATTGGCCATGCAAAAGCTGATAAGGAGAAAGTTGCATGTTATCTTAATGGGTTAAGGCTAAGCATTTAGGAGGAGCTAAGTCTGGTTCAAATGACAAGTATTTAGGAGGCATACCAATTTTCCCTAAGAGTAGAGAAGAAGCTAAGAAAGAAGTTTGATAATAAAATAGTGGTAGAGTTTTCGATGGAAGATATTGCAGATGATCATATGGAAGCCAAAATGATGATCAAAAGAGAAAGGATGAGGCAAGTAGTAATAGTTAGAACTAGAGGGGAAACAATTCCAACCATTTTCATGATTAGAATAATAAAGATTAGAGAGGAAGAGGAAGAGGACTAGGATTTGGAAGAGGAGGCTTTCGTGGGAAATGTTTTCACTATAGAGAAGAAGGGCATAGAGAATTTGAGTATTCCCAATGCCAAGGAAGGATAGATTAAAGAATTAAAAACTAGACCAGAGTTGCGCATGTTGATGAAGATGCCAAATCAACCCATTCTGAAGATGTTGAGAAAGGAGAAGTCATAGTTAATAAGCAAGTTTTGCTAAGTGGAGAGAATGAATTTTTTCATACTAGGTGAAAATTTGAAGATAAGTGTTGTGATGTGATCATTTATGGTGGAAGCATTGAAACTATGGCATTAGAAAAGATGGTCACAAAGTTGAAGTTGAAGAGGCAGAAACACCCATGTCCATACCGTATTGCTTGGGTGCAAGATGACCACAAGGTCTTGGCCAGTGAGCATTGCTTAGTGAAGTTCAATATTTGGAAACTACAAGGATGAGATTCTTTATGATATCATATCTATGGAAATATATCATATGTTTCTAGGCAAGCCATGGTAGTTTGATAGGCATGCCATACATGATGGGCATGCAAATACCTACAGTCTCACAAAGGATGGAGTGAAACATAAGCTGAATTCATTGAAGGAGAAAGAAGAAAAGGTATGTAGTGTTGCTAGAATATGTTTTGTTGATGAAAAGGAATTTATCCAAGGTATGAAGCATAAGCATAAATTTTTTTCTATAATCCCAAAGAAGGTAAAGAAGAAGTAGAAAAGGTACATGGAGAAGTTGTAGATTTGTTGGGAGAGTTTCCAAATATTGTGTTAGATAATGTACCTAATGGATTACCCCTAGTGAGGAAGATCTCTAACACGCTACCAAGGAACCCAAAAGAAATTAACCTAAAGTTTCACTAAGTTTGTCAAATTTTTTTAAAGATAATAACTTAACAACAATAGATAAAATATAGCAGAAGCAATAACTCACATACATACAACCATCAAAATAGCTTACATCTCTTAAGGGTCTCATGACATTGAATCACATTTAAGTTTAATTAATAATAAAATCTATACATAACAAATCCACATCAAAGAATAACTACAAGTACAAATCTATTTAAATTATATATAATTATAGGATGACACTTGGCAATAATTAGAATGCATAATCATCCATTGTACAAGTCATAGGGTATGGAAAGCTGAAAGAATATACATCATATAATAAATTACATCATCTAATAAGATCTCTGATAATCAAGTACAATACAACAAAATATAATCATTCAACATAATTCAAGATCAGATAGAAATGATCAACTGCACAAGTACATCCAACAAAGACATCCAATGGTCGGATCTCAATGGTGTAAGTAAAAAGAAACACCACCCAACCTCATGGAATTTAAATGATCTACTCCTCCCATGATAGTCTCAATCCGAAATAGATAACAATCCACAAGTCATAACCAACATCTAGGTCAAGGAAATCCTGATAGCAATCTATCTCAAAGGGTACCAAGACACAAGTATCATCTACTCCTAGAGGCAACATAGACACGTAGGACATCTAAAATGTAAGTGGGAAAGTTTCATCACATGAGCCAACTCTAAGGTTACCCTGGCAGCCTCTATGGACTCTAGCCCCCTAGTGTCTCTATGTGGTACTAGAATCCTTTCATATAGACAAGGCATACTAACAAATCAAGGTTGCAACCAAGCATCTTCTCTACTCCCATCCTAGCATGTACTAGCACTCAAGGCATGTGAGAGGAAAAAAAATGACTCTTATTAATTCATTTTAAATCCATTTAATGAAATGTTATCACTTATTAAAACAACTTACAGTGGGTTACCCAAGCAACCACTTTGGGCTCCAACCTCCATTGCAAGCCACTGCTGAACATACACATATATTACCTACCCTAGGCTCATAAAAAGTACAACTCAAAGAATCACTATTTTCACCTCGACCCTTTACAAGCGACTCGAAAGAACCCATAGATAAAATACAATAATCACCTCAGTCCTTTACAAGCAACTAGAAAGCTCCTAAAGAAAAATCTCAATATCATTTCAGTCCTATATAAGCAGCTAGAAAGAACCAAAAGATAAAACACAATAGTCATCTTAGTTCTATACAAGCAACTAGAAACATCATAACATAATTGATCAAGGACTCAAAGGTTACACTAGAAAAATCACACCATTCACCCCAGTTCTATACAAGCAACTGGAAAGCATTAACAAACAACAGATCCAACTCATAATAGAAAAAACATAACACATCACCATGGTCAGGTGTAAAAGATCATATACATAACATCATCATAAACAAAAAAACCCCAAGCCTCTAGTAAACATCCTAATTGGTCAAAGAACTAAATCAAACCTGAGACCCACATCAATAAACCACACATCATATAAAGTACAAGACAATGTAACTTTCTTAACTCATAAGGTTTTGAAAACACAACAGTTCAATTTTCACTCAAGTTTTCATTTTTGTTTCCAAGTGTCATAAATACTAAGTTTTTTATTATACAATAAACTCTCCATAGTATAAAATCATTTATATACAACTAAACTATTTTTATAAAAAAAGATCTTTACTAAAGAAGTCAATTTACCCCAATTTTACAATTGTCACTCTACTATATAAATACATATTAATAATACATTAATTAAAAAAATTAATTAAATATTATTAAAATGAAATCAATAATCCTTAAATTATTAAAGATAATAATTATTTATTTATTAATAACATAACTTATATTAAATTATTAACCTAATAATAAAATAGTAATAAATAATAATAATATTTTAAATATTTAATAATTAATGACATTTAACATAATTTAAAAAAATCTAAAAAATAAAAATAAAAATTTAAAACATTTTTTAAAAATAAAAAATAAAGTTACCCTAACTCCTCACACGTGCTGCTGCATGCAACCATGGGTTGCCTTTGGTAGCCATAGACTACTGAGGTAGTTGCGGTCTGCTATAACAGTCGCATGCTTACCAAAGCCGCCGACAAAAATAAGGAAAGGAGGAGGAGAAGGGGAGTGGGGGGTGGTGGCCCTTGCCCATGATAAAATTTTATTTATTATTATTTTTAATAAAAACCACCACACAACATAAAAGCCCCCTCCACAGTAATATAATATTATATTTTTAAAATAATATAATCTTTTCTCAAAAGAAAATAGGACAAACAACACAAAAAATAATTACCATTTTTAATATAATTATTACCACAGTAATTTATTTACTGTGGTAATATTTATATAATATCTATATTTTTTAATCAAAATTTCACCATAGATGTGATATAGAACCCTAGGATAAAATACCAAAATAAATTAACAATTCTAGGTTTTCTTTTCTAAACCCATAATCCTGTTTGTTAAACAATCCAAATACAAATCCTCAATTTAACCAACAAGGGTTTCAAAAAGATGAAATTCATTCACATACATCTTCAAAAACAAAGAACAAAATATTCACAAACAAGGCTTTCTAATTTTCAGTTCATGTATAGATGATTTCAAAACGAAGAACAATGAAATTTGCAACAAGGGTTTCAATCTCAAATAAACTCTAAATATAGATCCACAAACACGAAGAAGACAAATATTCCAAAGAATGAATCTATTGCACAAAATTCACGAGATTCTACTTGGATCTGATGCTAAACAACGGATGCATGAAGCTGGCAAGCAAATTCTTTTTCTTTCAAAAAACCCTCTTTTCAAAAATTAGCTCCTCTAAACTTATGTGTGGAGAAATGAGATCTGATGTCCTAATAAAGAGCTTTCCCCAAATTAGGGCTTTGATCATGCAATCATGTGAAACCCCTTTTCCTTAATTATTTTATTATATTTTAATTTCATGTGCAACCTTTTTGCAATTAATTAAAACAATCTTTTATTAAATCAATTCCTTTCTCTCTTTTTATTAAATCATACGACGTCTTTAATTAAATATTTATTAATTTAACTAATAATAATATTTAGAGTTTATTGTAAAAATGAAACTCTTAAATAAATTATTATTAAATTAAATAAATATAATTACGCCAAAATTAGAACTTTAATTAAATTTTTAATTATTTTATTTAATTTATTTTTTAATTAATTAAATAATGATTTTTCTTTATAAATTTTTCATTAAATTAAATCGTTAAATTATCTTCTAATTTGATTTACTTATAACTTAAAATCACAACAAACCCATAGAACCAAAAATGAAAACCCAACTAAAAGACAAAGCACAAATTCAAACTCCAAGGTTAAAATCATGAATTTATGTCACTTGACAAATTTGGAAGGGTAAACAACTAAGATATTTGTTCTACATTCTAGAACAATTGGCTTAAGGTTAGGATTTGGACTCAAGAATTATCTCCCCACTTTTTCCATTGAGATATTGCTATAGGGCGTGCTCATCCTGGCAATTCAAGGAAGTTGATGCTCGGTACTTGTAATCTGCATAAAACTCAAGCATGTATATATACATATCATCTAAACTAAACATGCTATGGCAGGAAGTGGTGCATCTTGTAGATCCCAACTAGTAGGTGATTATGACTCCCTCCCTCAGCCAGAGGAAACATCATACATAAAGTAAAGCATACAGGTACACCATACACATGCAAGTATGGGGTAAATATCCATAACAACTACACATAAATCATTCATTTAACTAACATCATTAAATAAATGAAAGTCACTAAACGAACATACCTATATCATCATCAAAATAATCATGAACACACGAAATAACTAACTCAACAAATAAATCAACTGAATATGAAATACATCTAATCAAATCTAGTAACCAAGTACTACTAACCATAAAACACAATCATAAAACTGGCCTAAAAGAATATGGAAATACAACAAGAAAATTCAACTAGGGGTAGGCATTACAAGATCAATCACTAGATGGATTTTATTCTAGGAGCTAGTTTATCAAACAAGGTAGTGCAAATAATGACACCAGCTGAAATTAAAGAGTTGAAGAGACAAGTGCATGAGTTATTACAAAAGGGGTTGATTCGAGAGAGTCTTGTGTGCTAGAAAATGTGACTTGTTGGGAGCATGAATCAACAAGCAAACATTAGTTAAAAACCTCCAATATGCATCAAAGATTCAACAAAATGAAAGACCATTAACTAACCAATGCTTGCTTGATTTTTGCAACTCTAAGTAGCCAACAAACCAAATCCTCTAGCCACCTCTACAGCTCAACAAAGGCACCCATAAGAGGTCTTGTTGATGTGTTAAGATGGGGGGTATGTTTGGTGTGCTCTCCCAAACACAACAATGGAGTGAATCTCTTGAGTGGATGTGCAAATATGAGTGAGTATGCAATATGATCCTAAATTACATGAAATGATGGATACTTCAAGAAATGGATATGGAGAGAGCCATACTTGAAAGCATTCAATGGTGAAAATATGAAATGCAACAAAGAAACTAATTAGATATGCAAGCTATACTAAGATGTAAATGAAATGGAGATGGGAAAATGCATATAAACTAGACCAATAATGAAAATGCAAAGCTAAACCAGCTACCAAATACAATGAAAACCCTAGCATGAAAACTCAAGACTCAAAATGGCATGGTAACAATGCAATAATGGGAGATGCAAATGCTTGAGACAAGCACTCTATTTATAGGCTTGAGGGAGGGCTTGGTGAGACTGGCATCCATGTAGATGCCACATAAGGTGACATGCAAGCCATGCAAATGGTCAAGAATTCAAAATTTGCTCACACATGTGTGAGCAAACTTGAGAAGAAGAGTGGGAGACAAGAGTGCAAAGGGGAGTGTGTAGGCATGTCATCTCACACATGTGTGAGCACACTCTTAGGCTAATGAGGGAGATTAGGGAAGAGATTAAGAGGATTAAGTGGGATTAGAGAAGAAGTAGGCTTAAGAGGATGAAAATGATGGTTATAGGCTAGGCTCTAGGTTAGGCTTAAGATTAAATTAAATGAGATTTAATTTAATCATGGTTTTAGAGGAATTAATGGAATGTGAGGGTTTAAATAAATAAAATTTATTTAAAAATGGAAAAACATGGAGGATCATGTGTTAAATTAATTTAACACATTAAGGCTAGAAGTATTTAAATTAGATTTAAATACTAAGAGAATGAACTCATTTAATTAAATAAGTAGAAGAATGTGAGAAATATAATTAATTAATTAATAATTAATTACGATGTCATGGGTAATATTAAAATTAATTAATAGTTTAGGGACAATTTTAAGCATCTAAATTTTGCCCCTCTTTGATGTGATGTCTGGACAACATCATATCAAAGAAAAGAAAATATAGGTTGGCCCAGAGATGGATAGGAGTCCTAGGAGTTGTGTTGGAGCGACGACAAGGGAGGAGGGTGCCCCCTCGAGGAAATGGGGTGAAAATGAATATAGTTTGCCCCATTTTCTTAAAAATAGACACAGGAAGGAAAAAAGAAAGAGAAAAGGCTTAAAATATGACCTTGCATGACTTGTTGGTAAGCTTGACATGAAGCGGGGTGAAGTGAATAATGATTAATCTAGATGCAACTTAACTACATGAATGCATGAGATTTAGTTGTGTTCATATGGGAGAGCACACCTTATTTTGATATTGCAAGAGGAGTTATGCATCAAATGCTATAGTAGCATAGATGACAATATTCCTTTGCGTGGACTAGACTCTCAACACAATAGATGTAGGTGTCAGAGTCATAATGGAACAAATGACATGTACACACTAGAGAGGTCTAGGAACACCCAAAGTCTTGTTAGGGATCTTGGTGGAAAGTGTACTAACCCATTGCCCCTAGTGAGAAATGCATAATCATAACTCAAAAACTGACAGAGATGTGGTAAAGAATCATGAAAATAGATCATATTACAAAATGACACGTGTAATCAGGTTAAGCCATTCAAATGATACCAAGATATTGAAGATTGAGGCACACATGGAAAGGCCATCGCTGACACACAAAGATAAAATCATCAAAAAGAATTTATGACCAAGTAGTCATTCAATCCACAGTACTTGCCATGAATGTGATTCTAATAGTGAAATTTGTTAAGCCTATGTAGGAAGGATTCATCCTGTGAGGCAAAAATTGATTGTTTGATTGAATTGTATTGAAATGTTTGTAATTGTTCACTGGTAATAGTGTGAAAGGAGAAATGTTCTTAAATCATGTAGTCTTGGTGTGAATTTGTGTAAATTTGTTTTCAATCACTATTTGATAAACTCAGTTTGATGGGTTGAAGCTTGGTGTTGTGAGATTAGATGATGAACTAGAAGAATTGGGATAAGATATCATAAGATAATGGATGAATTAAATTGGAATGGAAGAGGAATGTGAGGGAGAAAGTGATAAATGTTCGATAGAGGAAAGCGTGTTGAATGGAAGACTAGAAATTTGATCAAGGTATATGCAAATAGATGGAAAAATGAAGGATTAATTATGGAAATGATTTGAATAAAATTATTAGAAGAAGGGAATATGATTAGATTAGAGGAGAAATGAATTGATTGAATGGATTGGAAGACTTAAAAATTGATGGAAGGTGGAATAGAGTAGAACCAATGACAAGGGATAACCAAGGAATGGGAAATCGATGGGAAGGGGGGAGATATCTGAATAAATGGGTGGACGGAAGGATATGGTATCAGATAATGGGGAGCCAAGAACCATGTTTCAAAGGAGCTCAAATGCCCCATACCAAGGATAGGAAAATGGAAGACAATATGGTGGGAAAGGATGCATGAGAAGGGAAAGATGGTACCAAGGCTAGCATGTGGAGGACAGGAAGGCATGTGCTCTTCCAAAGCATGTATAATCATTTTGGTAGTGTGCCTCTAATAGTGATCATGAGCATGGGTATGAAAGTGGAATGACAAGAGATATGGGAGGGAGGGTATGGAAAAGGGGTAATGATATGGATAAAATGTGGGATATGAAGTGGATGAAATGAAAGGGATAACCAAGATCAAGGTCATATGAAAGAAGGATGGAAGTACGTAGGAGTATGGAGGGAAAATGGATGAATGTGAGAAGGACTATGGAATGCAAGATATGGATAACATGTCAAGATCAAATATATGGAAGAATTATGGACGTATGTAGAAAAATGTATGGATAATGCGCAAGGGATATGGAAAGTGCATATGGATGGATGAAAGGAAAGTGAAAGTCAAGATCAAAGATGGAAAGGGATAATGAATGGTAAATGGAAGTATGGAAGATATGTAAGGAAGAGTGGTATGGATGAAGCTTGCTGTCGGTGTAGAGTGAAAGTCAAAGAAGGAAAAGAGGCAATGAATGCATGATAGGAAAATGAAGGGAGGACTCAAGCATCTAGATATATGGATGTTATCCCTTGATATTTATTTCCTTTTTTCTTTTTTATTTTCAAGGAATTTTTATTAGTTTCTCATAGGTGTTGGTAGGATAGTGAATGGAGGGCAATAAATTATCAAAGGGTTTGGAGTAAGGTGGTGGAGTGGGTGGGAGGAAGGCATGGTTGATGGATGATAGGTTGGAAGGCTTGTGAGAGAAGGGATGAAGGAGGTGGAAAGATCGTCATTGGCACACACCTTGAAGGGTGATGGAAAGGAGGAAATTGTGGAGGATACATGGGAGAGAGTTTGAATTTTGGGATATAGGGACCCAAAATGGATGAAGGAGGTGATGGATTTAGGATGGTGGATTTGGGTATATAAGGACCCAATATGGATTTGGAGTGGAAGCGTGGGTGGATTATGCATGAGGGAAGCCTTTGGATTAGCAGAATTGGATGCCTTTTGGAATCTTTCTTTGAGATTCATTGCTACATTAAGTAGCTTTGGGATCCACAAAAATTTTGCATTTTTGATTTTTAGCCTTTGTGGCCTTTTGATTTTGCTTTGGATCATATTTTTCTTTTCTTGGACATGTCTTTTAGAGGTGACATGTTGATCCTTTGATTTTTGTGGATTTTTGACTTTATGCTCTTTTCCTTTAGCATCTAATTTGCTTCCATTGGCCATGGTATGGGTGCATGAAGGTAAATGAGATGGATAGCTTAGGGATGGTGAACGTTGTAAGGAATTAAAGGATGTGTGCCTTTGTTGATTTGTAATAGGAGCATGAGGGGATGAAGGGGAAAACATGGATGTGGGGGATGGATGTATGTAAGAACCCAAAATGGAAGGAAGGGATGAAGGATTTGGAGGTGGAACATAAGGACCTAGAATGGACTTGGAAGATGAATGATGGGAAGCTTTAGGTTTGGAAGGAGGAATTTTGGAGTTGGAAGAAGTGGAAGGCATACCAACATCTTGAGACATTATTTATTCAATGGGATATTTATCATTTTCAACACAAGATACGTGTCCATGTATACAGGATTCATGAGTGGACTGGGTAGGTGTGATAGGGTCATGTAAAGGATTAGGATCGCAAGGGGGTTATGGGGAATAATAGGATCTTGAGATGGAGTGGGATCATTTAATGTAAATAGAGGGGTGGTTTGGTCTTGACTTAAAAGAGGATCATTTAGCGAAATGAGTGGATCATGAGATGGAATAGAATTATGAGATGGAGTAGGATCATGGAATGGAGTGGAGGGAATGGAACCATGAGATGGAGTGATTTGATCTTGATATGGAGGAGTGGTAGTGGATGGAGTGGAAGGAACTTTAGTATGAAGTGGAGGATCTATGGATGTGAACTCTTGAGAGGGAGTGGAAATGGTAAGATGTGTGGTACATGGATTGTCTTGATCTTGATTAGGAAGGGAATCATGAGATGGACTACGGAGGATAAATGGAGCTTGTGGGATAGGGGAATGATGGGATGGAGAAATGATCAGATCTAGGGGAGAAGAGGAATCTATAATGTCATGCTTTGGAGGAAAGTCCTGAGATGGAATGGGGAGCATGACTTTGGGTGATTGGCTCTCTTCATTTTGTATTTTACACTTAGCCAAGAACGATGAGAAATACCCCTTATGAGCTGGGGATAATGTTTTTGGAGGATTGGGATTTTGAAGGGAATTACATGGAGTATTGGGGTTGGATGGGACATGAGGACTATGGTCTTCAAAACATGGGGGAAGAGGACACATGGCATGGAAGGCGGCCTCTTGCTGTTGACTTGCTAAGAGATAATCTTTAGTTGCTCAATTTCCTTGGCAAGGTCATTGCTATTTGAGGCATTGTGTGGGCTATGAATAGAATTGTGCGTAGTTGAAGGATAATGAGGTGTATTTCCCTTGTCAAAGGTAGAAGAATAATGAACATGAGGTGGTTGAGAGTTGGATATGAAGTGTTGAGGATGGATTTGATATGCTGGTTGAACAGAAGGTATAACTCCATATTGTCTTTGAAGATTGTCAACCATTTGATTAAGAAAATTCAAATCCATAGATGTTAGAAGAAGAGTGAGGAAGAATTTGATGAAGGATGGAATATGAACTTGAGACTAGGATTGAGTTTGGACTTTTTTTTGGATTTGATTTGAATTGGACTTGACTTGATATTGATTAGATTGGATTTGATTTGATTTGATTTGATATTGATTAGATGAGGGTTTGATTTAATTTGATTTGATAAAAACCCTATGATAGTGCAAACAAGTGAATGTGAGATTTGAATGAAAGTCCAATGTTGATGATGATGCTCTTGTGTCCAAAGTAGAAGATTTGATGAAAATTTGAATTAGAAGAAGATGTGAATGAAATTAGAAAGATTGATTATGGATGAAGATGTAAATGGATCGAATTAAGAATTGATTAGAAAAGAATGAATTTGACAAGGGATTGGATTAAGAATCATGAGGATGAATCATTGAATGATGGAATTGGATCTTGATGTGGATTATGAACCATGATTAGGATGAAGATTAGGGATTTGATTGAATGATTAAGAAAATGAGGAAATGATTTGGATGAATGAGATGATTAAGGTTTTGAGGAAAGATTTGAATGATTAAGAATGTGATTAAGACAAGAGATGCATAATGATGATGAGATGGATGGATAGAAGAAGTGATGGAAAAAATGAGAGCTTATTTTTGTTGTTTTTGAAATGTTTTTGGATTTTGGAACTTTTACAAAAAAAATTGGATTTTTATGTTTTACAATATTTTTGGATTTTTGCATTTTATAATGTTTTTGGGTTTTTTCAAAATTGGAATGCAAAATCAAACAAGTAAATATATACAAGACAAGTTTAGATGGTGTTTGTCCCCTTCAAATGGGGAGGTTTTTGAACATTCAAGCATGTAGAACACACCAACAAACCTATGAGGTTGCAACTAGGATGTACAAGGATCAACTAGAGGGCGTCCTTGATATACACAAGGTACTTGAGGCCCAAATCTGTAGATGAAAGAAAATACTACCACACAGTCGAGGGGAGACAGTAACCCAAATCTCATACTTCACTTCCCAAAGGTATAAAGTTCGTTGGAGCTTAGCCAAGAGTGACAATATTTTGCTTCCAAGAGAGGTGTCTTTTGATTCACCTCCTGCTATTTATACTCTACCAGAACACTAGAGTTGAGGTCATCCCATGGGGTGATGAAATCCCTAAGCAGGCCTCCTAAAAAAGAAAAACAAGACCACTTATTTCTTGTGCACCCAAGATCACCTGAAGGTGGGAGGGGAGAGAATACGTAAGTGGCATTGGAGTTTAACAGACACTTGTCCTTTCCCAGTGAAGCTTTAAGTTTTCTATCTACTTGAAGACACTCGTGATTAAAACATACAAGGTTCTTTCCAACTTGAAATAGTGCCAACGTAAATGAAAACACGGATTCGTCAACAAGAAAGTAAAGCGAGTGTGTGAAAATAAAATGCTGCGAAAAATAAAGTCAATTTACTTTAGGGCATTCGAGAGTGTATGACTTCATTTTAAGCACCAAATTCAGATGTGATCTAGCCTAGGCATACATGTCCATTTTAAGCACCAATTCCAAATATTTTTTAGCCTAGGTATATATGTCCATTATCCTTTAAAGCATTCAAGATGGTGTGAATTCTTTTTAAGCACCAAAACCAAATGTTGTTTCTATCCTAAACATGCATGTCAATTTTATGCACCAAGTCCAAATGTTGGCTAACCTAAGCATTCATGCATTCAAATGAAAGTGTTTAATCCATACAAGTTCATTAACTCTTAAGTTTAAGTGATAAAAATCACTACAAATCTCCTTTAGTGATGAAAATCACTTTTGGTTTGTTTTAAGTCTTCCAAAACTTAATTCCCAAGAGTAATAAAACATTAAGAAAAACCTATAAGAAAATATGATTAGGTGTTTAAAATGCTCCCATCTGCAATGCTACAATAAACAAGTTAATTAGCTTCAACAAAATCTCAAAAATGAAGGCTAACAATGAAAAAAATTTATTTTAACTTTTTTTGTTATTTTTTCTATATGTGAATAAGCTTAGAATGACCTCAATCCTATAGAACCACAAAAAGTCAAAATTTGATTTATACTTTCATATAAAAAAAAAAAAACAATGGAGACCATAATCCGTAAAGATGCTAATCCACAGAGATGACAATATGCGTAGATGCCAATATGCAGAGATGAAAAACTACAGAGATGATAGAACTATAAAGCCAAAAAATTGTAGATGCCAAAATAGGTCACTAGAAAAGCACAGACGACAGAATAGAAGGTCGCCGAAAAATTGAAAATGATAAAACAGGTTAAAAGTGCAGACAACAGAATGTTAGAGACGATTGTTTAGTGGAGGCACCCACAACGCAAACAACAATATGCAGCGACGAAAAAATAAACTTCGGAGATGACAGAATAGAAATTTTGAAAAAAAATTTAAAAAAGCATGCGAGGACGCCAATATGTGCAAATGCTAAGCTACACGGATGCTGATCTACGGAGATGACAGAACGCAGACAACACTGTGTTCGGCGCAGATGACAAAGCGAGGTTTTGGCAATAGATTATGAATTTTTTGACAAATTTTTGAATGAAAACCAGGGATGTAGGTCCCACCGGGTGTGCCAAATGTGTGCTAGAAAATGTGACCCGTTGGGAGCATAAATCAACAAGTAACATTAGTTAAAAATCTCCAATATGCATCAAAGATTCAACAAAATGAAAGACCATTAACTAACCAATGCTTGCTTGAGTTTTGCAACTCTAAGTAGCCAACAAACCAAATCCTCTAGCCACCTCTACAACTCAACAAAGGAACCCATAAGAGGCCTTGTTGGTGTGTTAAGATGGGAGGTATGTTTGGTGTGCTCTCCCAAACACAACAATAGAGTGAATCTCTTGAGTGGATGTGCAAATATGAGTGAGTATGCAATATGATCCTAAACTACATGAAATGAAGGATACTTCAAGAAATGGCTATGGAGAGAGCCATACTTGAAAGCATTTAATGGTAAAAATATGAAATGCAACAAAGAAACTAACTAGATATGCAAGCTATACTAAGATGTAAATAAAATGGAGATGGAAAAATGCATATAAACTAGACCAATAATGCAAATGCAAAGCTAAACCAGCTACCAAATAGTTAATATTCATCTAGAAATCTCTATGAAAATTCAAACTACAATGAAAACCCTAGCATGAAAACTCAAGACTCAAAATGGCATGGTAACAATGCAATAATGGGAGATGCAAATGCTTGAGACAAGCCCTCTATTTATAGGCTTGAGGGAGGGCTTGGTGAGGTGGCATCTATGTAGATGCCACATAAGGTGACATGAAAGCCATGCAAATGGTCAAGAATTCAAATTTTTCTCACATGTGTGAGCAAACTTGAGAAGAAGAGTGGGAGACAAGAGTGCAAAGGGGAGTGTGTAGACATGCCATCTCACACATGTGTGAGCACACTCTTAGGCTAATGAGGGGGATTAGGGAAGAGATTAAGGGGATTAAGTGGGATTAGAGAAGAAGTAGGCTTAAGAGGATGAAAATGATGGTTATAGGCTAGGCTCTAGGTTAGGCTTAAGATTAAATTAAATGAGATTTAACTTAATCATGGGTTTAGAGGAATTAATGGGATGTGAGGGTTTAAATAAATAAAATTTATTTAAAAATGGGAAAACATGGAGGATCATGTGTTAAATTAATTTAACACATTATGGATAGAAGTATTTAAATTAGATTTAAATACTTAAGAGAATGAACTCATTTAATTAATTAATTTAATTAAATAAGTAGAAGAATGTGAGCAATATAATTATTTAATTAATAATTAATTACGATGTCACGAACAATATTAAAATTAATTAATATAGTGTTTAGGGATGATTTTAAGCATCTACAAGTCTAAGTCAATGTGTTGTGCCAATAGTATTAGCACCAAAGAAGAATGGAGGATGTGCATAGATTATCGCTCTATTAGCAAGATCACAATCAAGTGTAGATTTCCATTGCCAAGGAGGGATGATACTATGGACTATTTGAGTGGAGCTATTTATTTCACAAAGATAGATCTAAATAGTGGATGACACCAGATTCACATTAGAGAAGGTGATGAGTGGAAGACTACTTTCAAGATAAGGGAAGGACTATATGAGTTGTTAGTCATGCCTTTTGGGCTAACCAATGCACCAAGCACTTTCATGCAGGTCATGAATGAGGTATTGAAGGCATTTTTGGGTAAGTTTCTCATTATTTACCTAGAGATATTTTTATCTTTAGTAAGGTGTTAGAGGAGAATTTGATGCATATTCGAAAGGTGTTTGATAAGTTGAGGGAAGAAAAGTTTCTAATAAATTTGAAGAAGTGCATTTTTATGAAGGGGTTGGTGTACCTGAGATTTTGTAGTTTCAACAGAAGGTCTAAAAATGGACCCAAAGAAAGTGAAGTCTATCCTAGAATGGGCTACTCCAAAGAGTGCTATAGAGGTAAGATCTTTTCTTGGATTGGATAGTTTTTATAAAAATTTCTTAAGAGATTTTAGCAGTATTTTTGGACCCTTGAATAAAACAATGAGAGGGGATATGAAAGAATTTAAGTGGATTGTAGGATCAGATAAGAGTTTTAATCTATTGAAATAAAAGCTTATAGAGCAACTTGTTTTAGCACTTCTAGATTTTAACAAGGTGTTTCAAGTAGATTGTGATGTTAGTAGTACTGCAATAGGAGCTATTTTGAGCCAAGAAGGTAGACCTATTGCTTATTTAAGTGAGAAGTTGAATGATGCCAAAAGAAAATATTTTGTTTATGATTAGGAATTTTATGCTATAGTTTAGGCATTGAAGAAGTGGAGACACAATCTTCTTCCTAAGGAGTTTATTTTGTATACTGATCATCAAGCTTTTCAATATTTGAATAGTCAAGGAAGATTAAACCAAACACATTTGAAGTGGATTGAATTTTTGTAGAGTTATACATTTTTTTTGAAACACAAGAGTGGAAAGTCTAACAGAGTCACATATGCTCTTAGTAAAAGACAAATTTGCTAACAGAGATGTAGATTGAGGTGGTTGGGTTCAAGGAACTTAGTAATTTGTATCTAGAGGATCTTAATTTTGGAAAAGCTTGGAAGGCTTGTACAAAACCTATTACACTTGATAGGACAAAGTGGTTGGATTTCATAATCCAAGATGGTATCATGTTCAAAGGAAGTCATTTATGCATTCTCAAAAGCTCTCTGAGAGAGAATCTCATCAAGGAGAAGCATAGTGGAGGATTTGGACACTTTAGTAGAGGTAAAACTATTTCTTTGGTTGCTAAGAGTTATTACTCACCATAGTTGTATAAAGACGTGAAGAAGTTTGTACAAAGTTGCAGAGTATGTCAAATGACAAATGGAGTGGAGTAGAATATGGGGTTGTATCAGCCATTACCTATACTAGAGAAGTTGTGGGAGGATGTTAGCATGGATTTCATTCTTGTATTACCAAGGACCCAATGAGGCCATGATTCTATTTTTGTAGTAGTTGACATGTTTTCATAGATGGCACATTTCATTCATTGCAAGAAGACTAGTGATGTTGTTCATGTGGCAAAATTGTTTTTTAGAGAAGTGGTGAGACTACATTGTTTGCCAAAGAGTGTAGTTTTAGATCGAGATACCAAATTTTTTGGATATTTTTGGAAGAAATTGAAGACAAATTTGAAGTTTAGTTCATCACCTCATCCATAGACTGATGGATAGATAGAAGTTGTGAATCACAGTTTGGGAAACTTGTTGAGATATCTAGTTGGAGATAAACCAAAGGGATGGGATATGATTTTAATGTAAACATAATTTTCATATAATAATTCTATCAATAGGAGTACTGTTAAATCACTATTCTAGATTGTATATGGGAGAAATCCCATAAATTCTTTTGAATTGAGGCAGTTGGATAAAGGGTAGATAAGTAGTGTTGAAGCAAAAGAATTTTTTGAACATTTAAATAATATCCATGAGGAGGTGAGGAAGAACATTATCAAGATGAATAAATAATACAAGGCTATGGTAGATGGGAAAATGAGGTATAAGGAATTTCATATTGGAGATGATATCATGGTTCATTTGAGAAATGAGTGTTTTCCAGTGGTTACATTTAATAATCTAAAAATGAAGAAGTTTGGACTATGCAAGATAGTGAAAAGGCATGATTCTGGAAATGCCTATGAAGTGGAGTTGCCTTATGAATTGAATATTTCACCAATATTTAACATTTTAGATTTGACAGAGTATTATGAAGGAGGTGATGGAGATGAAGTTGCAGAAGCGCAGTGAAGTATTCCAACAACTAGTTCAACTACAAAGGAGATAGAGGAGATACTAGACATTTGTATTGGAAAAAGTACAAGGAACAAAACTTATGAAGAATGCCTGGTCAAATGGAAAGTGGGGCCAGTAGAAGATTCATTGTGGCTAGCAAGGGAGGAGGTTAACCATCTTGGTTTTCCTCTAAACACCTGAGATGTGATGGGGTCACTTCCCAAATTACCTTGGGTGTATGATGTAGGAGCATCCTGGGTGTAAGAGAAATCTTGTATCAACCAAAAATATTTCATTTCAGCTTTTTGAATAAGGGCTTTCTTAATGTAGAATTTCTGTCTGTGGAGGCTTGCTACTTAGTAAATCAATTATACGAGCTCAGAATGTCCTAATTTCAAAGGTGGATGTTCATCTTGGATATATCAGCCTACCAATTGAGCCTCAATACCATGTCATGAGAATTCATGGATTTATCTCATATTTTAAGAGTGAAATTTTGGTATAAACACTTCAAACTTACCATTGAATGTGTAAACATGCTTGTATGAGGCTTGAAAATTTGACTGATTCTATAATTCCACATTTGCAACGATAATAAGAAGCCCATATTTTTTCTCGCAAATTCTTTTTATTTATTTGTTTATGTTATGTGTTTAAGGTATTAAGGGGCATACCATTCATCAGTTAGATTGATGAAGAGAATTTGAAGAAAGTATGATGAAGTGAGAGTTGATATGAGAGGTATTTAGTGGGTACTTGAAGGAGCTAGACAATGATTAAGTAATATTGGTTTGATTTTTTTACAATCATGTATTGTTGAGAAGCATTGAATATCACCAGTTTAACTGAGTCACAAGATTAATGAAGGGAGATTCTATTCATTGAGTGACTACAGTATTGCTTGAGAAATTATAAAGGAAGAAGAACCTAGTGTTTCCTGAGTGAGTCAATATTAACTGAGTTATATGTTTCCTGAGTAAATGTTATGTTTATTGAGTGACATCCAAATGAACAAGTTTGGAAAACTAGAATATGAGGTCGACTTTGATAGAGATAGGGAAATTTAGAGAAGGTTTGAATTGAGAGTCAAAGTTTTTTGCAAGACCTACCGCTAAGAAGATTCAAGAAGGATCTCAAGAAGGAAATTGAAGAAGGATAAGGATGGACACAAATTTCTATGCAAAGTTATAGTTTCTAC
Organism: Cupressus sempervirens; assembly: GCA_028749045.1. Lineage (NCBI taxonomy): Eukaryota > Viridiplantae > Streptophyta > Pinopsida > Cupressales > Cupressaceae > Cupressus > Cupressus sempervirens. The sequence goes on from CM053793.1 coordinate 531,506,712, forward strand.
ATGTCTAAGTTCATTATAAAAAGGAATTTTGTTGTAAACCTAAGATCAATGATTCTAATTAAACGAAAAAAGATGGAAGGATCTAGTAACATTGACAAATCTATTTAAGGAAGAGAATGAGATAGTTTTAGGCTTTTGGTTTAAAGTGTTTGATGATTTGATTGAGATATTGAAGCTTTCTAAGAAGTGTAAAGTTGTTGATGAAGAAGAAATAAGAGTTGAACCAAGTGAATCGATAAGAGTAGAGAGAAGACAAGAATACGAGTTTGTGAAAGATAAAATCAACTGAATGAGTGAAAGATAGAGAAATAGAAAGAAAAAAGATCTAAACAAGAAAAGGTAGTTGTTGTTCTAACATATCACTTTATATTGTTACTGTTTAACCATTATAGTAGAGACTCTCAGAAGTACTAAGTCAACCTAACAATTCTGTGAAATCCTATATGGTAACAATATTTAGTGGCATTTTTAAGTCCTTTAAATCATGCCACTCTTTTTAGTCAAGGACATGGACTGATAATATCTAAATGATCTTTTGGTGAAATCTTCTAACAAGGTCACTTTAACAAAGCATATGTAACCTTTAACAAGGTTTTCTCCTAATATACATCACTTTAGAAGAGTGAAATTTTTGGGTTGTTGATCCCAGGTGGTTTTTCCTTTAACAAGGTTTCCAAGTTGAAAATATTGGTGTCAAATTGTGTAAATTTTATTTTTATTGCAGGTTGATCTATATGTTTACAATTTACTGCAACTCAGTAATAACTAAGATATTGCTTGGTAATAACTAGATATTTACTAATACTAGGTAATGTAAGGAACAATTTGATAAAAGTTTGGATTAAAGTATTTGAAAGAAATGATTAAAGACTAACAAGTGATTAGATGTATTGAAGTTATTTTTATTGATGTTTATGATGCTTTGATGGTTTTGAAATGTTTAAAGGGAGTGTGAGATAATTGGACATAACTGATTTACCTCCTTAGTTATCTAATAGTATCTTTAGTCTGGAACTTGGTCTATATCTTCAACAACAAAAATCTTGAACATCTTCACCATTACTCCCCCTTTGATTGTGATCTTATATTTTGGATTAGGTATTATGTCTCATCTTCATCTTTGTAGCTTCAAACTTGGTGTATGAAACTCCCCCACTTTGACATTCATTACACTTACTTTCTCTCCATTCAATCTATTCTTCCTTACAATATCTTCTTCCCAATTTTTAGTATATTCTCCCATTCGATATATTCTCCCCCTTTGATAGCAATGCCAAAGGTCATTATAAATTTCAACATAAAACTTAAAAAAGCTTGTAGTTATCCTTGTATCTTGCATGTACAAATTACCATAGTTTCATCACAGTTAACTTGACAACTTCATAAATTCTCATTAATTCTAAAAACTTTTAGATCAATTCCATAAGGTTGTAACAATTCATCGATGAATTGATGCATCATGCAACTTCTCCTAGTAAATTTTGGATATGGGAAAAATCCCTAGTTCACCTCTTAAATACTCAAATTCATCCTTACATAATTAATTTTTGAGCATATCAACTATTTTTTCCTTAGATTTTACATACTCAAGCCTTAGTTGTTTCTCTCAAAATTTCTCCCTCAAGTTATAGTTACCATTTTTCATATTCATTCATTCAGGTGTCATTAGAGGCTTGATTACTAGGTGTATTAGTTCTCTATGATCCCCTAGTTTGTGGTTATTAAATGATCTTGTTTAAGATTTGTTTTTCATTTTGCATGAAATGAAACATACAACTAAAGTAATGAGGCATGCTGAAAGGAAATGAAGAGAAAGAGAGGTAATTGAAACATTATGTATATATTCACTAAAATATCAAGTATACATAATGTAAAGTGCATGAAATGATCATCAAAGAAAATGCATGGGTTCACACAAGCCGTAAGCATAGCCAACCACATACTAAATATATATCATAAGGATAAGTACATGCATACATAAAAATAAGAGAAGTGCAGGGTACCAGATATTGCTTGTGTAGACCTTGAAAAATTTTACCCTTTGTTTTTCTCCCTGCATCTTGCCAGTGTCCAAATGCTACATAATCTACATGAGTTTTAGAAGAGAATAGGGGTGGGGTAGATCTTGAAAAGATCTAATAAATTCTTGATATCATACAATTTGATCCTACAATGATACATACATATATTCACTCCTATAGTATGCAATACCCAACTAGCTATGCCCAAGAGAGAAGTATCATATTTTTATCTAACAATGTTTATTCTATGCATAGGTAGAAGATTCTAGTTATTTCTTCTAATGTAATAAATTCCATTTTCCAAAATATCCAACACCATGGGAGGGTAGCTCTTTTGAGCTCTCTTTTGTCTTGAGATATTATGGGAAAGAACATGTACAAAAGTTTCACTATTGTTGCCAATAGACATTCCACTAGAGGAAGAGAAATAGGCCTAGGGGATCACTATTATTGCAAGAAAATTGATTTGTAATGAATTTTAGAAGTACTGCACTATCACAAAGAAGAGCTACATGAGCTTTCATGGTGACATGAACTACACTGTAGGTTAAAAACTACATAAGGGAAATGCTATAGGAAGAAAGAAAAGAAATCATGCAGACAAGTAAAATGTGATAGGAGCTTTGGTGTTAAAGCAGAGTGCGAAAAGAGAAAAAAAATTATAAGGTAAATTTGACATCAAATGAAGCATGCATCTTGTTCTCTATGTCAACAAGCTTTCATAAATTAAAACATTTTCTACATGCTATTTAAGATTGAGCAAAAGAATCATGCACATTAGCTTCCACACATGTATGCACATATACAAATTACAAAAAGATGCATACATGCATGCATTTTTTAAGAGCTTAAGTATGTACATAGTAATGATGTTGTTTCCTCATGGGCATAATAGTATGCTAGTAAATTTAAAAACAACATTGAAAGTACAAGAGATAAATACAGGTGCAACTAACATCATGAAAGTAACATCATAGAGGTATGCATCATACAATTTATAACATGTAGTCATGGTTATCACAAATAAATAATCAGAAAGAAGCATGCATATGTTGTCATAAAATTAGATTTCCATGGAGATGTGATATGCCTACATCAAAAGTAATAAAGAGGTTAATGCTCGAAATAATGAAGGCATAGTCTTTCATTTTTACATGCATCATGGAGAGATGGAGTGAAATGATGTCATATGCATATGATATTCATAAAATCTAATAAACATGCATCCATTTATCATGAATGTGCAAGTATGAATCAAGAGCATTTACTAAGAGCATCATGCCATAGATCCCCCATATATGTCACAACCAAATCATGGGAATACTAAAATAAAGAATACCCTCATGCCTAAATACATGAAATTCATTATGCATCTGTGACCCATACATGGAAGCATGAAAAAAAAAGAAGAAGAGATCAATATTTACAACCATGACATGAGATCCAGTTTCATGCCCACAACACCCTTGCTAGAAAAAACAAATTTATTTACATATATATATATATATATATATATATTCAAGGGGTAAACAAGGTACAAAGATAAACATGTATAGCCATGACATGCATTCAAAACACTACTACATTTGGGCTCCAATTGTGACAGCAGGCCATCATAATTGAGATGGCCACCCATTGCTAGAGTGATAGTAACAAGAATTGGCCCTCGTCAGACAAGCACCGAACTTTTGTTGTCACAAATTGTAATGACGTGGGCTTCCATCGCAATGGCGACAAACATAGCCATCACAATTTGGAAAAAAGAAAGGGGAAGAGTTCCTCTACACTCTGTCAGATGTTTGATGGTATACCATTGTAACTATGACGACTTATAGTTTCATCTAGGTATCACATGTCCAACAAGATTGTTGCATGCCTGATGGGCATCTGACTGAAGTTATATCACAACAAAGATGACAACATTGTTCGAGTGATGACCACCTATTGATGGTTGTTGCAGTGATGATGACATCCAACATAAATTTTGTTAGAGCAACAACTGCCTATCAGATAAGCTATCATAATTGAAATAGATTTTTCCATTGTTAAAAAAAAAAAAAAAATTTCAAAACTTTACATGGATTACATAATAAGGATCTACATGGATGGTTGCCATACCAACTTTTCTACAAATGTTACAAAGATCTTCTCCATTGAAGCATGACATACAATTAGTTGTCATGCAATCATAGGTTAATATTGAGCTTCACTTGGTTTCAAGAATATTTTAATACTATCTCCCAATCAGGGCCAACCTAAAATCTTTAAGAAATGATCAATCTTTAAAGTACAAAAAAAGGTTCCAAACTTGCAAAAGTGACATCATTTTCCCATCTTCTAGTGCATGTTATTTTTCTGTCACATCCAAATAAGATTCTACCACTCTAAATCAAGAATGCACGTGCAACTATGTTTTGTATGCATGTACAATAGAAGGATCTAAAAAAACCCAGCATGTTTACATTTATTTAATAGGTCTATGCAAACCTCTAACAAAATGCAAACTTCTTGGGTTTTTTCAGCTCCACTTGATGTCATATGCATATGAAATGAGATTGTATATTGAACTATGGCATCCTTCTGCATTGCCTAAAATCAATAGATTCATATAGTTAGTTGTCATACAATCATAGGTTAATGTTGAGCTTCACTTGGTTTCAAGAATAGTTTAATATTCTCTACTAAGCAGGGCCAAGCACGTGAAGGTGGAAGCTCATTTACCCCCCAACATCTAAATTCCTTGTGAACATCTCAAATATTTAAGAAAGGATCAATCTTTAAAGTACAAATAAAGTTCTAGACCTACAAAAGTGACATCATTTTCCCATATTCTGGTGCATGTCATTTTTCCATCGCATCCAAAATAAGATTTTGCCACTCTGAATTAAGAATGCACGTACAACTGCGTTCAAATGCATGGATAATAGGTGGAGTTAATAAAACACAACACAACAATAATTATTAAATAGGTCTATTAAGTTTTAAAATTATAGACCATCAAACAATGTTTGCGATGGTCTATAACTTAAAATACATAATTAAAGACCTCTAACAAAAATGCAAACCTGTTGTGTTTTTTAGCTTTGCCTGATGTCATATGCATACAAATTGACATTGCATATTGAACTATGACATCCTTCTGCATTGCTTGAAACCAAGAGATTCACATAATTAGTTGTCATACAATCATAGGTTAATGTTGAGCTTCACTTGGCTTCGAGAATAGTTTAATATTCTCTACAAATCAGGGCCAACTATGTGAAGGTGGAAGCTCATCCCCCCCCTCTCTACATCTAAATTCCCCATTAACATCTAAAATGTTTAATAAAGAATCAATCTTTAAAATACCTAAATGTCCTCATCACCTCCTACTACTCTTAGGGGAACTCCATCTTCATTGCTCATGAACAATTCATCACATGGGTACATCCACGAATGCCTTGATCACCTCCTACATAAAATGAATCCAATATTTCAAGTGAAATCAACACATGAAAAATGAGAGAGAAAAAGAGGAATCTACTTACCAATAGGCATTGCCATTACATCTATGGCCATGCTACCGGTTGAGTGAGTTTTATTGTTTTTCTGTTGTGCCAAGATCTCTTTGCTTATATACATACATACATACATACATACATATATATACACATATATACATATATACATATGTATATACATGCATACATACATACATACATACATATACAAAGATCACAAGAGCATGACAACGAGATGCAAAGATCACAAGGGCAAGACAATGAAGTGTAAAGATCACAAGGGCATGACAATGAAATCCTAGATCTCCACTAATCTCCACAATCCATAAGATCTCTCTCTACATACATACATACATACATACATACATACGTAGACACACACACACATGTATGTATGTATGTATGTATATACACACAAACATACATGCACATATATACACATACACACACATACATACATACATATACACATACATACATACATCTACATATGCAATTTTATCACCTTGGAAAATTGTATTTGATTATGCTAGATGGGAACAACTGATTTTTCATTTTATTGTACCTAATCAGATGGCAGTTCTATAGGAATTTGTAATCATCCAAACTAATTAGCAACTATACCAAATTAATAGAAACAATAGATACTTAGGATCCTCATAGGGAGAGAATACCAATACATGCATGGTTACATCCTCGGCTACCCTTATTGGGCCAGCGTATGGAGCCTTTATATCTAACCATTTGTTATAAATTGGGGAATGCACTTCATGCCTGACATACAAGTGATGCATGCAAGTAGAAAATCATATAATCCTTCATCACACAAGGTCTTTCACTTGGTATATACATACATTAAGTTAAGCACCCAAGTGTGGTGTCATATACATACATACATACATATACATAAATAATAGTTGCAATATTGGAGGCAACATTTTTTGAAAGTGGCAGTAGGTTTTGTAACAAAGTGGGTTTTAGGGTGGAAAGGAATATTTCACCCCAAGTTTCTTGCTAATGAGAGGATCATAAGTCAACTAAATGTAGTCCTTGAAATGATAAATCAAGCTATAGAGGGTATAACTAAGGAACAACCTGGGGCTAGAGATAATGTAAGCTATCTTAGGGTGACAAAGCAACACCAATTTGAGGCACTTCAACAACAAGCCTCAGCTTCCATGGGCAGTGGGATTCACCTAAATAATTCAATGGGTGCACCTTAGTTGAGTTTGAAGGAAGTGATTGTAATATACGCTTTGGAACTCTCAGTATCTATCTAGATTCTATAAATCAACAAGTTCTTGCATAATTTGGAGATAGATGAGTGACTACATCATTGGAGCAGTTAGTTGAGATGCTCTCCCATGGCCTAAGCTAAAACCCTCATTACTACATCCACAATTAAGGAATAAAATATGATTATGTCCTTAATGGAGAATTGAAATGCAATTTTTTTGGATTCCACTTATTACTATTTTGACAAATTCAAGAAATTACACTACCATGCAAATTAACTTACACTAATTCTGAAACTTGGGCCCTAACAACAGTCGAAAGGTAAATTATTGTCAAAGAATGTGCTAAAAACAAGCAAGAGGTCATATTTAGAATGAACATAGATATTGGAAACAATGAAGAAACATATAATCTTCTTATACATAATCATAATTATGTCAGAGATGAACTCAAAAAATTGAGCAATATAGGAGGTTCTCAGCTAGATATTCTAGCCATCTTGGGTGATTTGGTGAGAGGCTTCTGCAAGGTAATGAGCCTTGTGAGTTAACATATAATGTCTTAAAATAGTTAAGTGCTACCTAACTATTTCCAAGGTGTCTACACACTGGAGGCATACTTTGCCTACCAGGTTGCCTACATACCCGTATCCACGGGATCAAGACCCTTTAAATAATCACTCTAACAAATATGTAGCTATGGTTTCAATTTTTTTTATGTAACTATATTCCTATAACCATTGGTGATATTTACTTACCTAATACAACTCTTCACCATCATACACCCACTCAGGTGAATCAAGCAGTTTTCTATAATTATAAGACTATACTACCTTTGTATTGTAGTTTACAATTAATCTAAGGTTAACCTATATATGTCCTAACTCACTCCTTATTTAGTAGAAGTGAAATAAACACATGAAAAATGAGAGATAAAAAGAGGAATCTATTTACCAATAGGTATTTCCATTTCATCTATGGCTATGCGACCTATTGAGTGAGTTTTATTATTTTTCTGTTGTGCCAAGATCTCTCTGTTTATATACATACATACATATACAAAGATCACAAGGGCACAGTAACAAAATTTAGTGATCACAATGGCATGACAACAAAATCCTAGATCTCCATTGATCTCCACAATCCACAAAATCTCTCTATATACATACATACATACATACACAAACACATAGATATGTGTGTGTATGTATGTATGTATGTATATATACAGATATACATACATATATATATATATATATATACATACATACATACATATATATATATATATATATATATATATACTTATACATATACATACATACATATATACATATGTAGATAAACATATATACATATATACACATACATACATACATACAAATGCATATGCAATTTTATCACACTGGAAAATTGTATTTGATCTTGCTAGCTGGGAAAAACTGATTATGGTTATGGCTTGTTTCTTTCTATAAATATATTCTATGATATGTTTTTATAAAATTTCTTGCGAACTCTGCCCATTTTTCTTGGTTTGCACTATTTTTATGTAGGATGTTGAGCTAAGTCACTTAGCACAGGTTGAGTGAGTTTTATTGTTTTATTATTTGGATTCTAGAATATGTATGTAGTTGGATCATTTTTTCTATTATGCTAATATATAATAAGCACCTTAAAAAGATCTCTCTATACATATCAAGTGTAAAGTTTCTTACCAGATTTCATATTCGAGGTTGACTGATGCACAATTTTTAATGCAGGTATGAACACCAATTTTTGATGGTGAATGGGCATGTCTCCAAATGGAGACATGAAAATCCACAATCATATGGAGGGGTGTGATGGTGAATGGGCATGTCTCTGATTGGATACATGAACATTCACAATCACATCAGTTCGGTGATGGTTTATCAAACCTGATTTGTATAGACTTAACACAAGTCTTAATCATGTATTACCTATCATTATGAACTACAACCCGATATAATATAGATTGATAGTGATCTAAAATTGAAGGAATCAAAATAAGTTTTGATCATGCCTTAAATGAGATCTCAGACTATATATATATATGTCATCATCAGTTTCAACTGTGCATTGTTTCATATACTACTATTACACACACACACACACACATATAATATGTGCATCATACTAGTATACATATATACATATGTATATATGTATGTATATATATATATATTTATTTTTTTAATTTTCTTTTTCAATTGTGCATTGTTTCATATACAACTATTATACACACACACACATATATATATATAACAATATGTGCATCATACTAGTATACATATATATACATACATGCATACATGTACAATAATATATGTATGTATGCATGTATGTATGTGTGTGTGTATATATATATATATATGTGTGTGTGTGTGTGTGTGTGTGTGTGTGTGTGTGTATGTATATATATATGTGTGTATATAAATTTATGTATATGTATATATATATATACATATATATAAATGTATGTGTGTGTATATATATACATACACACATACATTTATATATATATATATATATGTATATATATATATATGTATGTATATATATATATATATATATATATATACACATATACATAAATTTATACACACACACACACACACACACACACACATATATATGCTGATCACATTTATTGTCAGATCAAAGCTACATGCTTTAACATAAAGACTACAAGTTGTGCAATTAGTCATGTATTGCATCTGCATTTGATTTGTCATTGCTTATAAGAGTGTTTCAAGGTTGGGAACCACTTCAACATCTTTTGCATGATTTAGAGGTAATATCTTTGTGGCAGAGAAAATAACTTCAGTGAAGAGTTGAGTGTAAGGAGTTACTACCCTGAATCTATGCTACAAGTTCTTGGGAGTCAAGGGACCCTAAACCTATGCTACATTTTCTAGAGACATAGGAGAAGTTACTACTGATTTTAGTACTTCATAACATTCTAGATAATATAGCGATGCCCAAATTAACTTCAATATATGCATGGTTACATCCTTAGCTTCCATTGTTGGGCCAATGTATGGAGCCTTTATATCCAACCTTTTTTTTAAAAAATTGGGGAATGTACTTCATGCTTGGCATGCAAGTGATGCATCTAATTATGCAATTTTATCACCTTGGAAAACTACATTTGATCCTGCTAGTGGGGAACAACTAATTGTTCATTTTATTGTACCTAATCTGATGACACTTACACAAGAATTTTAATCAACCTAGCTAATCAGAAACTAGACCAATTTAATTGGGTTATGGCTCATACATGTGCTATTACCATTTATCATATGTTTTTAATGTTCGAGGCAACATTTTTTTCAAAGTGGCAACAGGTTTTGTATCATTGGCTTTGTTCAAGTCTTGATTTTAATAAAGTAACAAAGTGGTTTTTAGGGTGGAAAGGACTATATAATGAAGAAGAAACTTGGAAACTTGAATATTGAAATGCTAAAATTAAAGCTATCAAGGATCAAACACCTATGCCAGGGTTAAAACACAATGTGAAGTTGATTTTAGATATAAAAAAAGGAAAAAAGAAAACACGACATAAATCATTCCCCATTTGTTTTGATTGTGGAGAGCTGCATGCAAAAGAGGGTGGAGAGATTCAAATGAGGGTGGAGAGATTTGAACAATGGTGGAGATTTCATTTCCATGTCCTTGTGATTGTTGAATTTCATTTCTGTGCCCTTATGATCTCTACATTTTGTTGTTGTGCCCTTGGTGGAGATTAGTGGAGATCTATGATTTCATTGTTGTGCCCTTGTGATCACTGCATTTTATTGTTGTGCCCTTGTGATCTCTACATTTTGTTTTCATGCCCTTGTGATCTCTATGCCCTTGCTCTATGATTTTGTTTCCATGTTTTACCCTTATGATTTGTGTGCCCTTTGCATGCTCTACAACATTTGGGGTCAAGTTGCGATGACATTTAAGGCGATGGTGTAATTTGTGGTTTATTTGGGCCCAAATGTAGTAGTGATCTGTGATTTTCTTCAAGGGGAGAAGAGGTACCTATGTAAATGTTCTTTTATTTTCCTTATAAACATGTATCTCTTTATATTCTCCCACATATGTGTGTGTGTTTATGTATGTCTACAAAGATCTCTCTATTTATATACATACATAGACACATAGACACACATATGTGTGTGTATGTATGTATATATACACAGATATATACATATACATATGTATATATATACATACATACATACATATACAAAGATCACAAGGGCACTAAAACAAGATATATATATATATGTACAAATATACATACATGCATACATACATACATACATCTACATATGCAATTTTATCACCTTAGAAAACTATATTTGATCTTTACTCAATCACCAAGAGATAATATAATTTGTAAGTACATATTTCTACATACTTAGTTTGGTAAGAATAGTTTCGATTGAATTCGTTTGAGGAGAGTGAGTCTACTCATGATGATAATGGCTCCACGTATTGGGTCTTTAGAGGAGAGAGACTTATAGAAGATTAGATGTTGTTTATGGATATGGTATGATTCATTTGTGATGCCAATATATCCTCCTACATATTGAATTTCTATATCATCAAATTTCTAGATACAAATCACTAGACTCAATCTTCTAAAATGGTATGGGTTACTTGGAATTGTCAAACTTGAACTGTTGAATTGTACATTTAGATTGATGAACCAACATGTTGAATCACTAGTTTCATTCTCAAAACTTTTGGCCTTTGAAATGTGAACTTTGATTTTGATTTGTGGTGCATGGACTATTATGAACCAAAGTACACCTAAATGTTCTATATTTGTGTTTTAGTGATAACAAATACGAAGATCTTGAAATTAAAAAAGATAACTATCAGAGATCTATATTTGTGTTTTAGTGATGAAAAATATACTGTCTAATTTTAAGAAAAAAAATAGTCTTAAATGTATATGATTAAATAAACTAAACAAGAGTACTAGTTGTAGTTGTATAATTCTAGTATTTACTGATTATGTTAAACAAAATGTTTAATAAAACAAGTATGAAGTAACATAAATGGATCATGTACTCGATCCTATTATAACTTAATGTGTATGCATCAAATCATTACCTATACTATATTATGCACAAGATCTTTACTCAATCACCAAGAGATAATAGAATCTGTAAGTACAGATTTCTACATACTTAGTTTGGTATTAAGAATTTTGATTATATGCAAGGACAATTGCTTGTGTGAATTCAAGACATGAATGATTAATTTAGCATAAGTACTATGCAAGTGTGCATGTATCCATGTAAAGTAGTTCAAATAGTGAGCTGATATACATACATACATGTACATATGCATACAATCATCATAATCAGTTATCCTTGAATCTAATCAAAGCTATTATATATGAACAAGAAATACATGTTTAGAAGGGAAAAAATAACATTTACATAGGTACCTCTTCTCCCCTTGAAGAAAATCGTAGAGAAAGGACAAGAAGATCACAAGGGCACAACACAACAATGAAATGTAGCGATCACAAGGGAACAACAAAAAAATCCTAGATCTCTACTGATCTCCGCCAACATTTTGAGCTCTCCACCCTCTTTCATGCACAACTCTCCACAATCAATCAACACAAATGGGGAATGATTAATGTCATTTTTTCTCTTATTTTTTATTTATAATCCATAATCCATAATCGATAAGATCTCTCTATATATATACATATATACATACATATACATACATACATACATACATACATGAAAACAACAATGCACTTTCTAAGAGCTTACAATTGTTCAAAAAAATTAACGTTTTACAAGAAAATGTACCTAAAGAACTATTAGCTTAGAAGCAAGAACATGGTGTTGAAACAATACAAAAAATGCTTGACATGAGAGGTTAGCAAGTGAGGGTGTTGACCAATCTTGAAAACTTGAATGCTGAAATGAAAGCTATCGATGATCAAACACATATGCTAATATTACAACACAATGTAAAGTTGATTTTTGATAAGGTAGAGGTAGATATTTAGAAGTTTGATAATCAAAATTTAAGGCACAAGAGTGAAGGAGAAGGAGTGGCTTTAGAAAGAGAATGCATGGTAGAAACAACAACTAGACAAAGAGGATAATATGGGAGCCACTGGATAGAATCTAGGAAAGTGTTGTGGTAGGTACTATGAAATTGGAATCACTTGCAAGTGTCTTTGAGAATTTATAGTCCAAATATCAAATGCTTATAAGAGTGTTTCAAGGTTGGGAACCACTTCAACATCCTATGCATGGTTTCAAGGTAATGTCATTGTGGTTGAGGCTTCTACAAGGGAATGAGCCTCATGATTATGGAGTTTACATAGAAGCAAAACTTGCTTCTTCAAATCCTTAAACTCAAATCTTCACTAAAGTTATTCTTCAAATCGTTTCATATGCAGTTTTATCACCTTGGAAAATTGTATTTGATCCTGCTAGCTGGGAACAACTGATTGTTCATTTTATTGTACTTAATCTGATGATAGATTTGTAATCAACCCAGCTAATCAACAACTAGACCCATTTAACTGGGTTATGGCTATTTTCTTTCTAAAAATGTATGCTATGATATGGTTTTGTAAAATTTCTTGCGAACTCTACCCATTTTTTGTGATCTGCATTATTTTTGTGGAGGATCTTGAGGTAAGTCACTTAGCATGGGTTGAGTGAGTTTTATTGTTTTATTATTTGGATTTTGGAATTGTAAGAATTTTCCTTAGGGAAAAATCACCCAAGATCAAGAATCTCAAGCACTAGCACAAAATCGACCAATAAAGTATGATCAGAAATAAAAATATCAAAAATGAATTAATGCACATACACACTAGGAGTGCATAAATATAAAGGCCTCAAGAATGACTAGGAGTCAACAAAGTGATAAGTCTCACAAATAAGCACATGTCCACTAAGAGTGGATTATCTTCCATTGAGCATAGAAGTTAGTGCAATGATGAGAGGATAAGCTTAACATAGGTGTGTCACATAAAAAGATGTTGTAGACACCATGTGCTTAATTAGAGTGTGAACAACTATGTTGTCTACATGACAACTCAGATGATTATGCAAACTCTTGTGTTGTAGACACCATGTGCTAAAATGAGATGCTAACTCTTGTGTTGTCAACAACACAACTCACACGAGTACGCATACTCCTAGATGTCTAACCTAATAAATAATAAAATAATGCATTAACCTAAGTAAACTTAAGTAAAGTGTAATAATAATAAATTATTTACACTAACACCCCTCGTTAAGTGCAACTTAGGGGAATGCACTAAAGCTTACAAAAGCTATAATGACAATACATGATGGGTCTCGGCTACTAGGCCATGTTAGGTACCCATGTACAAATGCAATGCAATCTCTCTAAAAATGGAGAAAGAGGGAAAACCTCATGGGAAAAACCCTCCCCCAAAAAGAGAGATGAAAAAACAAGATGCATGCATGGCTGGAGTAATCAAGACCCCCCCCCCCCCCCCCCCCCACATTACAACATACATCATGTATATACAATAGAGAAGTGTGAGAAGGAAAAAACCCCATAAGAGGAAAAAGTCCCCCTCATAAGAGAAAAGAGGAATAAGAAGAAAGGAGACAAGGTATTCCAACCCCCCCTCCCAAATGTAGAATATCGATCAGTGATAGCTGCTCCAAGATGAATGTAGCATGACTTTTGAATAATGTTCCTCCCTTTAGGAAGAAACAATGTCATAGGTACATATGAGATGCTTCCCCAATGTGTAGAAAGAATCTTGAAAATGAATGGTGTCTCTAAAATCTGCTCAATTGTCCCTGTGTCAATACTAATGGTCACCCCTTCCAACACTGTTGAAAAGAAAAAGTTTAGATCTAGCAAGGATGGATGTATAAAATACCCCAAAGAAACATGTGTCTCCTTAAATGATAAAGAGACCTCCTACAACTGTTGTACATAAGGATCCACAATCATATCAACTTGGTAAGACTGATCATTTAGAGAATGGACAAGAGGGTTAGAGTGTGCCCTCACAACAACTGAAGAAGGATCTTCTTCATCAAAGAGATGATGTATATCATTAATTATGTCTCCCAAATCTTCTATGTATGACTCCACAAACAAACTTGAAATATCTGTTATGTAGTCATCCCTTGATGTTGGAGCTGGAAGACAAGGTGTACCCAATTGTACTAAATTACATGGACCTATCACTGTAGCAATGTATGTATGTGGAATTTTCTGATGTTGTGACCTTGTTATTTGTCTATGAGTAGGATCCCCCATATCTAAACCTGTTGAATAACTATCACTATTGTCACTATCAGTTTCCACAATATATGAAGTATAGATTGGATTAGAGGATAAGCTAGGTGAACTTTCCTCAAAGTGAACATTCCTCTCTATGAATATCTCATGATTCTCAGCATCCATATGTCTATATGCCTTAACACTTTCATCATATCCAATAAAATTACAAGGCCTTGGTGGTGGTGCCTTGCATTCCCTTGAAGATATGTGTGCCCATGTTGGACAACCAAAAAGTCTAAAGTGTTTCACAACTAGTTTTCTTCTGCACCATGCCTCAAAAAGAGTCATTCTATCTAAGACATTATGAGGAGACGTATTAAGGATGTGATTGGCACTACTTATAGCTTCTACTTCAAGTGATGGATCAAGAGACTTAGCTTGAATCATGCAACTTTCCATTGACTTAAGAGTTCTAATCCTCATTGTTACAACACTTGTCTTTTGTGGACTAAATGCTATAGGATTCGAAAGCTCAATATCCTCAAATTTACAAAAGTCTCTAAGTCTTGAGTTCACATATTTTCTTTCATTTTTTATATGAAGAACCTTGATGGATTTCCTTGATTGCTTCTCAACATGATTCATGAAGGCTAGAAACTTATCAAACACTTCATTCTTGTGATTAAGAAAGTAGACCCATGTGTAGCATGAAAAGTCATCAATGAAAGTGAGGACATAGTGACTCTTGCTAACTGATGTTACTAAAAAGGAGCCTGCTAGAACTGTGCGAACCAACTCAAGAACAACTGATGCTCTTGAATACTTCCCTTTGTCAAACTTTTCTTCTAGATGCATATCCATTGAACAAGTTGAACGTTCACCTCTAGAAAAGTTGATTGTAGGTAGACCTTTGACCATATTTTTTTGAGCTAAGTTGATGAAGATAGTGGAAGGCAAGATGACCATACTACTCATGCCATAATTTAATTTGTGATTGAGAATGTGTCAATAAGGCATGTAAAGGAGACTTAGGCACAAAGTGGGAGAAAGAATAAAGCCTTGTTGCATGATTGACTTTACCCACTGCAACCAATGAATCATCTTTAAGATTGTGTGCCATTATTGAATCAAGAAGGAATTCAACTTTATTGCCACCTCCATAGTGAGTGATTTGGTAAGTTGAAAGGAGATTAGTGCTAAGGTTAGGAACATAGAGAATGTCTTTGAACTCTCCATTTTCCATCTCAACTTGTCCTTTTCCTTCACTTCCACTTGTGTATCATTCCCTACAAAGATGTGAGGTACCTTAGATTGCTTCAATGAAGAAAACTGTCCCTTTGAAGAACCCATATGATATGAGGCACCTAAGTCAAGAATCTATTCCCCTAAAGAACTTGAACTTTCCATAAATGCTTGCCCTTTTCCCTATGAAGTGGATGGATTTGAATCCTTGGAAGCATTTGGCACATTGATTTTGTTCTTCCTAAGTAAGTTTTCCAACTCATCTATTCTCTTAGTCTTGCAATGATGCTCATCATGATTTGGTTTCTTGCAATATGCACAAAATAGTTTATCCTTCTTATTGTCATTTCCCTTCTTGTTGGAAGAATAATTACCTTTTTGCGAGGAGGAAGATTTTTGTGTCTCTGATTGTGATTTTAACTTAAACTACTTTTTCTTGTTGTTGGTAGAACTTTTTACACCTTGATTTGATTGGTTCTCATTACTAGCCACCAATTATATAGACTTGGATGACTTGAGAATTCCCATATCTATCAACTTGGATTGTTCCAACATCAACATTTCTACAAATGCACCAAATGTAGGCTTAGTGAAGGCACTTCCCATGGTCAACCTATAAGTGTTGTAACTTGAAACAAAAGATGCATACTCTAAAGGTAGCCTCTTCAAGATGTGATGAATCAATCTATCATCCTTAATGAGATTGCCACAATCCTTAAGTAGTGCTCTCAATTCATTGGCTTTGTTGACATAGTCTTGAATTGTGTCAAAATTCTTAGGATCCAATAGAAGTAGATCATCCTCAATTTGGAATCTCTTTTCCTCATCCACCTTACCATACAAACCTTCACGTTTC
This sequence comes from Cupressus sempervirens, assembly GCA_028749045.1. NCBI lineage: Eukaryota > Viridiplantae > Streptophyta > Pinopsida > Cupressales > Cupressaceae > Cupressus > Cupressus sempervirens. The sequence continues at coordinate 531,523,840 of CM053793.1, forward strand.
TCCCAAGCACCCTTGGCATCCTTAAAGCTAGAAATGTGAAAGAAGAGATCTCTGTGAATAGAAATCCTAATAATTCCTAAAGCCTAGTTATCTTTAACTTGCTAATCAACTTGTGCATTAGCATCAGTGGGTTTTGCAATTGTACCATCAACATATAGATTTAAACCTTTTTCAATTAGTCTACTCCATACAATATCTTTCTATGTAGTACAATTGTGTGAAGTTAGAAGTGGAGTTTTAGGTGAAACCATGATGCAAAAATTAAAATAGCACAAGGGAGAGAAAGAGACATAAGAACACAAGACACAGCCCCCTATTCATTCAATCAAAGAACCACACCCCCCCCCCCCCCCCCCCCACAAACATAAAATTAAAATGATGCTTTTGGCACTCTCTATGTAGTGCATTTACAATAGGCCACTTCTCCAAATTGACAAAAGTGGACTTTTGTTTTGTTGTTTACAACCTCCTCTTGATGTTCAAAGCTAGTGCTTAGCAATGTAGCTCAGATATACAACAATTTTGAATTTTTATCAAATCAATATAATGCAAAAAAGGACCTATTTCTAAAAGTGGTATTTCTTTCCACACAAGCCAATAATTTGATTGCAAATCTGGAAAGTAAACAAAAATTAAGCACTTTTAAAAAAATGAAACTTGAAAATGTGTCTAGATGAGCCTAAACTAAGCCTTTGAAGTTGTACAAATCGGGATTTATGATTTGTAGAAAAATTTAGGAACAAAGATCTCAAACATCCTACACCAATGTGTAGATCACGAAATTCTACACCAAAATAAACAAAAATAGCTTGGAAAAAGGAGTCTATATGAGGGAGATATCACTGTTTGAAAATCACCTCTATAATTATTTTTCCTTAATTGCCACTGTCACACCTCCAAAAATCAATTGACTCTATATTTCACCTTAGATGTCCGATTTTGATGAAAGAAAAGTCAATTTGGGTGTTTTTTGACCTTCTGAATATGATGTTAATATCTGATTTTCACTAACAAGCTCCAATCTTGTCCTACAAAAAATCTCTCCTATTGGCCTAAAAGGCCAATTTTTTTGCAAATTTTTAGAAATAAACTGCAAATAAAAAAAAAATTGTAGATCCAAAAGGAGAAGCAAATGAAAAATGTAGATCTAAAAATTAATTGCACAGATCTAAAAGGATCATACCAATTTTGCAAGTCGGGCCTTCAGGTTCTAGTTTGCAAATTTTTTTTTGCCTCAGATTTGACTATGGCCTAGGGTAGGAAAATTTATAATCAATATTCACCGAATTGACACTCCAGATGCAATGGTGAGGTCTACTTTTGCTCTAGGCACTTCTAATGACTATAATACTTCGAATCTAAATCAAGGTCTTCTAAGAGGTGAAGCAGTAAATGGTCTCCAATGGCTATGTGAAGAGAAGCTCCTTCAGCTTTGATACCATGTAATAATTTGGTACAACTCTGATACCATGTAAGAATTTGCCTTAGGGAAAAACCACCCAAGATCAAGAAGCTCAAGCACTAGCACAAAATGGACCAATAAAGTATGATCAGAATAACAATATCAAAAATGAATTGATGTGTAAATGGACCAATAAATTATGATTTGAATAAAAATATAAAAAATGAATTGATGTACATACACACTAGGAGTCCTTGAATATAAAGGCCTCTAGAATGTCTAGGAGTCAGCAAAGTAATAAGTCTCACAACTAAGCACATGTCCACTAAGAGTGGATTATCCTCCATTGACACAAAAGTTAGTGCAATGATGAGAGGATAAGCTTAACATAGGTGTGTCACATAAAAAGATGTAGACACCATGTGCTTAATTAGAGTACGAACAACTATGTTGTCTACATGACAACTCAGATGATTATGTAAACTCCTGTGTTGTAGACACCATGTGCTAAAATGAGATGCTAACTCTTGTGCTATCAAAAAGACAACACATATGAGTATGCATACTCCTAGGTGTCTAACCTAATAAATAATAAAATAATGCATTAACCTAAGTAAACTTAAGTAAAGTGTAATAATAATTAATTATTTACACTAACAGGAATATGTATTCAATTGGATCAATTTTTTTGTTGTACTAAGATGTAATAATCACCTTTTAATAGATCTCTAAATATACATGCTTAGAAGGAAATACAAAGAGATACCTATTTAGAAGGAAAAGAAATAGACATTTACATAGCTCCCTTGAAGAAAATCACAGAGCTAGGAAACGACAATGAAATCGCAAAGCAAGGGTACAACATGGCAGCACAATCATATTAAAAGGGCATGACATGGTAACAAAATTGTAGAACAAGGGCATGACAACAAAATCACAAAGCAAGGGCATGATAAAAAAATGTAGAGATCACAAGGGCATGAAAACCAAATTGCAGAGGAAGTACACAACAATGAAATGCATAGATTACAAAAATGAAATGCACCAATGACAAGGGCATGTAAACGTTCACATCTCTCCACCCTCTTTTGCACATAGGTCTCTATAATCAAAATAAATGGGGAATGATTTATGTCATGTTTTGTTTTCATTTATACTCATGCAGGCATCACAATTATGACACTGATGCTAGTATTGTGATGGGGTCGGGGACAATTGCAAAAAAAACATGAAAACCACTACAAATTACACCTTCATCGCAAATTGCCACTGCAATTTGACCCCAAATGTTGTATTCACATGAAGATAGAAGCACCATATCAAACATGATGCCCTACACATATTATGCAGATGTGGTCTCTAGCATTCAAGCCCTCATCATAAGATATTCAAGTAAGCGACAAGAAATAAATAGATGCAAATTTCCTATAGCATGTAGTCTAAAATAAATGAATATATAGCCACAACCATAATAGAGCTATTCACATGAAGAAATGAGAAAATACATAAGGCCCAAGTTAGAGACCACAACCCTAATCAATTGCAAAGCCATACACATCAAAAATAAAAGAAAAAGCCAGTATGAAACATGCAGCCCATAGCCTCTAAATCATCAGATTTCAAATAGAAAAAAGTGACATAAAGACAATGTCATTCTATAGAAAAAGTGTAGAAAGAAGAATGCAAAGAGAAGGTCTGCTACCAATGACAATAAAGGTCATCTCTCTTATAGAAAAAATAATCAAAGAATACAAGCCATGACTTGCATAATAAAGTTGAAACATCATATTGAAGATGATGCCCTAGTTCATGCAATAAATCCATGAGCTATTAAAATTCAAAGCCTCCATGATTATTATATTAATAAAAAATAATCAAGAAAAAATGAAGAATGTGCATGGAAATGAAAACAATAGGCAACCAAGTGCAAATTGATCCATAAGAGAAATAAAATGTGAAACCCTAAATTTTTTAGAAGATTGATCAAATGGAAAAATGAAACATTAGAGGCCTACCTTTATGCATTCAAGTTTTGTTGTTTCTAAAACCAATGCTAAAGGAAAGTTGATCCAACTCACTGCTCTAGGAAACTTTCCCTCTTTTTCCTAGTTCAAGTGCAAGTGTAGGATGAGTTATTTTGTTTTCAGTTAACATTTTCCTTGGATCACGTTTTTAATACATGTTTAAAATTTTATAAGGGGCACATTTAGAATATTATTAAAAAGGGGGATATGTTTTATTTCCAAGATGCTTAGAGATGAAATTTTATTATAAAGGCATTATTTTGGGGGAAATTGAAAATGTTAAGTGTACGAGGGGGGTTTAATTTTTAATTTTTTTATTAAAAGTAAATATTTAAATGGATGACATCATAATAAATCATTCCATTTGAATATAATTTTAAAAATACAAAAATCGTGGAGTTGGCAGAATTTAATTTTTCCAAATTCATGCATAGGAGGATTTTCATAAAAGGGTAAGTTACATACAATTACTAGTAAATTTTTGAAAGATGTTAGTTTTCATATTATGACATGATTCATGAGGGTGATAGATTTTAGTTTTTAGATTATGAAATGATTCATGAGGGTGATAGATTTTAGTTTTCAAATTATGGTGTGATTCATGAGGGTGGTAGATTTCAATTTTCAGATTCTTTGATGGAAATCATGGATTAGTTTCCAATTTAGGGGATAATGCAGATTGAGGGATTTGAACCTATTTATACCCCATTCTTGGTCATTATTTCAATTAGTTCTTTCATCCTATCTCATTGTAAGAGGATTTGTTCTTTCTCCTTGCAAAGATAGTCTTGTTTTGATGTAGCTTTTGAGCCTTTTCTCCTTCTAAAAGTAATATAACAGTGATCCTCTTTGGCCCTATTTCAAAATTTTCATTCTTTATTAAGCATTTTCAACTTTAAGTTAGTGAGTTTTTATTAAAACTTGACTTAATTTAAGTGTTTGAGATGCATTTGAGAGATATTTTTTGAGTTAAGTAAGAGTAATTTGTGTGTAATCTTGGTTTGAAAGTTGTGAACAAGTTTCCTTTGTTTGAACCTCATAACTTTTTACATTTCATGTACTTAATGTTAGAAGTTTCTTTTTAGCATAAGGGTGCAATGTAAGTGACAATAGTAATGATACTTGATTGATATGTGCTTCATCTTTGCATGCATCACTAGGTTTTTTGAAATATTTGTAGCACTTGTGTTATCACAGTAAATAGTAATAGGCTCAATCACCTCCTCCTGTATTGCTTCCAATAGTTTTTTGGTTCATACAATAGTTTAACAATTAATTGCAACAAAAATATATTCAACTTTAACATTAGATTGTGAAATACAACTTTATTTCTTACTTATCCATGTAATCAACCTTTCTTCTAAAAAGAAATATCTGCCACTTTGCTTTTTCTATCATCAACATTTCTAGCCCAATCAACATCAGTGTAGAATTTAATATTGAAGGCACCCTCTTGTTATACCATAGTTCATAATCTTCAGTTCCCTTGAGATATCTGAGTATCCTTTTCACATCAGTCATATGAGTTTCCCTTGGATTAGATGAAAACCTTGGAATAATTCCAACAACTAGGGAAATATCTAGTCTACTATATATGACATATTGTAGCTTTCTAATTATTGATTTGTATTATGTTTGATCAACTTCAACAATAGTGACTTCTTTTGATAATTTTACTCTAGGCATTGAAGGTGTATCGATTGGCTTAAACTCATCCATCCCAAAAGTTTTCAAGATTTCCTTTACATACTTGGATTGAGTAACATAGATATCTTTCATTGTTTAATTTACTTGTAATCCAATGAATTTTTTTATCTCTCCAAATATAGACATCTCAAATTTAATACTCATTTATTCTACAAATGTCTTACTCAACATGTCATTTCCACCAAATATTATATTATCAACAAATATCTCAGTAATCGACACCATCTCTTCAACATCATTCTTCAAATATAGATTATTGTTTTCACTTTTTCTAGAAAATCCAATCTTAATCAAATAAGAGTATAATATTTCATATCATGCTCTTGGGGCTTGTTTCAATCCATACAATGCTTTGTTCAAATTGCAGACCATGTCTTCTTTCTAGGTTCAATGAATCCTTCAGGATGTTCAATATAGGCTTCCTCTTCAAGTATTTCATTCATAAATTCATATTTGACATCCATTTGATAGACATTGAACTTCTTGTATGTAGCATAAGACAACCTTCCAATCTTGCAACAGGTGCAAAATTTTGACCATAGTCAATTCCTTCTTCTTGTGCATAACCTTTGCAAACCAATCTAGCTTTGTTTCTTACCACTTCTTCATTCTCATTCAACTTGTTTCTAAAAATCCACTTTGTTCCAATCATATTCTTGTCAGGGGCTCTCAGTACAAGTGTCCAAGTATTATTCTTTTCAATTTGATCAATCTTCTTACTCATAGAATTAACCCAAAATTCATCATCCAATGCAACTTTTATTATTCTAAGTTCAAAATTAGTTATCAAACATGTACCTTCTCTTTTCTTTTTTCGTGTTTGTACCCTGACACTTCTATCTCCAATTATTTGTTCAAGTGAATGGGTTGTCCTCACATATTTGTCAAATATTGATTAATTTCTCTAGTTCTCAATATTTTATTCACTCAGTAGAATTTCAACTTCTTGCCCGGGTTGTACTGTTTGGTGATCAAATATAACTGTCTGAGACTTGGGTGTCCTTAACTAGTTCTTGGTAGCTCTCTATTATAACTCAAGTGGAGTATCAGGTGCCTCTTCATAGGAATAAACAAACTTATTATAATATGTAGGCTCTTTCTTTCTTTCTAGATCATTCCTCTCTATGAACTCATCAAATCTTACATTTGTACTTTCAATCATCTTGTTAGTAGCCTTGTTCAAACATTTGTAAGCTTTGCTTTTAGATGAATATCCTAGGAATATACCTTCATCTCCTTTAACATCAAGTTTACCATTCATTGTATCTTTATGAATACAAAACCTACTTCAAAATATTATAAAATAACTTACATTTGGTGTATGATCATACCACAACTCATAGGGTGTCTTGTTTTTTCCTTTCTTCAATTGAACTTAGTTGAGTGTGTAAACAACACTACTAATTGCTTCTCTCCATAATATCTAAGAGACCCCCTTCTCAATCATCAATTTTCTTGCAAAATCTATGATAGATCTATATGTCCTTTCAACAATACCATTCTATTGTAGTATCCTCGGTGTAGATAACTATCTTTTGATACCATTGTCAACAAAAAAGTTACTGAATTCTATAGAAATAAACTCGCTGCTTCTATCAGATCTTAAGAATTTGAAAGAATTACTAGTTTCCTTTTTAACTCTTTCTTTGTACCACTTAAACAAATAAAAACATGTGATTTTACTTTCATGAACATTACAATCATCATCCTTGAATAATCATCTACAAACAATATGAAGTATCTATCACCATAGTAACTATCAACTCCAATTAGACCACATAAATTAGTATGAACTAATTCTAGAGTATCATTTAAAGTGTGTGCCTTGCTAGAAAAACTTGACTTTTTCATCTTACTTAGCTGACACACTTTACACATAACATTTCCAAGTTTTTGCAAATTTAGTAAATCTCTTTCTCTTCTCTTTCTACTATTTTCACCATATTTTCAAAGTTTACATGACACAACATTTTATTCCATAACTATAAATCTTTAAATCCAGAAAATAAACATTTTTCAACTATAGAATCAAGATAGAATAAGTTACATTTTTTTAAATTCCCATTTCAATTAAACTATCTTCATCATCAAAGATCTTGACCTTCCTTTGATCAAATTTCAGCTTATGAATTGAGTTATTCAATTGAGAAACACTCAATATACATCATCACGTCTAATCTTATCATTCAAAATTAGTGATTCTTTACCTTTCACCAAGTATGAAATTTCACTACCAAACTTAACAGTTCTACCGCCATCAATTTTTTCAAACTTATCAAACTTACTTATATCACCAGTCATGTGATGTGAACAAACACTATCGATAATCCATGAGTCACTTTTAGTAACATGTGAAATAAGGGTAGTTTCATTATCATACCTTTCCTCATTTGGATCTTCCTTTATTGCAACATAGACCATTTTAACTACTTCCTTTTCATCATCAGAACTTGACTTGGTATGCTCTTCTTTAGCAATGTAGCATGACTTGTTGCCTTTGTCTTTGTAATCCCTATTCTTCTTGCACATATACTCTTTATTTTCATTTCTATCATTTTTATGAGACTTACTTTGGTTAGGGCATTTAGCAGAAAAGTGACCAACTTTATTACATTTGAAATAAATCAAGGGAAATTTAGCTTTTTATTCACCTCTACCTCTTGATAACCTTCTTGCTAGAAATTCTTCAATCTCTTCCAAATTATCTTCAATTTCATAATCACTTTATTGTTTGGTTTTCTTCTCTTTCTTTGAACTACTAATGGTTAGCAAAGACCTAAAAACATTTCACACCATACCCATATTGATCATAATTGCTCAACTCAAATGTAGTCAACCGACCAACTAAATCATCAAGTGTTAGATCATTTCCAAGAATAGCTCTTCTTGAATAAAACTTTGATATCATAAAATTGCAAAAGAGTTCTAAGAACTTTAGTTACAATTTTAGATTCAACAATAGCTCCTCCTACAACTTTGATTTTACTTACAACATCTCTGATTGAGTTCACATATTGAGTAAGAATTCTCACCTTCTTTAATTCTCATGTCATCATACTTACCTCTAAGAATTTTGGCTTTGGCTCTCCTAGCATTATCATCTCCACCATGTAGTAGTTTTAGTTTATCCCACATTTTCTTTGCATTGGTACAATTCTTGATATAATCAAATTTAGCATCATTGAGAGTAGATGCAATCTCAATCATTAGACTATTATGGTCTCTCTTCTTATTCACTTTCTCTATAGGCAAGGGACCAACAGGTGTAGTATATTCATTCTCAAACTAATGTGTGATATTGTCTCAAATACCAGAAATATGCAACTTCATTTGAGCTTGCCACAAGAAACAATATCCTTGTTCATCTTTGGTATCTCTCTCTTATACATCTTTGATCTTTAGCTCAAGTTCCTTTCAAATTCTTTCTTCAAGCACTCGACTCTGATACAAAATCATTAGATAATTGAAGGGGTTGGGGGGGGGGAGGGTGGGTGAATTAGTTATGTCTAGTTATCATATTGTCCCTTTCAAACATCTCAATACCTACTAAACTTCATTAACATTAACTTCAATAATTCAATTAAACATCCAATTTAATACTTAATCCATTCATTCACTTCTTTGCAAATTGTTATCAAACTATTCCTTGCATTACCAATTGATAGTAAATTTTAGTTGTTACCTAGTGATATCTTAGTTATTACTGAGTTACATTAAACTGTAAAAAATATTAAACAACTTGCAACACAACATTTACACAATTACACCGTGATTTTAACATGGAACCTTGTTAAGTAAAAAATCACCTGGGATCGACAACCCAAAAATTTTACTCTTCTAAAGTGATCTCTGCTAGGAGACAATTGTGTTAAAGGTTATATACACTTTATTAAAGTGATCTTGTTAGAGGATCTCACCAAAATATCATCTAGACCTTATCACTCCTTGTCCTTGACTAAAAACAGTGGCTTGATTTAAAGGACTTATAAACACCACTAATTAATACTACCATATAGGATTTCACAAACTTGTTAGGTCCACTCGGTACTACCAAGATTTTATGCTACAATGGTTAAAAAGTAGTAGTATACAAATGATCTATTAGAATAGCAACTACCTTTTCTTGTTTAGATCCATATTTTTTCTCTTTCTCTATATGATCACTCTCTTGGATCTTATTTCACTCTATACTTTGGATTGGTTTATTAAATTGTTCTCTTTCTCTTTTCACTGCTCAATTCACCTGGCTCAACACTTTACTCTTGTTCTTCAAAAACTTTGTACTACTCAGTGATTCAAAACTTTAGCATAATCTCCTTTTACTAGCAACATGGAATTAGTAGCATTAGTGGCCTAAACTTTCTCTAAGATTTCTTTAAATAGTTTTCTCAATGCTTCCAAATCCTTACAATTATATCTGCTTAGTCAACATCATCAATCTTACATTTACAAATGAATTCCTTCATACAATGAACTTAGACACTTAGAAAATATAACTTGCATAGAACTTTGTAGCCATCCTTATGTTCATTCAATTTCCTTCATCAAATGTTTCTTGAATTTTCTCCATCATTGATCTTCAATAAAACTTTGAGTCATGCCTTAAACCTTCTCAAACTTTCCAAATTTCCATTAAAAGTCAGCCTCATATTCCAATTTTCCAAACTTGTTCATCCAACTCTCACTCAGTAAACATAACATTTACTCGAGAAACATATAACTCATTTAATATTGACTGACTTGGGAAACACCTTATTTTTCTACTTCCTTTACCAATCACTCAGGTACTACTAGAATCACTCAATGAATACAATCTCCTTTTATTAACTTGTTGGAAATTTCATTGAAAAGCTCATTATTGAAGATCAAAGAGGGAGATTGTTGCAAAGAAGGAAGATTGTTGTAAAAGAATGTTTTCAATCATTTTTTTGTCATTGATGTCAAACCTACTATTTGTAGGGATGATATTTTCTTATAAGATCCAAGTACTATCACTTAGTTGATTGATGAAGAGGATTTTCTCAACAAGATGTAACAAGAGCACCTAAAGGAAAGGTTGAGTTATGATGTTGTAATGAAGTACAAGGATCAGTTAAGACAATGGTTAAGTAATGTAGTGATGACATACTCAAGGATACAGAGGTTGTTCACGCTTAGAAACATTGGAGGAAGAAGTTGTAACAAGATAGAATGCAAAGCTTAAACTAAGATCATTAGTGGGTGTCGAGCAAGTTAGTTGAAGCTTAGCAAGTTCTCAGTAGAAGCCGAGTAACAAAAAATTGTAGTGTGTACCGAGTGATCTTCAAGTGTTGAGTGAAGATCAAGTGTCGAGCATCAAAAAAAAATTATTTGGTGCCGAGTGATCTTCAGGTGCCAAGCATCAGGAAAAACACAGTTGATGCTGAGTAACATAGTATGTGTCGAGCACCAGTATTTCAATAGTGTTGAGCTGCTGCATTATTTCAAATGATGAAGATTCACCAAATCTAAGCCGACATAGTGGTTACATTGAATTTTGTGAATGAGTTGGAAGATAAGGATGATGAGTTGGTGGCATAGAATCCTATGTAAACCATTTTTGAGCAAATTCTAAAGGATTATTCAAGAAGTTTCTAGAAGAAACAAAATATGGGTTAGATACAATGAACCCTACCTAATCCATGTGAATTGAAAATAATGGAATAATAAAGTGGGAAAAGGAACTCCAAGACTTCTATTTAAGGAGTCATAGACCAAGAAGCAAAGAGCTACTGATACTGTTGCTACTGAAGAGCCAAAATTTGTGAAGTATTTTGAAGGGTGTCAAGGATGAGACATCTAGGAGAAGGAAGAGCACAAAGGCTCTACTTCTATGAGTGGTCATGAAGAGATGATTGCACTGGTACATTGAGTGTAGAGACTCAAGAAGACAAAGCTTGAAAGGAGGGCAAGCTGTCAGAGTTGTAGAGATTGAAGGCCAAGCAAGGGTATGAGTTGAGAAGTGATCTGAGATCTGCAAGATAAGTTGTATGTTGTAGTTAGGTCAAGATTTTCTAATACTCTCTAGAAATTGTATTAGATCTAAAAATCCTATGGACTTAGGTTGGCCTAACATCCATTTGTAAATCCTTTAATAGGGTGAAATTCCAAGTGAATGTTCTAAAGTCCTCTAATCAGGCTCACTTCTAATAGGGTGGTTAAATCCTCTAACAAGGTCACATTTGACAGTGTGTTGTAAACCTTTAATAGGGTAGGCCTTTCATAGGGCATCACTTTAGAAGAGTGAGAATTGAGTAGCATGTTACTGGTGGTTTTTCCCAAATTGGGTTTCTACATAAATCACTATGTCATGTGTTGATTTCTTATGTGTTATGCTTGCATGTTGATTTACAATAACTTGCTGATTACAAAAGTTAAAGCTTGGATGAATGAATGGTTGAATGAGTTCACTACACTTAGTGAGAAGTTTTGAATAGGACATTTGGACCTTGAATAACTAATTCACACCCACCCCCCCTCAATTATTCTAAAAGCAATTCTAACATAACCTTGTGACTCAGTTAAGCTTGTGTTTTGTAATACTTCTCGACAATACATAATTGTAAAATAATCAAACCAATAATACATTATCATTGTCCAACTCATTCAAATACCCATTGAATACCTTACATATCACTTTTGTCTTCATCACAATTTCTTCAAAACCTCTTCATCAATCTAAATGATATGGTACTTTCTTGAGTTAGTATAATGTCTAGCCAACTAAGACTTTGACATCAATAATAATATAACAACTGATATGACTCTTTGACATACATTCATAGCATCATCAACTAACAATCTTGCACTATCAATTACAATATCAGTTGGGGCTATTAGGCACAAATGATTAAACAAGTTATTCCCTATACATCTAACTTTACAAAGGAAACTTGTCTTGTAAGATAGAACTCATCTAAATTTTGGATGAGATAGAATGAAGAATTTTCTAGAGTGGAAACAACTTTTAGCATACAAAAGGACATACCTATATTCACAAGAAGTATGAGTAAAAGTGGAGATTATGCTAGTAGCAGTTGAGCAAAAGGAGTAGAAGACAAGAAGATTGAAGGAGGACTTGTCGTGCTTACGAAGAGAGAAGCTAAAGGTAACACAAATCTTATTTGTTGGACATGTAATAACTTAGTCATTGTTCCTCTAAATGTCCTAAAAGATAAAAGAAGTTCAAACCTTGTAAGCCTTACAAGTCAAGAATACCTAAGAATTTCTTCTGTGTTGATGATGATGGTGAAGTTGATTTTAATATGGAAAATTCCCTAGATGATAGCCATAATGAGGATGATGAAACTGAATTTATTTGTATTAAGGAAGAAATTCCTAAAAAATAATTACAGGAATAAATAAAAGAAGAAAAAGCATTATTGTCACAAATTGAGAGGAAAATTTTTGATTGGATTATAGATAGTGGTTGTTCCCATCATATGACTTGAGATATGAATAATTTTTTAAAATTCAATAGTTATGATGGAGGAATAGTTAGATTTGGAAATAATGCAGTGTGTCACATAAAAGGAAACACATCTATTACATTTGATGGAAAGATTAACACTGAGGATGTTTACTTTGTGGATGGTTTGAAACATAATCTTTTGAGTGTTGGACAACTTGTTGAAAAGGGATACAATTATAGTTTACATAAAATACTTTCATTATCAAAGATAAGAATGGTACATAGATATGTATTGGTAGAAGGACAAGAGGTAATGTATTTCAATTGAACCCTACAAAAATGACATGTTTAGTTGCTAAATTTGATGGTATTTGGTTATGGCATTAGAGATTTTTTCATATCAACTTTGATAACAGTGTGAAGGTCAATACTACATTTGTAGCTAGATATTTTTTGAAGATTGTGAAACCTACTAACATAATTTGCAAAGAATGTATAATGGAAAAACAAAAGAAAAGTTCATTTCCAATCAAAACATTTACTACTTCAGCGAACTTGGGAATTGTGCATACAGATCTGAGTGGTCCTACAAGAACAAGCTATTTTTAAGGTGACAAGTATTTCATGCTTCTTATTGATGATTTCACTAGAATGATGTGGGTTGCATTTCTTAGAGACGAATATGAAGCTTTTCATATATTCAAGGTTTTTAAGAATAGAGTTGAGAATGAATTTATTTTGAAGATTAAATACTTGAGATTTGATAGAGGAGGATAATTTATTTCAAATGAATTCACCAATTATTTGAGGATAATGGTATAAAGAGATAGCTTTTAGTCCTCAAAAATTCTACAGAAGATTGTGATAGCAGAAAGAAGAAATAGATCAGTGATAGAAGCAACTAGAGCAATAATGTTTAAAAACAATGTATCACATAACTTTTGGAGAGTAGTGAACACAATAGTACACTAATCTAAATTATTTTATCAATTCAGAGAACAATAATAGTGGTACTATTAACACATAATAAGCCATATGAAAACTTCAATTCGTTTATATAGTAAAATTTTTGTACAATTGTGGAGAATCTCATGAGTGAGATGTATGCCTAAGATTCAAATCAATTTTTGGACAAACTTGTGGATGAGTTGTATGTCCAAGTTCATAAAAGTTGGGCTATCTTGTGAATGAGATGCATTCCCATGAACTCCATAGGAGGTGGGAAATCTCGTGGATGGGATGTATGCCCACAAACTCCATATACAAGATCTAGTACAAGTTGGCAATCTCAACAAATGAGATGTATCTCCATATCATTCTTCTTCGTAACTTTGAATTGATCCTCTTTATACATTATCAAGGAAACCAAAAGGTCACCACATCTTATGATTTCATAAGAAGTTGAAAGACCAATACCTAAAGAACAATCATTATAATTGGCTAAAAATAAAGAGATCTCTTTGGTTAAATATCCTAATTTATTTATGATCATATACATTATGAATAGAATGTAAATTAGACAGGGTATTGGTAAGACACTTTATGAACTTCAGTTTGGACATGAACCTACTATGAAATACTTTAGAATATTTAGAAGTAAATAGTACATTAAGAGAGATGATGACATTGAAAAGTTTGATTCTAGAATTGATGAAGGTATGTTTCTTGGATATTAATTGAAAAGTAAAGCACATAGATATTTTAGTCAAATATTGAAGACTATTGTCAAAAGTAATAATGTGAAAGTTGATGAAAAGTTTAGAGTACAAGAAAGATTACTTGATTATGATTCTGATGGAGATAGTAATAAAAGAACCAATGATAAGAATTTTGAATAGGAATTGTTTTATGAAATTGACAGTGATTTGCAAGCTGAATTATAAAGAGATGAATAAGAACCAAGATCTGAAACTAGAGTAGAAATCAAGATTGAACAAGTGACACCTAACAAAAATGTGGCAAAGAATCACCCTATTGAAGAAAACTTTGGAATTGTAAACAAAGGAGTTATGAAAAGGAACAAAGTTAGTGAAGAATTATGTTTAATTTCTGAAGTTGATCCTAAGAAGGTTGATGAATCTTGTAAAGATGACTACTAGATTAAAGATATGAAAGAATAATTAGAATAAATTGAAAATGAGAAGACTTGGGAATTAGTTCCTAGAACTAAACACAAGAATATTATTGGAACAAAATGTGTATTATGAAAAAAGATGAATTAAAGAGGTGAAGTTGTGAGAAACAAAGCAAGATTGGTTTGTAAGGGACATTCACATCAAGAAGGAATTCACTTTGAAGAAACTTTGCACCTGTTACTCGATTAGAAGCAGAAATAATTTTTTTGGGATATGCAGTTAATAAGAACTTAAGATTTTATCAAATAGATGTCAAGTCATCTTTTTTGAATGGAAAACTTGAAGAGGTATACATTGAATAACCTGATGGTTTTCCAATGATAGATGAAAATGATATTGTTTGTGTGCGTTTTAAATATGGGCCTCTAATTTAATCACACACTTCAACATGATCATTTTTTGTTAGTAACATGCTAGAATTAACATGAGATTATTCATCCAGTGATTTGTATACTAGGATTTACAAGTTTTGTAACTTTAATCCAAATACAGATTTAATCCTTGATCTAGGTAGTAATTACATGGTATGTATTTTAAACGTTGAAATACAAGAAAATTTATGCTATAAACACAATTAATCAACTATGTTTTTAAGAACAATAAAAACTTAAAGAATTGAGAGAATAAGAAAGAGAATAAAGAGACACAAACAATTTGATATGGAGTTTGTCTAGGTAGGACTATGTCTCCGAGTCCACTTCTCAATCAGGGGATCACTCTATTAATTCTGCCAAGCAAAACACTTTGTTACAAAATCCAAACTTTGAGCCTTCACAGTCTCTTTCTTCTTTTACAATTTTTGGTGTAGAATAACACCTTATAAAATCTCTCCTAAGAATTCAATAAGTCTCTCCCATTAATCTCTCATAACAATTGGTTTTTTTTTTCCAAGGAATATTTTCCCACAAGAAGTTCTTCTTCCAAGTCTAATTGTTTTCCAAAGACAATAACACCCCCTTTTATACAAAATGTTTTCTTTATTTGGTCTAAAACCAAATAACAATTTTCCCATTTCACCATAACAAAATAACCCCTTTTCCCTTATTTAATTTTGAGCATGACAAATTTTTTTGGTAATCATGTCATATTTGGAGCTAGTTTTAACCATAACCTTTGTTTTTAATAAATCTGACAACTAAACAATGTTTAAAACTTACATACTGCTAGCCAATTTCAAAATTAGAATATGGTGCATTGGCATGGATTGAATTTAGCATGTGGGTGGTTGGGAGATCAAACCTCCCCAATACCATTTTAAATGTCATTGCCATGCAATTTTAGAATCCCAAGGATCTCATAAGGCTTAGTAAGGAGATTAATAAATAATGCCAAATCACTTGTATGGAGGGAAAGTTGGAAGGTAAAGGTTACGGGTTCAAATCTCAAAACAAAATTTTGAATAGACATGCTGATTTATATTGCCACATGGAATTATTTTGTTTGCACACATCTTGACATGTGTCAGTCAACTATTGATCCAAAATGCTGATGTCATCAAAATTATATTTTGTCTTGCAAACTTCAAGTTGTCATAACTTTTGCATCCGGCTCTATTTTCGATGAAACAAATGCCGTCTGAAAGCTCTCGATGAGACCTTTCATTTGAAACCCATTGTTGAGTACTTTCAGGATGATGAAATTTCACCTCTATTTTATAAGTCAATTTCTAGTTTGCCAGATTGACCCGAACTTTGACCAAGCATAACTTTTCACCATGACCTACTTTCGATGTGATTCAAAATGCATCAGGATCGTATCAAGAAGCTCTAGTCACTAATGTTGATTCCACAAGATTCTAAGACTATGAAAATTTTAGGCCTTGTATATCTACCTAGATCATTCCTCCCCACTGAGAAGCTTTTGGACCTCCAAAAGTCTATTTTTACATAGAATGAAAGTGAGGGCATGTTTGCCTCACTCATCTGGTATCACTTGTACAACCTACAAGAATTCTAAATACCTAACTCATCAGAAATACAATAAAAAATGAGATAGCATTGCTGACATAATTAACCATACATCTACCAAGATTCATTGTTGCATCCATCACCCACATAGTACCAACTAGTAGAGAAAGAAGCAACAAAACTGAATAAACTGATGAAAAATGAAAAGTATCAACTCTCTAGATCCCTTGCATAGGAACATCATTAGAAAATGAATCATCCAAACCCTCTTTTACCATCACTGGTTGAATACTTGATTCTATTTGCATCTGATCCTCACTTGTTTTGGAAAACATGAGAGTCAGTCTACTGCTTGTATTTACAATCATTTTCAAATGCCCCTTTATTTATAATTAATCCTTCATTCTTCATGTGATGAGCTCTTATAATGTATTCAATTTTTTCCTTAAATAGATGATACTTATTATGCTCCTTGTAGAAGATAGTTTTTTTATCATATAAGTATGGGCTACCCAACACAATCCCATAGATGTCAAGTGGAACCACATTAAAATCAACCTCATCTATGTACTTGGATGTAATTACAAATCTTAACCTAAATTGCTTAGTTATTCACAATCTATTATCATTGCATACCCAACCTAATGGATAAGGTCTCTTATGTGGCTTGGTTTCCAATCCCAATTGTTTAACAACTTCTTCTAAAATCAAATTAACTTGGGACCCACTATCTATCAATGTGTCAATTTTAATGTTCTTAGAAATCACCCTTAAATGAAAAATTTTACACCTTTTACTATCTTCAGGAACAACATGAATTTTTGAAGTGGAAGCATATGAAACATCAATGATAGAATCAACAAAAGCTTTACCTTTCAAACCCACAGCCGATATTGTTGTCTCATCACCAGAATCTAATCCAAGATCCTGAACAACAGTTGTAGTTTTTTTCTTTCCTTTGTTATTATTCTTAAATCACTTTGGTTTCAATTCAGGATGTAGTTTCCAACACTTCGCATATGCATGTCCTTTCTTTTGACTATGTGAACACATAGGTTTTTCACCTTCCTCTTTCTTCACTGTGGCTACTTTCTTGTCCTTCTTGTTACTTTTAGGAGGAACAAATTCTTTCTTTGAACTGGAACTTATATTTCCTCCACCTGCTTCAATATGGGTTGCTTGAACACATACTTCATCAAAGTTAGAAGTACTAGACATCAATATTGTATGTTTCAAATATGAATGCATTCCACCTATATACTTTAACAAAGTATCTTGTGTATAAAGAGGAATTCCAAGAGTTAATGCCTTCTTCCTAAACACCTATGTATACTCTTGTACAAATTGCCCTTTACCTTGCCTAAGATTTTGCCAATCCATAATGGCTTGTTGAATATAACCCAAAGGATAAAAATTTTTCTTCAAAGAAGAAGTAAATTCATACCAAGATGAAATGATTTTACCATGTGTAGCAAGATCATCCTAGATCTTCATCTCCTACCAGACTAATGCAATGCCTCCCATTCTGAGAGTAGCTAGCTGAATTTTGGAAGAATCATCCAAAATATTTTGAACCCTGCAGTACACTTCAATTTGCTTAAGCCAATTATCTAGTTTTTAGCATCCAATTCACCATTATATATAGGCAAATCAAACTTTACCTCAATCTTTAACAAGGGTGTCTTCACCTTCTCCTTGTTTCAACTTCAACTTGGTTAACATTCACCAGCTACAATTCCTCTGCAAAAATAGGCTTTGATACCAAACTTGATCTATAAACTAGGATTTACAAGTTTTATAACTTTAATCCAAATATAGATTTAATCCCTAATCCAGGCAATAATTGCGTGGTATGTTTTTTAAACTATTAAAATACAAGAAAATTTATGCTATAAACACAATTAATCAACAATGTGTTTAATAACAATAAAAACTTAAAGAATTGAGAGAATAAGAAAGAGAAAAAGAGAAACAAACAATTTGATACAGAGTTTGTCCAGGTAGGACTACGTCTCTGAGTCCACTTCTCAATGGGGGGACTGCTCTATTAATTCTGCCAAGCAAAACACTTTGTTACAGAATCCGAGCTTTGAGCCTTCACAATCTCTTTCTTCTTTTACAATTTTTGGTGTAGAATAACACCTTATAAAATCTCTCCCAAGAAGTCAATAAGTCCCTCCCATTAATCTCGCATAACAATTTATTTTTTCCAAGGAATAATTTCCCACAAGAAGTTCTTCCAAGTCTAATTGTTTTCCAAAGACAATAACACCCCCTTTTATACAAAATGTTTTCTTTATTTGGTCTAAAAGCAAATAACAATTTTCCCCATTTCACCATAACAAAATAACCCCTTTTTCCTTATTTAATTTTAGGTTTAACAAATTTTTTTGGTAATCATGTCATATTTGGAGTTAGTTTTAACCATAACCTTTGTTTTTAATAAATCTAGTGGCTAAACAACATTTAAAACAAACATACCACTAGCTAATTTCAAAATTAGAATATGATGCATTGGCGTAGAGTGAATTTAGCATGTGGGTGGTTGGGAGATCAAACCTCCCAATACCATTTTAAATGTCATCGCCATGCACTTTTAGAATCCCAAGGATCTTGTAAGGCTTAGTAAGGAGATTAATAAATAATGCCAAATCACTTGCCAAGATTCTCACTTGGTCTATTGGTATGGAGGGAAAGTTGGAAGGTAAAGGTTACGAGTTCAAATTTAAAACAAAAATTCAAATAGACACGCTGATTTGTATTGCCATGTGGCATTATTTTGTTTGTACACATCTTGACATGTGTCAGTCAACTATTGATCCAAAATGCTGATGTCATCAGAATTATCTTTTGTCTTGCAAACTTCAAGTTGTCATAACTTTTGCGTCTGGGCTTTGTTTTTGACAAAACAAATGCCATCGAAAAGCTCTTGACGAGACCTTTAATTTGAAACCCATTGTTAAGTATTTTCAAGATGATGAAATTTTACCTCTTTTTTATAAGTCAACCTCTGGTTTGCTAAATTCACATGAACTTTGACCAAGCATAACTTTTCACCATGACCTCCTTTCAATGGGATTCAAAATACGTCAAGATCGTATCAAGAAGCTCTAGTCATTGATGTTAATTCCACAAGATTCTAAGACTGTGAAAATTTTAGGCCTTGTATATCCACCTGGATCATCCAGTATGTCTACACAAGGTAGTCTATTGCTTTCTAACTAGACGGGGTTTTACTATACGCTCTTAAAATTGAGAGTTCAGTAACTAGACCAAACTAGTATGAAGGATTTGAATGAATATAAATACAATCTAATCTATGTTTTTGATATTTTTGTATGCAAAGATGTGGATTATTCTAAATAATTTTCAAATTAATCTAAGAAAAAAAAATTAAGCTAAATGAGTGCATTGTAATCTAGATGATGAGCATGTAAAGGAAAAGGAGATTCAAATGCAAGATGCTTGAGTACTCAATACACCAAAAATTTGATACTCGACTTGCATCCTCTCAAATATGTGCTCATAACTATTTTTCTAATTAATTAAATAATTAGTTTCAACAATTATGATGAGCATATTTGATTAAATCAATATTTTTAATTCCTTTTTCATATGAGATGAATTAGGAAATAATATTGATTCATTCAAGCATGACATCATAATTTAAAATTCTAATTAATTAAATAATTAGTTTCAACACTTATGATATGTATATTTAATTAAATCAATGTATTTTAATTCCTTTTTATGTGTATTAGATAAAGAGATTGGATTTAATTAAATTAAAATACTTAGGACTTATAATTAAATTAATTCAATTAAGAGGTTGATTTAGCTAATTTCAATCAATATTTACAAATTAAATAAAGTATGTTATTAATGCAGATTATAAATACTTTGCATTTGACACTTAGGTCAAGTAAAGATGATAAGAATCAGAAATGCCTAGTACAATAGGACTTAATTGATCAGAAAAAAAGATGTCAGATTGATGCACCGAAATTGATTTAGAATGCTAATGTGCCAATTTAGGGGTATTACATTTGCCCCTCTTTGAATAAATGTGCAAGCAACACATTGATTCAAAGAAATCAAAAGTTTGAAGTATAGATCAAGAACTGAGATTGATTCTAAGATTGATGACATAAAAACCAATTGATGAGATTTTTAGGGTTATCTCTAGAACAAAGCTTAATCCTCTAGAGTCTAGATAGAACACCTAGATACCGGTCCTATAGAACAAAGATTTTCAAAATTCATAGGATTGTTAACATAACAAGATTCAACCCTAAGGAGTTAGGGTTAGAATTCCCTGATACTTGTCCATTAAAAGATGACAAGATTAATCATGATTCATAGGATTGTCCCCTGAATGAGGCTTAATCCTTAGGAGTCAAGGTTAGAATGCCCCAATAATTGTCCATTAAACAATGATTGAAAGAAAGATTAGAATTATCTTTAGAATGAAGTTTAATCATCCAGAGTCTAGATAGAATACCTGAATACTAGTCCATAAAAAAGATAACAAAAAGTAATCATGAGTCATAGGATTATCCTCAGAACAAGGCTTATCCATCAAGAGTCTAGGTAGAACACTTAGATACTTGTCTATCGAGCTATGACTATAATTGTTATGAGTTTGATTAGTTAATAAATAAGTAAGATTAGATAGCATATGATGTCAAATAAAGGGAACAAAGATGCCCTATGTCCCTAGTGATTAGGACATTATATTCATATTAAGTTGAAGCCAGATTTGAGAGATTCAATGATGTAATCATCTTGCCCCCTTAGGAGCAAAATTGAAAGATGACACAATAGAATAGTAAGGATAAGAAATATATGTGAAGATATTGATGTGAGAAAAGATTTAGAAGAATGTAGCATAGATCAAAATAGCATGAAGAAAATTTGGAGTTGATTCATAGTAATTTTGAAGTCTGGTTGACCGAGTTTGAAAGAGTTGACTTGTTTTGAAATTTTGAAAATTTTTGAAGAAATGTTGGATTAATGATGTTCCAAGATTCATAAAGTTAAGAAAGATAGATTGCACAAGCATTCAATCGTGTCTATCCCAAAATTTTAAAAATACAATTTTGAGCTATTTAAGTGTGTTAGATTTTGATTTTGATCTCGAAAATGAGTTTAGAGCAGTACAATTAGCTAGGGGGTGATTTTCATGTCCATAAAAACACTTTGAAAAATTAGGTCAAAACCTATATAAGGTCCCAAAGGGTCATTTTCAATTCATTTGATCATTTGTCTTTTGTGAAGGAGATCTAAGGTGAAAATGGTGTTCCCCATGTACTCTCACCGATTTGAGTGATCTAGGTGACACCACCGGCTGATGGATTATGGACCTCTAGTGAGTAATTGATAAACCACTTGTTCATTTCAAATTTCATGCTTTTTGGTATATTTTTAGCTGCTCATGTAGGATTCACATTTTTTGGTCATCATAGGTGCTCCATCAAATTTGAAAAGATCGACCAAGGAATCAAATGCTTGTGCAGTCAAGATGAAACATGATACATTGAAGAAACCAACGAGCTCCCAATTTGAAAGATACAACTAAAGAAGTAACCAAAGTTATTCCCTAATGCAATTTGAATATGAAATGCAATCATATGCTAGATGAAATCCCTAGGATTGGTTAATTAACTCGTAAGCTAGTTATCATTATAGAGCTTTTAGTTAGACTCTCAAATGCCTTAAATTTTGTACTGATATTGCAATCATGAGACTATGAATATGACATGTTTCTTAGTTTTATCAGAATTAAATGTAAACATTAAGGCATAAGAAGCCAAAATGACCAAAACATTTGTCCTATAACACCCCACTCAGGAACTCAAAAGAAATAAACCTAATATGTTACAAAGTTTACTGAACTATTTTTAAAAAAAAGTTTAAACAATATCAAAGTAACAAAAATGCAGAAGAATATATACATACACATCAAGAACATGTAATCAATTACAAATAAAGTTTCAATTCCTCAAGAGTTCTTTCATGTTGAGTCACATTTAAGAAAGTTTTATTAATAAGTCTAAGTCTCAATTACAATGTCCATAAACATAAAATGAGTAAACATATACATAATCATATAAGAAAATGCATAAGTACAACTAATAATACAAAAGCACATCTAACGAACAACATCCACTGCACATGTCATAGGATATGTGAAAATAGATACAAGTACATCAATAAATAATACAATATCCCATAGGATCTCAAAATACATGATACATAGATACATCAAATGAATAGAAGTCTTCAAGATAAGAGGAAGAATGATAATGGTACCACTATATCAAGGAGCATCCAACATCTATCAATCTGAGGGGGACCCAAATGGTAAGAATACACTACCTCTCAATCGCATGGTCACCTAATTAGACTCCCACTCCCACCATGCAAGAGAGATAATGTATGATCCAAACACATAATCAAATCATAAAATAATCCTAGGCAAGGAATCCTCATAGCCAAAACTACCTCAAGGGTACATAAACTACTCAAGAAGAAGAGATAATCAAAATTTAAAGGATACTAATTCCAATACTAACATTTCATACCAAGTCAACATCCAAATACCAAATATAAATCAAGTATCAAAACCCAAAAAGACATAACCACCTCCAAAGCAATGTCAAATGTCACAAGCACAATAACCAACAGATAACAATTGTTGTTAATAAAAATAAACTACCAATCACTAACTCCAGCAATAAAAATACACTACTAATGAATAATTGATCATTCATTAATAAAAGTCAATTATCAACATAAATGACATCCGATCAATGAGTAACAACTCACAATAAATACACCATCAAAAGTAATATCCAATAAGCACACCACTAGAGGCAAATATTAAAAAACTATGAAGGAGACTTAGGCTACATACTATGGAGTGTCATCACATAAGCCAACTCTAAGGTTACTCTAACAGTCTCTCGAGAACCCGACCCCCTAGTGAATCTATGTGAAACTAGGATGCTCTCTCATTAAGACGATAAAACTAGTCATACCTCTCAAAGTATCATCTCCATCTCATTCTTAGTCTATACAAGTACTTAAGGCATGGATGAGGAAAAATCTCTAACTTATCTTTTTAATGTATCTCAAGGAAAATGGCTAGGCAAGATATTTTAATTACTATGTTATCACTTATTACACAACTTACAATGAGTTACCTTGGCGGCCACTTTGGGCCTTGACCCCATTGCAAGCCACTCCTATAGACATGCACCTAGACTACGTTCCCAAAAATCACAAACCACAATAGTGTCCCATACCACAAAAGTAATATTGATCAAATTCAGTTCCTTAATAGGCAACCTGAAAATAATATTGGTTCTCAAAACCCAAGTTTTTATAAATGCTCAATAGCATAAAGCTCATAAAACATAAATCTCAATTCAAATCATAAAGTTCATCATGACATCCAGTTAAATAATCATAAAAGAAATCTCAAAAACACCTCTAGTGCACATTCTAACTTGGCCAACTAAAAAACCCACCAAAAAAAAAAAAAAAAAAACTATCACAAAGATAAACATCACAAGACTATAAATAGAATATTAGAAAATACATAGGTTTCAGCCACATGATTTAATTCCACCAATTTCTCTTGTTTAGTTTGGGTTATAAGGATGCATTTAGAAATAAAGTAAGAATATGCATGTTAGTATAAATTGTTATGCTAATATACTTATTTAAAACAATAAATATTTAAATATCCAATCTTTTTGTGCATATAAAATATCATGCAATATTATCATATTATTAATTTAAATTATCTTAAATCATAAATGATTTAATCAATAACATAAATATATATATTATTAGATTAAATATTAATATCAATTTTATTTCTAAAATATTAATTTGACTTTTATTTAAGTCGAATATTAATATTTACTTTTCCTTTAATTCATAATGCAACTAGTGATAAAATTATAAATTTAATTTAATTATTTATAATTTCTCTCATAAAGTCAAATAGTTATTAACTAAATGATTACAAAGTGAACTCTACCACCACTTCTCTTAAAATATAATAAAATTTTAAATATTTATTTATTAACTTCCCTCTTGCATTAATAATTATAAAATCATTTATATGCAACTAAGAGTTTAATTAAACTTAAATAATCACTAATACTAACATTCACTTTATAACTACATAGATAATATTTATTTTATTTAGAAATTAATAAATTATTATTATTTCTAAATAAATAAATCTGAAAATTATATTATATTTTTATAAAATTAAAATAAACATGCAATTAGTATTTTCTCATGTCTTTGATCTCTCAAATCATACAAGCATACTACTTAGTTTTCTATTTTTAGCATATTTGTTTCCACATGCATGCAACCTTACTATACTTAGCTTTCTATTTTTAGCTTATTTATTTTCACATGCATGTAACCACACTATACTTAGCTTTCTTGATTAATAAGTTTTCCTTTTTCAAAATCCACAACATAATTCTTTACTCAACAATCAATATAGTAAATTAATAAGCAATATGCAAACACCCAGGAAGATACAAAGTAGACAGATCTTTCAATAAAATTCTACAAGGGGTTTTCAAACCCTACCTCAAAACCACAACTAAAATTTGAGACAATCTATGAATGCATGCAAATCCAAACCCTCTAAAACTTTCAACAATTCTTTTGATCCAATTCTGAATTTTCGCTCCCAAACCCTCAGAACCATAGCTAAAATATGAGACAATCTATGAATGCATGCAAATCCCCAAACCCTTCGAAACTCTCAACAATTCTTTTGATTCAATTCTGAATTTTGTTCCCCAAAATCTGTGTAGTTATAGGATGAGCTCTAGATCTCTAATAAAGAGTTCTCTCCTAAATTGGGGCTTTGATTGTGCAATAATGAGAGTGAACTCACTCAATTACGATTTATTACTTTATTACCTTTTACATTTTCATGCACAACTCTTTTAGATATTTAATTACAAAATATCTTAATTTAAATAATTAGCTTTCTCTCTTTGATTAATTTTCAAAGTGTTTTTAATAATATATTTATTAATTTAATTAATAGCATTATTTAGAGTTTATAATCAGATCTGATTATTGAAGAGATAGTTGATTAACTTCATTGTCCTTTTCTTCTATTTCTTCTTTGGCTTTGTACTTTTGTTCCATGAATTGACATAATCTGACTGATTGAATTTCTTGTTCTCTTTTCAACTTTTTGACTTCTTCATAAAGAGTAACATTCTTTTCAAGTAAGAACTACAAGAGAAGCAATATTAACCAACTAAGAAATAAGTTGGAGAGATGGTGAGCGCTGGAAAGGGAGGGAAGAGTGATTTTCAAAATTCAAATTTTGAGAAGGGCGATATTCCTTTGGACTATCAGAATCATATCCCTGACTTGGAGCACGTGTTGCAGAAGGAGGTAGGTCAAGGATCTTTCGATACAGGAGATCAATTGGAGAAAGATGATGAGGACCCAGATGCTCCCCGCAAGGTGGTGGTCAAGATTCTATTGGTTCCCAAAGTGGGTCTAGTTGGCTCTGCTAAATGGTCATCTCTTTTTGGGGTCAAGCCCATAGGTAAGTCATCTTTCCCACCTATTAAGATTCTACCTAAGGCAGAGAAAGGATCTTGTGTTATTGCCATTTTGGACAAGCTCATGGATCATAGTATAAAATCCATGGCTTCCACCCTTGTTGGAAAATTCTTAGGGCCAAGGCCAAATATCGATATTGTGAGATCATTTATAAAGAAGAAATGGGCCCTCAAAGGTCAAGTTTTAGTCAATGCCATGGCTAAGGGCTTTATGTCCTTTGATTTCTCATGTTTGCTATTGGTCATTCCACTCTGGTTCTCTAGAAGTGGTCATCAAAGATGAATCTAAATGACTCATTCTTTGTGCAAGCCCCTATCTAGGTAAGGCTACCCGAGCTTCCCCTAGAATTCTAGAATGAAGATGTCTTTGTGGGGCTAGCTAGCTCCTTTGAGGAGCTTCTCTCCAGAGATCCGATTATTGCCTTTAAAAGATACCTCACTTATGCCTACATTTGCATAGGGGTAAGGGAATGTATTTACATGCCAGATACTATGGCATTTCATTCCAAACTAGGAGTGCATGTTCAAAAATTGATTTATGAGACTGTGCCATTCACATGTTTCCATTGTTTCAAATCAGGGCACAAGGCAAATCAATGTCCTAGGGTAGAAAAAAAGAAAGTAAATCCACAGGTACTACAATCAAGGGGAAGAAAATGATTTGGAAACAAAAAACTTCTAAGCTTTTTGAGATCCAAGATGGTACTGTGGAAAAGAATAATGCCTTTCAATAGAAAGGAGATCAAGGTATTGAAGGTAGTAAAGGACCAAACATCTCAAATAAAAAAAAGAAGAATGACCTCGACCAAGAAGGAGACTAGAGAAAGGAAAGTGATATAGGACCAAAAGTGTCTGAAATTGAGGGCTAAGCCACTGAAGCTATAGTTGTGGTAGGAAATAACTTGTTGATCAAGAAAGAGCAGGATGTTGGTAGGCCAGAGACCCCCCAGATGGATATTTCATCGAAAATAGTGTTGGTAACCTTGAATAGTAGAGTTAGTGGCCTCCCAAAGGTGGATGCACTCAGTCTAAGAAAAAAAATCATTGATGATGGGATTAGTTGTGTTGGAAATGAATTGGATCTACCTATTGTTCCCCTGTTGAATTTGTTTGCCTCCAAAGATCTGGGGATGAAGATTTTAGAGCTTATCAATAATTCTTCCCTAGAACATATATCAAAATGGGAAGAATGGATTAATAGTTTCTCTTGAGATAGTAAAGGTAACTAGAGTACGGTTAAAAAGAAGAAGAATCAAAATCGCGACCATCCTCCACTGTATCCAGTGATGACCAAAAGTAGAGTCAAGGCTGATGTTGGGGTAAAGCTTAAGTCTCCAGGTAGGAGAAGCCTGATTCAAACATTGTAGGATAAGACCAAAAATAATTTGGTATATGGGAGCCAGAGAACCATCAAGGAATACTCTGGAAAAAAGAGATGAAGATCATGTCTTGGAACATAAGGGGCCTAAATGGTGCCCACAAGTAG
This sequence comes from Cupressus sempervirens, assembly GCA_028749045.1. Classification (NCBI taxonomy): domain Eukaryota; kingdom Viridiplantae; phylum Streptophyta; class Pinopsida; order Cupressales; family Cupressaceae; genus Cupressus; species Cupressus sempervirens. Next base: position 531,551,553 of record CM053793.1, read on the forward strand.
GAGATAGTTTAGAATATGCTCAGAGACCAAAGATCTAATTTTGTATTGATCCAAGAAACTAAAATGAGAAAATATGTGGTAGGCAAGCTGTCTTTCAAACAGAAATATGAGTAGTGAGGCTATAGATTCAAAGAGAGCCATAGGGGAGGTGTTGATGATCTACAACAAAAAGACTTTTTAGATTTCTACTATTCATAATGAAGGTAATGCTCTCCTCAAGGTTTCCCATGTACATAGTGTTGACTCTTGGTTTATTTTAAATCTATATGCTCCCAACACTAAAAGTGAGAGAAGGGTCTTTTGGGCTAAGTTCCTTGATGTTATATGAATTTGTAAATATAAATAAAGGGGTTGTTATGGGAGATTTCAACTCCCCCCTTACTGATGATTAAAAAGCTGGTGGGCTAGCCCTGAATCAGGATAGTAAATTAGACCTCTCAAATTGTATTAATGATCTAGCTCTCATGGATGTTGATCTCTCAGGGGGTAGTTCACTTGGTCTAATAGGAGACTTGGTGGGGATTGCATCCAAGTCCCTCTTGACAGAGCCCTTATTTCCCCTACTTGGATGCAAACCCACTCTTGTAGACTTTCCCTTTTCCCCAAAGTTGGATTGGACCACTCTCCCATCTCGCTCTCTTTTAGTCCTCTGATGGTCAAATGGAATTTCCCTTTTCATTTTGAAAAGATGTGGACTTCCCATCCAGATCTGGAAGTCAAGATTTCTTCTTGGTGGAACATAGAGGTGGAAGGTACTACAATGTTTAGGATAGCCCAAAAATTGAAGAATGTGAAAAGAAACATTAAATTTTGGAATAAGTCAGACTTTGGGCAAGGATGAGAAGTTAGACCAACTTCGTATTGTCTAGGAAGAGATTTAGCTAAAGGGATATAATGACCTAAATAGGATTGAAGAAAGGTCAATTCTATTTGATCTCCATAATATCATAAGCAGGGAAGAACACTTTTGGAAGCAAAGATCAAGAGTTAATTGGCTCAAAGAGGGGGACCAGAATACCAAGTTTTTCCATTTATCCACCTTAAAGCATTAGGCACATAATAGGATTTCAAGCATCAAAAGGGGGTAGACCTTGTTTCCTAAGGATAATGAGATTGCAGATGAAGCTGTGAAGTTCTTCTCTTCACTTCTTTCTAAGGATCCTTCTCTCTCCTTGATAGATCAAGAGGACATTTTAAATGCTATTCCTTCTCTATTGTAGGATCACCATAATTCTATGTTGAAGGCTATTCCATCATTGCAAGAAATTTATCAAGCCCTTATTTCTCTTCTTGGTGATAAAGCTCCTAGCCTAGATGGATTTTTGACTTTTTTTTTCTAGATATATTGGGAGGTGGTCAAAAGGGATGTTGTGAAGGTTGTGCAAGAATTTTTTGGGGCCAGGAACCTTTTGAAAGAACTCAATGCTACTTTTCTGATGCTTATTCCAAAAATCTCAGGGGCTGACTCGATGGATAAGTTTAGATCCATTAGTCTATGCAATTCATTCTATAAAATCATCTCAAAAGTTTTGACCACCAAACTTCTCAATGTCCTTCATTTGATTATCTCCCCGTAGCAAACTAGATTTGTCCCAAGGAGATAGATTCTAGACTCTATTATTACGGTTCATGAGGTGATTCATTCCTTGGAAGTTGGGAAGAAGGAAGGATTTCTGCTTAAGTTGGATTTGTCTAAAGCTTATGATAGGATGGACTGGAATGATGACTGTCCTCTAGGCTTTTGGATTTGATGCCCAAGTTTGTAGACTCATCCTTTAGCTTGTCTCAACCCCCTCTCTGTCCATATTGGTCAATGGTTCTCCCTTGAATTTATTCTTCCCCTTAGGAGGGCTAAGATAGGGTGACCCCTTATCCTCTATTCTTTTCATTATTATGGTTGAGTGTTTGGGGATGTTAATTCTGAGGAAAAGATAGGATCGGAGCTTGCATGGTCTCAAGCCTTCATTCGGGAAAATTTCTTTCACCCATCAACAATTTGTGAATGATACTATCTTGGGTGGAGATGCTTTGGTCTAGGAGGCCAAAGTGTTTAAAGTTTTGTTGAATACCTACACGAGGGGTTCAAGCCAGGCTATAAACTAGGATAAAAGTTTGGTCTACTTTATCAACACACCTTTTGAGAGACAGAGGAAAATTGCTCACATCCTAGGATGTGGTGTTGGGTCTCTTCCAACAAGCTATCTTGGAATGCCATTGGGGTCCAAACCTCTGGAATTCTTTTGGAATGGTATCATTGATAGATTGAACAAGAAATTGGATGGTTGGAAAGGAGCCACCCTCAGTCAAGCAAGAAAATGTACTTTGGTGAAATTTACCCTTCAAAATCTCCCTACTTATGCCCTCAGCCTCTTTGGGATCCCGGTTAAGTATGCTAATAGAATGGAGAAGATTCAGAGAGATTTCTTATGGATAGGTGTTGAAGATAATAAGAGATATCATCTTTTTTCTTGGGACCATGTCAGTCTCCCTAAATGCTATGGTGGTCTTGGCATTAGCAAAATCAAACATCTCAACAATGCCTTATAAGCCAAGTAGATATGGTGCATTTTTCAGAGATCAGGAGAATGGAGGGTCATCATGGTGGAGAAATATCTGAGAAGGCAGTCTCTCAGTTTTTTACTTAGTGAGGCTGAGATACCTCAAGGATCTTACATATGGAATGAGATTCTAAAGGCAAATTTTTTGGGCAAGTCTAAGGCAAAATGGAAAGAAGGTAATGGTGAAAATATCTTTTTCTGGTAGGATAATTGGCTAATCCGAGGACCTCTTATTGACCACCCTAACTATGGGAGATGGGCAGAATTATATATAAGAAGATTTGGTCTAAAAGTTAGTGACTATAGAGGTGGTCAAGGATGGCAAGACCTGTTCCTAGTTTCCCACGACCTCAAACCTTTGATGATTATCCTGAATGCTATGATCCTTAATAATAAGAGGGATGAATTCATTTGGGGAGACCATTCAAATGGGCAATACTCTGTTGCTTCAAGTTACTTCTCATTGTGGGATAGAATGGAGAAATTCATATGGGCTAAGGCATGGATTCTTGGTCTTACCTCAAAAATTAACATATTCTTTTGGCTTCTTCTCCAAGACAAAGTTCTTACCTTGGATAACTTGGCAAAGAGAGGTTAGATTATCCCTAACAAGTGCAGCCTTTGCAAGCAAGATTTGGAGATGGTTAACCACCTATTTATTCATTGTCCTTACTCCCCCGAGGTTTGGAATCTTTTGACCAGGGACTATGGGGTCAGTTGGTGTATCTCGGCAAACATCCAAGAGTTCTTTGGACAATGGAATAGTATCCACATTAGAATGAAGACTCATATGTTATGATCCTAATCTCTTCTGCACTTCTATTGGGGAATATGGAAAGAGCAAAATAATCGTATCTTCAGAGACAAGGAATCCCCTACTTTTTTTTATTGTAGATAAAATTGAAGGTTCAGTGAAGGAGAATTTTGCCATCAAAAAGGAGGGAGACATTAAAGAAGGAGGAAACAACATAGAAAAGAAAAAGGATAGGGATAGGAAAAGACAAGAGGCTAGGTAGCTTTTTCCCGCTGAAGACTGGCATAAAGCCAACTTTGATGGGGTAGCCAAAGGAATCCTGGTCCTACTGGTTGTGGAGGAATTATTAGAAACAGTCATGGAGGTGGTGTTGCGGAATTTTCTTACCCTCTTGGGTCTCAGTCGAACCATTTTGCTAAGGCCAGTGCAACTTGTCACATTGTTAAATTAGCCCTAACTTTTGGGATCGAGAACCTTTGGTTGGAGGGGGATTCTTTAAATATTATTAATTATTTAAATAGTCAATCTTTTCCCTCTTCAACCATTGTGAATGTGGTGGAGGAGATTAAATCTAACTTGGGAAAATTTAATAAGGTCCACATCAACCATGTGCACAGGGAGGCCAACTCAGCCATAGATTGGTTTGCAAATGAAGCGGTAGTCAAAAACATGATGATGATGTGGCATAACGGCGATAGCTTTCCAAGGGCTATGAAAGATTTAATATTGTTGGATCATATCCAGGGAAGTACAAAGGCAATCCAATATTAATTATGGAAAGATTTGTAAGATTGCACATCAAACAAGGCATAAATGAAAATCATGCAAAGGTATTAACTATCCATCATATCGAGTACGTGTGGAAAGTTTTATGGGTCAAAATTCCTTCTACCATTATAATTGCCAAATGTAAAAAAAAAAATTAGGGTTCAAAATTTGAAGGAAGCTGAAGTCTGTGAGAGAACAGTGAGCAGGTATAGGATTTTTGAACCAAAGGACATTATGGTTGAGGAGAGAAGTAGGAAGGAGTCGATGGGGGAGACAAAAAATTGGAGGAAAAGGTCAAAGGTCTGGCATAAGTTGGAGAAGGGTGGTATCATGAGATTCATAGAAAAACTCCATGGATTTGATAAGGAGATCACTTAGATTATGGTGAAATCATGGAAGGATGGGTGTGTAAAAATCGATGGGTCACTCATCAAGTTAATGTGGAACTAATTGCCTAGGTCACAGAGATCCCCTTGGAGGGGATAAATTTTTTCAGCGACAAGAAAATATTGACTAATGTAATCAAAGACTTTGTGAAGGATGAGAATGAAAGGAAGAAACTCATGAAGACTGAGAAATACTATGAAATGGAGTCTATTAAAAAGCTTTGGAGGTATGTCTTAAGGGTTATTATCAAATATATATCTCTGGATACTAGATTTGATAGGGTCAGAATACATCACTTCATTCTATTAAATCATTTTAGGCATGGCATTAAGATTTCCTTTCCTTTTTATCTTTTCACTTCAATGAGAAAGGGAATTGAGGTTTTTAAAAAGAAACCTAGTGCAAACCTAACCCTTCATGAGGGTTTGCTCCTTCTGGTCTATGAGTACTTAAAGACTCAGACTAGGGGCAAATCCTTTAGTGAAACTGGGGATGTGTCTGAGGAAATTGAGAGCTCAAATTTTGAGAAGTTCAAAGCATAAATTTGGAAGATGAGGATAATACCCCTTCTAAAGGCAAGGAGTCAAAGGAAGGGGAGAAAATTTCTCCCTCTGCCAACATTTTTCCTAACAGAAAGAGCCCTTGAGGCTTAACCCCCAATCCCCCCAAGTCTGAGGAACAGGAGGAGGAGGAGCATAATGCTAAAGAAAAGGAAATGGAGTTGGAGGAAGAGATGAAGGGGGAGGATAGTGAGAAGGTTGAGGAGGATATGGCAATTATGCTAGGGAACTCCAAGAAAAGGAAGGCCAAGGAGGCTTCGTTGCTGGTAGAAATAAAAGACTAGACTCCTATGATTTCAGGCCCTATACCTTCTATTTCTTTGCCATAGGGGAAGATAGAATTTCTAGTGGAAGATAGTGGGGAGATGGTTTTGAAAGACAGGAGGAGGTCATAGAGAAATTTCAACACTAAAATGGTGAAGATGGGGATTGTCAAGGAGATGATGAACCCCCAAGTGATGGTGGATAAAGATGGAAAAATCCATTTCGATGAACTTATTAACCTGGCTTTGGTTGCAATTTTTGACAATGCAAGAGAATATGGGCTCAATCTGCTCAATAATACTAAAAACAACATGATAGATAACTTTTTCTCTATCAAGTGGCTGTTTCATGAGATAGAAGAGCTCAAGGAGAAAAGAAGCTAGAAGGATGGCCATATGAGAAGCAATGACCAAGGATACCATGCTGATTAGGAGGATTGAATGTCAAAGGTCAAAAAAAGAGTTCAAAGGATGGAGATTTCTAATCAGAACCTGGCTAATCAGGTGATTGCAACTTTGAACACCTTGAATGAGAATATCAATAGTCTGGGTGAATCACTAAAGAATGCTGGATTTGGCGAGGAAAAAGAAGATAAGACCAGTATGGACTTTGGGCAAGCTAAGGGAGAAATGAAAGAGATCAGGGGATCAACGGATGATTAGAACCAAGACCAAGTGGGCGTGGACAACTGGAGGGCTAATCAAGTTACAGAGACTCTGCAGGTTCTAGATAGGGAGAACTAATAGTTTCAGTTTTCATTTTTTGTTTCGTCCTTATCTAGGGTTGTTGGCTTTTGTTTCCTGGCCCCAGGCCTATCTTTTGGTTTTGGCTTTTTATAAACAAATGCATAGTAGCTGGACTTTACTTATTATTTCTATTTTAGATATTATGTAAAAACTTTTGGGTTTCAAGATCCTTGTAAAACCTATTTTACTTAATCAAAAACATTGTTTAGAGTTTATTATTAAAATAAAACTCCTAAACAATTATCATTAAATTAAATAAATATAACTACGCCACAATTATAAGTATAACTTTATCTTTAAATTTTATTTTTTAATATATTATTTTCCTCCAATTTATTAATTAGTGTAAGTACTAATTAAAGCATAGTTTATTATTTAAATTAATAATAATCAAAGCTCATTGTTTGAATGCAACTCTAATTTAATTATTATTAAATAAATAATTATAATAAAGTAATATTAAGTCTTTAATATTTTATTTCTTTTTTTTCCAACTTCTTAAATTAAACTTTTGAATTAAATCTTTTAAACTAAAGTACATATTTAATTAATTTATAATTAATTAAATATCATCACATTCTAATTTCTCTTTAACCAATTTTCTCAATTTAAACTTCTAAATTAAGACTTTTAAATTAAAGCACATATTTGATTTGTTTTTTAATTAATTAAATATTCTCATGCTTTAATATTTTCTTTTTAATCAAACAATATTTAATTATATGATTAACCCAAATATTATAATTAAATCATTTAGCAAATAAATCACATAGAAAAATCCACATAAAAGTAACATTACCAAAATAGACTAAAACTCAAAATCAAATAACACAAACAAAGATAAACTCATGGGTTTTAAAAAGGGTGGAAATTTAGTTACGAGTCCTCCTTGCAAGACAATTATTTAGGCTATGGTTGGTATTGGACCTTAACATTATCTCCCCATTCTTACCATTGAGTTATTGTGATAGGGCACACTCATCCTAGCAATTCAGGGAAGTCGATGCCCGGTACCTACATTTTGCATAAAAGACAAGTATTTACATGTATATAGATATATCTAAACTAAACAAACAATGATAGGGAGTGGTACATCATGTAGATCTTGACTAGCAGGTGACTACAACTCCCTCCCTTAACCACATCAAACATGACAAACATAAAGATAAAACAGACACATGCACCATACACATGCAAGTAAGGGGTAAGTACCATAATAATTATAAGTCAAACATCAAATGCTTAGATAAAATAATGCATCGCTACGAATATGAAGTAATCATCATTAAAGCATCATCTAACATTGCTATGAAAGGAATCTCCTTTATTAACTACGAATCATTAAAGCATCATTAATGCACCAATAACCATAATCATTTAACAACACATGAAGTATAGTCAACTAAGTAATCATCATTGATATATCTCTAGTCCAAGTTATGAAATAATATCCTTAAAACTAACACATCCATGAAATAGGCATAAAAGAGTTTGGTAAATATAATGGAAAAGAAAACTATAGGTGGGCACTATATGTCCCTTTTAATGTAGCAAGCAAACATAAGCATTAGAGCATAAAGGCTAGGATGACATGAATATTTCTTGCGTTCAAACACACTAGAAATGTGAGAGATCCTTCTCATGCCAAGTAATCAAAAAGTATTCTATCCACAATGACCCTTCTATCCGTAACCTGATATAGAAGTGCGCTAAGTATACTTGCAGTGACCCATACATTCACTTAACAAGATGAGTATTAATAGTATAGTATAGCATAAAGTAATCACTCAAATAGTCAAGGAGAAGAACCAACCTCACTAAAGTTTTCATATAAAATGAGTCGAGGTACACATGGCCATCCAACACGAGATAGAGGCTCTTATAGTGGACACCCCTTTTATATGTACCCTTTTGATCATTGGAACTAAACCATCAAGTAGAAAACAAAGAAAAGATCATGCCCCTAGTCCTCTCTTCTCTAGTCAACATAGACATCCTTGAGTTGGTCAAAGGAAGAAAACAAAGCAAAAGAGAATCACACAAAGAAAATCTCAGCATAGCTCAAACAGTTTCAGTGTTCAGTTCAATTTTAGTTTCAATGGATTGATGTTCATAACATATGTGTAAGAAATATATTTAGTAATAGGATAGTAGTAGATAGACTTAGTTAGGACAAATAGTGACTAACGTCAGAGAGAAATCTTTATTGAGAAGAATCTCAGTAGGAGACTAAGAGATAGTTGGACACAGCTAGGACAATTGTTGATTGACACAAAAGAGATATTCTTTGAGAGGAATCTAAGTAGTAAAGTAAGTGACAGTAGATAGATACATCTAGAACAACTAGTGATTGATGCTTAAGAGATCTTCTTTGAGAGGAATCTCAATAGTAAAGTAAGTGACGATAGACAAACATAGCTAGAATAACTAGTGACTGACACTTAAGACATTTCCTAAGAAACCATACAGTGTTTCTCCCAAGACTATGACCAATTTTAATTGATGCAAGTTTTCGAGTAGAGCCTTGAATGTAATTGAGAGTGTATGCATAAGTGAAAGAAACAAACTAAATAGGAAAGAACCTGTATAGGATCTAGACGATGCACTGCAAGATGTAGCATTTGAAACAAGAGGCATCTATTTACTAGGTTTTCACCTTATTGGAAAAGATTTTATTTTTGCTACCATGATACCTACTTGCTAGGTTTTCATCAATGGCACTTTTCTTGCTTTTCAATATTTTTGAATTTTTGTATTTTTTCACCAAGATAATAGATTTTTTTAGGACTTTTTGCAATTCTTAGACTTGTTTTAGGATATATTAGATATGTACAAATAGCTTCAAAAGCATGTTAGTTGTAGAACCTTTCTAGATGAAGGGTATTGACCGGCTCTTTGAGCGAGTCTCCTTCAGTTGTTGAGAGTTGATAAACACCAAATCCAAACACTGCAGTAACTATGTATGGACCAATCCAGTTAGGTTCAAACTTCCCTTTCTAGATTTTTTTTTTTTGATTCTTAGGGTTTTCCCTTAGGACGAGGTCACCCACTTTGAAGTTACATGGTCTTACTTTCTTATTTTATCTTTTAGACATTCACTTTTGATATGCTCGTAGATGATCAAATGCCACTTGTCAATGTTCATCTAGTAGTTCTAGCTCTTGTAGCCAAGATATTCTATAATCATCATCAGTGATGAGGTCTTTTAGAGATAATCACAAAGTAGAATCTCGAACTCAATAGAAAGCATAGGATCAACTCTATATACCAAAGAAATGGGTGTTGTTCTTGTAGGAGTTTTGATATTTGTTCTATTATCCCATAGAGCCAGACTAATTTGAAGGTGCCAGTCTATTACCCTGGGGGTAGTGCATGGAAGACCAATATTGCATGATTTTAAACATTGAACACAACTCCTTGAGATCCTTATTTTTGAATTGTTCCCCATTGTTAGTAATGATGGAGGATGGTCCATCATACCTGTAGATAATGTAGTTGAGAATGAATAGAGCTACATTTTTTCCATTAGCCTTTGAAAGAGGGACATCTTAGAATAGTTGTAATAATGAACTTGTGTCCATATGAAGAAGATGGATGAATTTGACCCAACAGATCAAAGGCCCATTGTTGAAATGGCTAAAGCATGATGAAAGGAATTAGCTCCATAGCTGGAGCATGAATCGGATTTCCATGGAGTTGACACTGTTTGTTGGACTATGCATATTTAATTACCTCTTTCTCCATTTTTGTCTAATAGTAACCAATTCTAATAAGTTTGTGAGCTAGTGTCAAACCATTTGAGTGTGATCCAAAAATGCCTTCTTGTACATCTATTAATGCACATTTTGACTCCTTAGGTTCTAAACACCTAAGGAGTGTACCATTGTTAGTAATGATGGAGGATGGTCCACCATACCTAGAGATGATGTAGTTGAGAATGAACAGAGCTACATTTTTTCCATTAGCCTCAGAAAGAGGGACTACTTCTATGCATTTTGTGAAGTAGTTTGTAGTTGTGATAATGAACTTGTGTCCATTTGAAGAAGATGGATGGATCTGACCCAGTAGATCAAAGATCCATTGTTGAAATGGCCAAAGTGTAATGAAAGGAATTAGCTCCCTAGCTAGAGCATGAATTATATTTCCATGGAGTTAAGACTATTTGTAGGACTATACATATTTAATTGCCTCTTTCTCCATTTCTATCCAATATTAACCAACTCTAATAAGTTTGCAAGCCAGTGTCAAACAATTTGAGTGTGATCCACAAATTCCTTCATGTACATCTATTAATGCACATTTTGACTCATCAGGTTCTAAATGCCTAAAGAGTTTACCATCGAAACCCCTCCTATACAAGTTGTTAGCAATTATGACATACCGTGAAGCATTTTGGATTAGGTAATATTTTTCATTCTAGGTTAGATTGTCCAAAATAATTTGATCATGCATGTAAGAGTAGATATGATGGTAATGAGATGAATCATGTCCTATGATAGAAAAAATCATTCAAGATTAAGGTGAATCATAATTAGGGTAGGATAATGTCTCCACCAAGAACTCGTGTTAAAAGTCATTTTCTGGCATGGAAGTGAGAGTGGCCATTGCATCAACCACTTTGTTATCTGCCTAAGGAATTTTTTGAAAAGTGACATGTGTAAAGTACTTTTTCAAATCATCAACCATTATTTTTTAAGGTGTCAACTTCTCATCCTTTGTCTGATAAACATCATTGACTTGATTAATTACTAACTGTGAGTCACCAAAGATATTAAGTTCATCTACCCTTCATTCAACTATAATTTTCATGTCATTGATTAAGGCTTCATATTCTAAAATATTTTTTGTACATGGAAATAGAATCTTGTATGCCTGAGGTAAAGAATATTTTTGTGGTATTATAAATAAAAGTCCAACACTAGACCCTTGTTGTGTGAAGGAACCATCAAAGAACATCACCCATATTTGGTGTGTTAGCACTAAAATAGATTCATTAGGGAATTCAATATTCAGTGGTAGAATACTTTGTATTGGTTCTTCTACTAGTTTATCAGTAATTATTTGTCCTTTGATAGCTTTCCTTTTGACATATTCAATGTCAAACTCACTTAGTATCATAACCCATTTAGTAGTCTTCCTGTCAGAGTAGCCTTGTTAAGTAAATACTTGAACGAATCAATCTTTGCAATTAGTCACATAGTATGAGTGAGCATGTAATGTCTCTACTTTTGAGAAGCAAAGACAACTACCAAGCAAGATTTCTCAATAATGTTGTAGTTCATCTCATAAGAGATCAATGTACAATTGGGATAATAAATAGCTTGTTCCAATCATATTTCACACCTTTATTAAAAGTCTTAGTAAAAGGTTGTGACTTATCCGCTAACTGGGAGATGAATCTATGAATAGATTGAAGTCTTCCTTGTAGGCCCCTCATTTGACTAATGTTATGAGGTGGAGGCATTTCCATTATAGCTTGAACCTTTTATAGGTCCACCTCAATTCTTTTTGTAGACACAATGTAACCAAGTAGCTTCCTTGATGTAACACCAAAAGCACATTTCTTAGGATTTAATCTAAGACTAAATTTCTCCATATGATCTAGGATAGGGCCTAGTTCTTGAAGATGAGTGTTTCATTGCATACTCTTTACCAAGGTATCATCAACATAGTCTTCTATCATTTTATGCATCATGTCATGGAAGATTGTTGTAACTTCTCATTGATATGTGGCATCAACATTCTTCAAACAAAATGGTATTACATTCTAGCAAAAATTACCCCATGTGCAAGTGAAAACAATTTTCTCTTGGTCTTCTGTGCAATTTTAATTTTATTATAACCATAAAAACCATCCATGAGTGAGTACATTTCATATCCTACTACCATTTCCACTATCATATCAATGTTGGGTAGTGGAAATTTTTCCTTGGGACATTATTTGTTTAGATCTCAAAAACCAGTACAAACTCTAATAGACTTGTCATGTTTTGAGACTGGGACTATGTTTAAGATCTATTCAACATAATCAATAACATGGATGAAACCAACTTTCAAGAACTTTTCTAGTTCAACTTTAACAAGTAGTACCGCATTAGGATGCATTTTCCTTAGTTTTTGTTTGATAGGTTCCACCCCTAGTGCGATAGACAAATGATGCATTATAAGATCAGGATCTAAGCCTGGCATATCTGAGTAAGTCCATGCAAAATTGATCTTCTTTGCCCAAAAGAAAGCAAAAAATTCCTCTTTTTCCTTTATAGATAAAGATTGTGCAAGATGTATAATATAAGGGTGTTCTTCACTTCCTAGATGGATTGGTTGTGTTAGATCTATCAAAACTGATGATCTCTCTTGAAAGTGACTAAGTGCATCAAATATCTCATCCTTAGGTACCTCAAAGAGGTTTTCACCTTTGGATATGTCTTTTGTTTTTACTATTTTTGGTTCTAATACTACCACAATGTGGTTTTCACCATCAAAACATCAATTCTTTTTATTTTAATTGTATGAATGAGATATCTTATGTCAGCTACATTCATATTGTCACTTTTTTCATTGGTTGAAGACATTACTGGTTCAACACTGTATAGGTAGTAGGCGAGAGCATAGTCATTTTGGAACATTGGGACTTCACTAGATGTAGTATTGGAGTTCTAGTCTATTAACTTGGGATAAGTGAGTGAAAGAGAAGTGGTACATTTGATTGCATTCAATATAGAGAGATTCATATACTCGATTTGATTGTGTGCCATATTTTTGCATCAACGTTTTGAATCACACTCAATGATCCATCATTAGGATGTGAAGAGCTAGAGTGATCAATATAGTCATCAAATGCATGGACAAGTATTTTGAGACCTAAAGTGATTTCATCCAAAGGTATGTTCAAATTCCTTTGAGTTGTAACAAAATTAATCAAAAATGCGTCAACACTAGGAGGATGAGACTCATCCGACCAAACCCTAGATTTCTCACCTATTTTGAGTTGATTTTCATATGTATGAACTTGATTAACATCCTTATTAGAAGTTTCCTCTAAGAGACAATCAAATTCATATTCTTGAGATTTAGTGCTACATGGAGTCAGATTGTATAATTCCCCAATAGTTATGGGTATCTATTCTCCACTTTCATTATCATCTTGATTTTTACAAAGTCATTTGACAATAATAGTATGATTAGACTAGTCCCATTCCTATTGAGTTTGGGGAGTATCGATAGTATTTTCAAAGGAGTCGCTGTCAACTTCAAAAGTACTAACACTTAGTACAAAGTCATTTGGTTCTGCAAAGGATGTAGCAAGATCTAGTGGAATAAGATAAGGAAAGGTATCCTCATCATCAGAGATTTCTACTTGATTATCAGATTTATTTTGTGATTCATGTTCAGATGAACTATCAGATTCTGGAACAAATTTATTAATCCCTAGATCAAAGGGAACTTTCTTGAAGCCTAATCTTGTTGTGTCATGAGACCTTCTAGATGTTGCCTTAACTGGATCAATTAGTCCCTTATTGTTACATATGATAGGATCATTGCCTTTGTAGCCAAGTATTTTTATTGATTTAAGACCTAGTCCATATAGTTATCTCATGAGACTAGTCTATGAGATCAGCTAGAACGTCTTTGTATAACCATGTGGCAATGGCTCTATTTTCATCTTCATCTTCTAGAGGTATAGTGGCCTTTATAAAGGTACCGTTGAATATAGTCTTAGGTAAAACCATTAAATGTCTCTTCATTTTAGATGGTCTCCCATAATGATGGGGAGATTCAGGAAGAGATGTCAAAGACAAAACTGGTTCAGTGTGATATTCACCCATTCTAGTTTCTATTAACTTGAGACTCTTCTCCATTTCTTTGATCTTGTTGATAGGATTGTCCATGGACTCTATTAGTAGGAACAAAACTATCAACACACTTGAGCATGTTACATGTGTAACTGGTATTAGCAGGTATAGTAACTTTTGATCCTTGGAATAGAAACTTGACACATTAATGGTATGTTGAAGGTACTACTTGCATTTCATGAATCCATGGTCTTCCTAATAGTATTTTGTATGCTGAAGGAATATCAAGGACTTGGCATGTAACATCTCTTTTTATAGGACCAACTCAAAGAGGCAACACAACAAGACCTAGGGATTTGTGTTCTACTTCATCATATGTGTTAGCTATGTAAAAGCCCCATATATTCTTGTTCAATGTTTTTCAATGACTCCCTACCTAGTCCAGGTTTTGAACATTGAACCTTGAACTCATTCGAGTTTAATGTTCAAATTCTTGTTTCCATCAGGCCTACAATGTAACCCTTTTTCATAACCTTGAACTTGAACTCTAAACTAATTAAGTTCAAAGATCAAAGTTCAACCAACTTGTTCAAGCGGTATTTAGGCTTGATGTTAATATAAAGTCCATTAAATTTTAGGTGCATTTTGAAACCTAAGTTTGAATTGCCATTATTTTCAAACTTCATTTTTGTCACTATTTTCCCCTTTTGATGAAGTTTATGATGGTTTCATATTCCTAATTTCTATATATTCGTGGCTTTGAACTTGAACCTGAACTTCTAAATAGTTCAATGTTCAATTCATAAGCCCAGAACATTCAAGAAGACTGGTATGTGGTGGTACAAAAATGTGTCAAGATCCTTCAAAAAAAGCTAAAGTGACACCTTGCAATAAATGATTGGTATGAAGTGTGGTGGAAAGATTTGTTATGTGAAAAGGTAAATACTCTCATCAATGAATTTAGTGTCCTTATGAAATTGACACTTTCCATATTAAGTCATGATGTGAGTATCCATTTAAATTCTTTTCTATGATGATTTCCTTTTCATTATGATATCAACAAAAAGGTAAAAACTCACCCTTGTATGGAGTCATAGGTGGTCTACAACTGGGTTGATCGTGGGAGTACATTGTTGTTTCTCCTGCATGGTGAGTTTCTTTTATCTTTCTCAATGGTTACTGTTACTTCTTTCACTTAAGTGTTTCACTTAAGTGAGTAACTCTGTTAAGCACCTTCATTTGCAGTTGTTCTTAACTATTTTTGAAAAGGATTGTCGAGTTTTGTTTTCATGGCTAGCTCTCACCCCAAGTTACCAAAAGAAAATCTTGTTTCTTCTCTTGCCTATTTCTTTCCCACACTATAAGATGCCTTCCTTGTTGATGAAGATATGAATAAGTTTTTGGCTAGGTTCTCTAAACCCAACCTTAGTTCTATTACTGAGAAAATAGTCAATAGCAGATTGCTACAAGCTACTGGTTTTCCAGAATTAGTTACTTGCCCATAACTAGTTTTTGAATGCAAGAATAGATACATTTTCACCTAGAGATGCACAAGAACGTATCTAAGAGAAGTTATGGTCTATATAAATAGGGTTACAATCATGGGTTCTCTAAGGATTCTTCCACACGAGGTATACGAGGCTTGGATGGTTGACCTCTTAGATATCAAATTTTCAGCCAACCCAAACACATTCAATAATGCCATTGCCAAGAATTGGTTACTCAATCTGGAGAAAGGTAGCTCCCACCTTCCTTACTCATTGACAAGAGATCACATGATCCCTAATATCAAAGATGTGATTACTCTCATGAATAGGACTAAAGGAAATCAACATGCCTTTCATTAGGAAAACTAGATGTATTTCTTTGTTCAAACCATTCTGAGCAATAAGAACAAGCCTTTGGAGTGTCTGGTTTTTATATGCATTCATACCTATTTTATGTCCTAGCATGCTATAAAGAATGGGTTAGGCTTCTGCACACTAATTGGGTAAATAATATGCCTATTTATGAATATTTCCCTTGTTTGCAAAAGGAAAAAAATGGAGAAGAATTCAAAAGAGTGCAAGATACATTTATTACTAAGTTGGTATTTGAATTACAAGAGAAAGAGTAGAGGAGATTAATAGAGGAAGCAACATAATTTGTATCAATTTGTGACAGTTTCTTCACCCAGATCACTAAGTTCACCTACATCTGAGTCAGTGGGTATGAAGGAAGACCACTAAAACTGTTGAGGCATTGCCTAGACAAATATGTTTTGATGGAGGTCTATAGGTAGGTAGCTGAAGTTGATGGAAATTGCAAAGCTAGGAAAGGTTCTAGTTCTACATTCCCTACAGAGCTTGGTCACTACAGATGCAAAACTATACAAGATGCCTTAGCTCTCAAACATGAACTAAGTTTGATGAAATTATAAGCTTAGACTATTCACCCGGATTTTGATGATAAAGACTTCACACTTAACATGTTTGAAGTATGACTAGAGTTCTTGCATGTCACTCAACTAGAAGACATTTGGGCTAACTATGATGATGATTATGAAGTTAGGAAGAGGTGGTGGTCTAGGTTGACCCTAAAGAAGATAAAAGAATTCAAGTTGCAGATGAATGTAACAAGGGTATGGGAAAATTGAGGTGAAGAATTCATTGATCCCTTTTATATAACGCAAGTTGCTTTTCCTCTCCTAGAAATAGATTGGATTTTCCTGAAGAAGATGATTTGCAGTCCCAAACTAATCCAATCATAGTGAGGAATAAAAATTGGTTAAAGGAGAAAAGGAAATTAAAAGTGAAAAATGCATAGCAGCCTATTCATGATACTGATACTAATAAAGATGTCACCTTTTCTTCTCTAGGTATTTTAAACCATGAAGTTGAAGTCCTATCTGAGGTTCAAAGTTTAGTTCAATAAGCCAAGCCAATAAGATAGACTCATTCTCGTACCAAGAAGGAGAAATCTTAGAAAGCTATCAAAAAGGGTGTCAATACAGGTCCAATCAAGATAGAAGATGAGATTGAACCTCCTGAGGGAAGAACACAAGAAGTCATGGATCAAAATTCTTAGCCAACATAAGGTGATGCTAATGCCTCTGGATCAATAATTTCTAATTATATTTCCCCTGCTTTAAAAACACCTCCATTCAAAGGTACCTCTTTAGCACCAAATTGGTTCAACATGTTAGTGAGCAACAAAAGGATCTTGGTGCCTATAAGTGTCTCAGCCAAAGACATGGTTGAGAAATATCTGGGAAAATAAACTAAAATCAAAAAGCCAAAAATAGAGGTTATGCTTGGTGTTGATGAACAAACATGGGATTGGGTGGCTTATGTGTTCAAGCCATCTAAAGGTAAAACTCTTGAGGAAATAACTCCCCAATGCTATACAATGGAGAAAAGAGTTCTCAAATTAGCCTCTAGAGCCACGGATATGAAAATCCTTGACGTAGGACATGCAAGCATCACCAGTCATATATGGAAAGACTGGAAGGAAAAGAAAGAACTAAAATAGTCTATTTGCATGCTGGTAGAATACATTCTTAATCTACAGAATGCAAAACCTAAATAACCTTAGGTGATTTCCATGATTGATGTGACCTACCTGGCAAATCAGTAGTTCATTGACCAAGTGAAAAGTGATATGTCAGTTTTTAAAGCTTTTGATGAGTGGCTTGAATCAATGGTTTCTCATGAAGTTAGCTACATAGATCACTTAGCAGAGACAAAGATGAAGGTTAAACAAATGATGGCTAACCTGGAAGAAAATTTAAATGCATGGGTCGAGGAGAAGGAGAGATGGGAAGATTTCATGGCTGACATTACAAAAGTTTAGGAATATAGAGCAGACAAATTCTTGGCTGAGAGGTAGAATTCTAGAGTGGATGCAAAATTCTTGTATGTGTCCCAGACCAGCCTAGATGAATGTTTAGAACTAGTAAAAGAGCTCAATTGTCTAAAGGAAATCCTGCATAATGATGTTAAATGAGTCAATTTTGAAATCCTAGGCAACAAGGATCAATCTAGAAAGGACTTGAAAGAGATAGAAGTTAAGTGCCAAGAAAAACTACGATCTCTCAAAGAGGCCAAAGAGGTAGTTGCTACCTACATAGAAGTCCTCACCCAAATAGATTCCATGATTATGATCAGCGATGATCATTTGATGATGTAGATTAAGAAGATGGAACATGCCCATCGAGTCATTACCATCTGGTAGCTGAGAATAGAATAGTTGGGAGTTTGTAGTAAAAGGAGATTGTGGATTTTAAGTCAGCCACAAGGACTGGAAAGCTATAGGTGGCAATGCAACCACAAAGCAAGGAAAATTGGGGAATGCAACTAATATTTCAGTTACTTAGCTTAAAACCAAGGCTTTGACCATTTAATCTATTAGGTTCCTAGGGTAGTTTTTTTATGGTTTTAAGTTTAGCATATGCAACTCTTCTTGTGAGTTAGTTTTATAACTATTTTATGGGCCCTACATGGTTATATATTGTGAGACCTAAATGTTTTTGGTATTGATACTCTGGTATTTTCTATGATAGTAACTCAAGTTGTTAAAGCAGGTTCAAACTGAACCAATTTTGTGATGCTACTTACATGGACAAGGAATATATATAGGAATCTCTTGATACTGATATTGGTTATATGTTATTGGTCATTTGCGGTTATATGTACTAATCATTTGATATGGGATGTTTTCATGGTTATGGTCAATAATTATATGCTCTATTCTATTAATGGTTTTCATTATATTATTCAAAAATAAATCATCTTTATTTCATTTATTCTCTAGTACACATTTAAATAAGTCTTTGTTTTTGAATCAATATTATCCTTGAAATACTTTTGCATAAGAGATGGAAAAGTATTTCTAAAAGCCTTAGTTCTTTTTGGTTAAAATATTTCTCTTGATAAATTCTTTTGAAATAAAATAAATTAATCTTTATCATTTAATGAGGAAGTTGTGCCTCAAAACAAAGAGAGTTCAACTGAAAGAACTCAATTGTTGTGGGAGTTTTTCTAGTTCATTAACTTGCATTACTGAAGGGAAAAACTATTCACTGACAATATGCTTTGATGGTTATTTTGTGATGAGGATCAAGAGACTCTTCAACATAACCCAATTGTTTGAGAAAAGCAACATAACATATATTAAGACTAGCTCCATTGTCTATAAGCATGCGACAAACATGTTTATGATGTATCATGACTTCAATATGCAATGGTCAATTATGAGGATGACTCAAAGAATTATCATCATCTTCAAAAACTGAAAAATAATGAGGTGAGGTCAAGTGAGCTACCATAGATTGAAACCTATCAAGATCAAGATCTTGAGGTATGCTTTCCTCAGTGAGGGCTTTGTCAAGAATCTTCCTATGAGAAGGCAAGATTTTAAGTAGTTCAAAGATTGTTATTTTAGCATTCATTTGTTGTAATTGATCAAGGATACTATAGTTTTCAGTTGTGGAGGATGTAGTGATTTTTGTATTTTTGTCAGATGGACCAATAATAGGTTTATCTTTATATTGATCTATGTTAGGAGCAGAAGGCACATGGCCTTTGAGTATTATCTTAGCACGAGAACATGTAATAGTATTGGCACAAGATTGTGACTATTCATGATCAAATGTAAGAGATGTAGCACCTCGTAAGACAAATGGAGTCTTAGGTTTCATATTGTCATTTTTTCCCTTAATTGTGATAACATCACAATGTTCAAAGTCCAAAAGTTCAACCATGTTGATCACATTATCATCATTGGCATATGTATAGTTGACCTTGTTATTGGTTTTCTATTTAGAAGTTTCTTCCTTTACATAATGTGGAAATGGTTCCTTAAAATATTTGTGGTCCAAATTCTTGTTATGTCTACCCACAACTATTTTATCATCATCAATAAGGTCTTAAACCTTGTGTCGTATATTAATACAATTGTTTATTTTGTGACCCTTGTTTTGATGGTATTCACAATATGCATTCTTATTCCACCATGTGGGTCATGGTTGTGGATCATAAGGACGAGAATTATAAAGTAGAGTAATAATCTAATTTTGAAGTAAAGTTTTATAAACCATGTGGAGAGGTTCACCTAGAGGTGTGTATTCATTTTTGGGCTAACAAACCCAAGATGAGTTCTTTACATTGTTTCCAAATGTCTTGTTATCTGGAATAGATTTTTCAATAGTTTTAGATGTATGCATGTTATCCGTGAGATTAAAAGTCACCTTAGAAGGTTTGGGAGTGATACTGTCTACCACTCCATCATGTACTACCTCTCAATTTTTATTAACATACTTGGACTTATCTTTTCTTGAGGTAGACTCTTGTTTGATATTTTTTGAAGGGTTATTTCACCTTTCTTTACCATGAGCTCTTCTATTTAGATACCTTGTGTAATCATGTCTTTGAAGGTATGTGGACCTTGAAGTTGTATTTTGTACTTGAAATTAGGTAAAAGATTATCCATGAAGATATCAAGTTTTTTCAGTTTTGGGAATCTTACGTAAGTATTTGGTATACAATTGTCACCATCTTTAGAGAAACATTAGGAAAGGTTATCCAATTATTTATTTAAGGTTACATGAATCTCTTATGTTTACTAGATGTTGGATGTTGTGTGAGTATTGCTCAATAAATATATTAGAAATCTCATCAAATGTTTTAATTCTAGTAGGTAACCATGAAAACCATTCCATGGCTTGACCACCTAGACTCCATGGGAATAAATGCATAAGATATGTTTGACTATGCATGAATTCCATGGACAAAGCACCAAAATCCCTCGAGTGATCTTGGGGATCAGATGTTCCTAAGTACTTGTCGTATTTGGGTAGCTCAACTCCTCTATGAAAAGGAGGCATGTAAAAATCCTTGTCAAAAGGAAATGGACAAATAGTGTCTAACATGTACTGTTTAGCCAGTTTATATTTGTCTCTCAATATTGGGCCAATTTCTCTTGCATGTCCTAGAGTTGTTTTTGTAACTTGGAGGTTTCAGATTCCTCTTCTTGTGTGACAATTGTTTCAACATTGAAGTGTTGAGGTAGTTTTTCTCCTTCTTGAGTGAGTTTGAGGAAATATTTTTTCTTTCTCATCATGGAGCAAGATTTCCATCATTTTGTGGAAGCTTTTATCTTTATGACATTTATCTATGTCTTCTAAGGGTATCTCTTCAGTATCCCCATAGTTGTTTTTATAGGTGTAAGGATCCTTGAGCCTTTCATTTCTTTGGAATTCCTCTATGTTTTCTCTCTTACTATTTTCACCCGTTTCTTGATCTTGATCTTCCATTCTAGGGGTGTAGAATTTTTTAGTATGTTTAGGTTGTATAGGTGTTTCAAATAAAAGTTCAATTATTTTGTTTAAAGATGTAGGTGTCTTGTTAATGTCTAGATGTTCTTGGAATAATGGATTCCTAACTTGTTGCAAGTTTATGGAAAAAACTCTTTGAGCACTAGGTGGACTAATAGGTGAAAGAGATCATGTGAACCCTTCACTATACTCAGACTATATGTGGGCTTGGGAACAATCTCTACTACAATTTCTACTTCTATCTCTACCTCATCTTGGTCTATGAGGAGGAAACATGTTTAAACTCTTAGTTGCAATAGTCATAAACAACGACTTATGACAAAGTTTGAACAAGGATCACACTAGAATGTTACCTCAAAGTAAGCAAGTAATTAGTAAACATGTTGTATACCTAGATACGAGTAGTTAGAGAAATGGCTAGAACAAATAAGAGTTTTGACTATCGAAACACAGTGTATGACAACTACAAGAGAGAAAATAGGACAACAAAGTAAGGAGACTAGTTCATGTGTAGATCACAAGTGATCAACTAAGCAAGTTGTCTTAGTTTTGGACTATTGCAGATAGAGAAATGACTTAATATTTTCATAAAAGACTAGATTTGGATTAAGTTTAGATGACGGAGCTCAAAATAGCTCACTATTTTTGGATAATTCCTGACAGAATCGCATAAGGAAATGACTCTAATGCAAGAAAATGTTGTGAATCAGGTAAAGAGAGACTTCTAACAAACCAAATTAAATAAGTTTTGATAGTTTAATGACCAAATCTCACACAAAGATTCTAGAAGAACCATGTGAGGAAATATGCAGATTCATGTGAGGAAACATAACAAAATTTCTAGTGCATTTTCTCATGTGAAGTTGTGTGTTGAATAATGCGAGGAAATGGCAGTTTGTTAGTTTTAATATCTTTTTGACCAAATTAGAATAAGTTGATAGTGTTTGAGTAGATGCTTGCATAAGGAAACTCAGCTTCCCATGTGAGGAAGTATAGAGTATCGCACAATGAAATACAGATTGGCAGACCAAAAGGTCCTGACTTGCAGGAAATTGTGCATAAATGCAAGTGAGTAAAGGATAGACTAAAAGGTTTTGACTAAATTTGAAGAGATTTTGATAAGTTCTGATAGGTTTTGGACAAAGTACCAATAGTTTTTGTCATTTTTAGTCAGATGTAGACATCATTTTCAGATTTGACACCATTTTGGATTTTTTTGGCAAGTAGATAGTTAATTTTCAAACAAGGGACATAAGAAGTAGTCGTAAACAATTCGATGGAGGACAAAGCAACTCAGTGGGACAGGGGAGTCTTGACCTTTTTATTTGGATAGTTTGGATAATTGTAGACTCAAAAAAAGACACTCTTTTATTCCTATAACTAGAAATGGTAGAGGTAGCAAAACCTTTGTCTCACAACTTATGTGCATGTGTTCACCTCACACAGCCGTGTCAACCCACTAGAGGGTGCCCATGTTTTTGGTGTATTCCAAGGACTCAATAACATATACGCTCAATAAGCACCCTTATGGAAGGGATCAAGGGTGTATACCACCTTCTAATGTCCAAGTACATGCCTTATGGTGAGGATCTACAGGAGAGACTCTTCCCCCTCCTTACACAAATATTGTGCCCCTTTCAGAGGTCAAATAGGTAGCAAATGACTAAAAAAGTTTTTAATAGGCTTTTGTTCACATTAATCCCCGATGGCCTCATGAATGAGGTTAACACTAGAAGCTCTCACCGACACCTGAAAGTGTACACATTGGACTAGAATGACTAGGGGCAGTGCCACCCAGTGCAACAGACAGAGCCTCCTCTTGATATGTGATATCAAAATCAAGAAGAAGAAATTAACATGGCTTTGGAGTTTTTGACTCTAGAAAGCTTCATTATTATAGTAAGGTGGAATCACAGCGTTAGGTGTGTGCTCAGTTGGGTCATTCCTAGAGATTGGATCATTCTGGCAAGCCCTCTAAAGGTTGACTCAGATTGTAGCTTGGATTCAAGGGTCCAAGTTTCTGATTTTCCCAAAGGGAAAAAAGCATACTCCTCTACCTTGTCACCTTACCCAAATATGCAGAACATATTCATCACCGAGCTAGCTTATCAATACCAACTTGTCTTTTTTGAGGATTTTGATTTTCCTAAAAGGAAAAGAGCATTATCCCTTCATAAAAATATTTTCTTGGGAGAACCACTACCTTTCTTGCCTCCCTTGAGTACCGTCTTCCAAAGGTGTCTGTATTTTTTATTTACTCTTGGGCATCACTTCCAAGTAGCAAAGAACATACTCCCTTATTTCTTTGTCTAGAGTCCTAAGAAGTTCACAAGCCCTATTAAACTATGTGTTTTGAAAAGCATTAAAATAGACACATTGTTTGATTAGGTTTGAATTTATTCTTTGACAAGTGGATCTTTGACAAATGTCCTACAATCAAACTATTAGTAATATTTGTATGTTTATTTTAAGGAATCTTTGACAATTGTCCTACAAACCACTGTTAAGCTACTTCAAAAATTAGAAATCATAAAATAGATAATTAAGAAATAGAGGTTAGACCAAAAAATCATAAATGAAAGACTTAAAAATCCAAGTTTTCCATACTCTAATGTCAAGTATCACACAAGACTCTGCACCATACCGCGTGAGGATTCACTTTGTGTTGTGCAAGAAAGTGCTTTCACCACGTGAGCATATGCTTTTCCATGTGAGGAAGTACAGAGAAAAACATGAACTTTTAGGTTTCTTGTGTGAGAAAACTTCTTGGCACATGAAGATTTGTCGTTTTGTATGGGCAAAATTCAAAATGTTGAAAATGAATAAAAATGAGGCCTAAATTTTGATTTTTTTGTCCCACAGTGGGTGCTAGAAATGTGAGTGTTAAGTATGCTCCTCTAATTCAACCACACACTTTAACATAATCATTTTTTGTCATTAACATCCTGAAATGAACATGAGATTATTCATCTTGTATGTCTGCACAAGGCAATATGTTGTCTTCTAACTAAACGAGGTTTTACTACACTCACAGAATTGAGAGTTCAGTAACTAGTATAAAGGATTTGAATAATGCAAATCCAATCTAATCTAAGTTTTTGATATTTTTGTATTCAAAGATATGGATTAATCTAAATTATTTTCAAATTTATCTAAGAAAAAAGAAAAGCAAATTAAGCTAAATGAGTGCATTGTAATCTAGATGATGAGCATGTAAAAGCAAAGGAGATTCAAATGCAAGATGCTTGCATAATAAATCCACCAGTGATTTGATACTCTTCACTTGCATCCTTTCAAATGAGAGGTTGAGGGTCTCTTTTTATAGAATCTTGGATTTGATCAATGGTCAAGATTAAATCGAGTGTACGGTTCAAATTGAATGTGAGATTAAGTCCTCCATGTTTGATGGAGTTGAATGAGATGAAATAGGAGATAACATTGATCCATTCAAATATGTGCTCATAATTAATTTTCTAATTAATTAAATAATTAGTTTCAACAATTATGAGCATATTTGATTAAATCAATATTTTAATTCATTTTTCTTATGAGATGAATTAGGAAAGAATATTGGTCCATTCAAACATGACATCATAATTTAATATTCTAATTAATTAAATAATAAGTTTCAATACTTATGATATGTACATCTAATTAAATCAATGTATTTTAATTCCTTTTTTATGTGTATTAGCTAAAGTGGGTACATTTAATTAAATTAAAGTATTTAGAACTTATAATTATATTAATTCAATAAGGAGGTTAATTTAGCTAATTTCAATCAATATTTAGGAATTAAATAAAGTATGTGATTAATATAGATTAGGGATTTTCTGCATTTGACACTTAGGTAAAGTAAAGATGATAAGAATGAAAAATGCCTAGTACAATAGGACTTAATTGATCAACAAATAGATGTTGTAAGATTGATGCACTGAAATTGGTTCAGAATGCCAATGTGCCAATTTAGAGGTATTATAATTTGTAGATTAAAGAAGTCATTATATGGATTGAAACAAGCACCTGGAGCCTGGTATGCAAGATTGGATAAACATTTGAAAATTTTGTGATTTATAAAAGGTAATGATGATAGTAATCTATATTTGAGAAAGAATGAAAATAGTTTATTGATTGTTGTAGTACTTATGAATGACATTAATCTTGGAGGTAATGATGAATCTAGAAATACATTTTTATAGGAAATAAAGAAATAATTGGAGATGAGTATGATTGGAGAAACGAAATACCTCCTAGGATTGTAGATTATATAGCACACATATGCCATTTTCATATGACAAGCTAAGCATCTTAAAGATTTATTGAAGAAATTTGGTTTTGAAAACTGTAACACCTATGGCAACTAGTTGTAAGTTATCTAGCAAAGATAAATTCCCTAGTATAGAGAAAATAAAGTACATATCTATGATTGGTGGACTACAAGATTTGACATGTACTAAACATGATGTAACTAATGCAATTAGAATTGTTGCAATATTTTAGGAAGATCCTAAAGAGACACACCTTACAATAGTAAAAAGAATGTTTAGATACTTAAAAGGAACACCTAATTATAGTTTAAGGTATGACAGATCACAAGATTTCACATTGTGTGTGTGTACAATGATGTTGATTGGGAAAGAAATGTAGAAGGCATAAAGAGCACTAGTGGTGGAACATTATTCTTAGGAGGAAGGGTGGTTTCTTGGCTAAGAAAGAAACATGATCACATTTCATATATTACAACAAAAGTATAGTATGTAGTAGCAACTAACAATTGTAGTCAAATTATTTGGATGAAGCAAATGCTGAAATATATTGGAGTAGAGTTTGTTAAGCCTATTATTATATATTTTGATAACACAAGTACAATAAATGTGTCAAAGAATCTAGTGTCACATTCAAAGGAAAAACATATATCAATTAAGTATCACTTTTTGAGAGAAAATGTAGTATAAAAAGGGGTCATTTTGGAATATGTTAGCACAAAGGAGAAGATGGAAAATGTAATCACAAAACTTCTGACTAAGGACACATTTGAGTACCTAAGAGTTATGCTTGGGGTGATGCCCCAACCTACTTCTAAATAGTTGATGCAAATATTGTATCAGTCCAACTTGTAGCATATCACTATATCTTTTGTCTAGACGAGATGCTTGATGCTTCTCCTATAGGGGAGTATATATGTTTGGTTTGAGTCATTAAGGGCTCTTGGTATTGGTATTTAATAAGCGTCTATGTACACTTGAGCTTGAACATATTGTTTTAGAAATGAAGTAACTTGGAGAATTTACATAATGATACCTTTGCAATTGATGTCAATGGGGGAGAGATTAGTAAATGAAAAAAAAAAATTTGATACATTTGTGATGGGAGAGAGATTAGTCCTTATGGGGGAGAGCATAGATTTTTATGTATGGGGAGATTAATACCTCCCCTGTGCATCATGGTTATTGTTTGAGACTAAGATTGAGATAAAATTGTAAAGCATGCAAGAATTAACTATCAAACTTTGAGATGTATGTTTACATTCATGGGAAGCATGAATGGGGGAGTAAAGGAAAATGAGGAAGAAATATATTTTTCATTAATGGTACTTAGATTTTTTTCATCTATGTTGCTATCAATGCAAAATGGGGTGATTATTAGAATGAATTTTGATGGTATTTTTGTAGGGGAGTACCATAACATTATTGGAGACATGATTTAAAGCTTATGGGTTGCAATCATGATAGTGTTTGTCATTTATGTCGACATATACCTTATTCTATGAATATTACAAGAGTTATAGAGGAAGTTTTTTTGGTCACGATCAACGGTCAATGATTTTGGTTATGTGCAATTTCAAACAGATTTTGTAATGTATGATGATACTACAACTAAGAGCACAGACATAAATATGAAGATATGCCAAAGTTATGCGATGCTTTCAAAAGGTAGCTTTCAGATAGAGTTTATGGAAATCAATTACTAATAAATTGATTATATATTTTAACAGAGATATAATCTGGTTAAGCAAGCCTAGAGGAAGGTCAGAGACATGTTGAAGATTCTATGTTCCAAATGGCAAAAATAGATATTCATTTTGTGAGGTTTAGCAAAGACTATTCGAAAAGTTTTCTCTGTGAGTTGAATTTTGCAAGTATCTTTGAAGAAAAAGTTTAATTATAATGTAATGTGTAATATAATATCTTAAAGATGTCCTATACTATTATTGTAAATTGGGAAAGTGGTGCAAGGCACCTCCCTAAACTTGATTTTTTGGTATGATTATGGATTGGTTAGGTGTGATTGTGTGTTCAATAACTTCCACATGTCCTAGGAAGACAACTACTCTAATTGTAAGAGCTAAAATGCTCACTAGGTCTTAATTGCTCAAATATTGCTCATTGAGCCAAAATTGCTCGGTAGGGAGAATATGGGAAGGGATGAGTAAATAGAGTCTTTTATTATCCAAATAGGTCCTAGGTATTCTATCTAAGGTCCTAGGATGGTCCTAGGTGGACCCATTTGGCCACAAAGTCTGAGCAAAAAGTTTCTCCAAAGTTGCAAAATTGCAAAAAAGTTGCTTGAGCAACTTTTGCAATTTTTGCAAGAAAGTGCATATATCAGTTTTGGAGGTTGTAACTACCAATGCTTGGATATATGAGTAGGGTAGATTATATTTTGAGGGGTTGGAAGAATTACCATGAAGTTTTGCATGTGAGATAATTCTGTACAGACATCTCTACAAGGTTTCTTTGTATTTTCATGCAGTAGTACGGCCTTATACAGATTGGCATAGTAGATCAAATACATGGTATTGGTATATTAGTTTTTAGTGGTTCTTTTTCATATTCATTTAGGCATTGGAGTGCTAGGGTTTGAAAGTTACAAGATTTTGTCTGCTGACTGGTCTAGGCATCAGTTCACAATGTTGTTTGCACAAAATGCCTCTAACCTAATCACCCCATGGTGGAAAATGCATGAAACCAAGGGGGGTGATAAGTTAGAAGATGTAAATAATGTTTCATTTTTGTTTGGAACTTTTTTGATGGGATTCCAAATCAAGAAGTAAAGCCCTAGGCTGACTGTTGGGAATTAGTGAGCCAGGACAGTTTAACAAATGTTAATGTAGAGCAACACCCATGATCATGATGAGGCAAAATAGTGCCTTCCTAGAAGCCCTAGGATGTTATGTTGAATTTTAAAAAATAATGGAAGCCTATTGTGGTGTTTGAAGAGTTGGGGAGGTTTTTGTTTACTAATTGGACCAAAGGCCTAATCTTAAGGCTAAAAACTAGGGCTTGGTAAAAAGTAGGGTTCTGGGTGTCATAAAGCCTTGTAAATTTGGATTCTATTTGTAATAGGAGATAGCTACCAAATTCCTAAGCTGGTTTTGGGGATTTTTTGGAGAAAATAATGAATAGAGGCAAAACGGGGTCATTAGACCTAATAGACAATAGGCCTATTTAGCTATGTGAAGTGTTTGGAACTTCTTGGCATTTTGTTGTGACTAGAAGTGGCAATTGAGGTCAAGAAGGCTATAGGGAGTATATACATGGTCAAAGGACTCCAAGGTGGTGGAAGGTTAAGATCCTAAGTAGGTGTTAGGGTTCTAGGAGGAGGACTAGTTGGACTAGTGCTTGAGAAGGGAGTTGAGTCCACATCAAACCAACTATACCTAGGAGGCAAGTTGGTAGAGAGGCCTTGGAGGCTTGTATTTGTGGTAAGGACAAGAACATGAGTCTTTGGAACATTTAATATTGAACCTTAACTAAAGATTGTTTAGTTGGAAGATTAAGCCCTCTACATCATATTGGTATCAGAGCTAACATTTAGGTTGGTACATGTTTGACAAAGAAGGAAGTCAAGGAAGTCAAGAAGCTAACAATATGCCACCCAAGGAAATTAGCAACGGTGCCATAGTGGACTTGGTAAAGGACCTACTGCCCAAGGACAACCAGGTAGAGTCCAAGAGCAAGAAAAAGATCATAGAATGGGGAGATGAAAGCGATGAGGAAGATAAAAGCCCCATAGGGGAGACAACAAACAGTAAGGAGGAGGTGGATTACGACAAGAAGGTGTTTTTGGAAGCCTTCAAGTCCCTTAACAAAGACAATATGGAGCATATCCCTTACTACAGTTGTAGTTTGAATGGGGATGAATTGTTAAATTAGTTAGAATCCATTAACAATCAGTTTGACTACACTGAGGTATAAGAGGAGAAAAGGGTCAGTTATGCTAAAGCTAGACTCAAAGGATCAACATTGGTTTAGTGAAACATGATGTAGGATGATAGGGCAACAAGGAAGAAAAAGATAGCATCATGGGAGAGAGAATTAAAGATCAATTCTTGCCCACTAACTATGAGATCCAAATATATCAAAAGTTGCAAAATCTAAGGCAGAGGTATATGACAGTAAGTTCTTACATTAAAGAGTTTCATAGGTTGAGCCTTAGGGCTAGAAGACAATAGGAAGAGGTGGAAAAGGTAGCAAGATATCTTAATGGCTTAAGGTAGGGGATCTAATATGGGATCACCATGATGACCCCATATAGTATGCATAAATGCTTCCAAATTGCCTTAAGAGCAGAGGAAAAGGCTAAAAGGAGGAGTGAATCATATCAAAGAGGAAGAGGCAATAACAAAGGGTTCAAAGGCAGAGGCAACTTTGGGAGAGGACATAATAGGACTGATGAAACACTATTTGCTGACAATAGTGGGAACAACCAATATAGAGGGTCATCTCAAAGAGGTGGATTTAAAATGGACCGCCAAGAGGTAGATTTCAATCACAAGGTAGGGGTAGCTCTATTTTTACTAGCAGATGTTGAAACTGTAATTAAGTGGGACATACAATGGGTAGATGTCTAGAGAAGGCCTCCTCTTCATCCATGGGAGAAAGGAGGAATCAATTAGTGCAAGAAGATGACACTCAAAGTGTCACATCACCTATCTCTAAGGCAGGGCTGGTAGTAGATGGTAAAAATATGATGTTAAGGAGGACCTTGCTAAAGGTACCTAGTGTAATTGAGCCACCACAGAGGAAAAGCTTGTTTAGGACAACTTATAGGTCACATGGCAAGATTTGCAAGGTAATAGTGGATTTAGGTTCCACTGAAAACATAGTGTCTACTAAAATGGTGGACAAGTTGAAACTTAGGATAGTACCCCATACCACATCATACAAGGTGTCATGGTTGAGTAAAGGTCAACAAGTCATGGTGGATGAGAAGGCCTTAGTGGAGTTTGAAATTGGGGAATACAAGCTCACAAGATACTATGTGGCATTATGCCTATGGATGCATGCCATCTCTTGTTGGGGAGTCCATGGAAATATGATGTAAAGGCCATCCATGATGGTGAGATGAATAGTTATGTTATAACCAAATAGGGTAGGAAGTATCAAATGGACCCTTTGGTAGAACATAGTAAAGAGAAGCAGGTTGGGAGTAGAGTTATGTTATTGAGTGGCAAAGAGTTTTTAAAGGTCATGAAGAAGGAGAAAGGGGTGTGTTGTGTAGTGATTGTGAAGCCAAAGGAAGAGACCAAGGCAAAGGTTAGTATGCCTCAATCAATACATCATTTGTTGGAGAGATACCATGAGATAGTGGATAGTGGGACACTTAGTTCACTACCACCTATGAGGCAAGTGAGTCATCAAATAGACCTGATAGCAGGGGCCAACCTACCTAACAAGATGACACCAAGCCAAAATTGAGAGATAGCAAAACAAATTCAAGATTTGTTGGAGAAAGGGCTCATAAGGAAAAATTTGAGTCCTTGTGCAGTCCTTACAATCCTTGAAAATCCTTGCACCCAAAAAAAAAATGGCAAGTGGAGGATGTGTACAGACTCTAGAGCAATACATAAAATCACTATCAGATATAGGTTTCCTATGCCAAAGTTTGAGGATATATTGGACAACCTAGGAAGCTCATGCTACTTCTCAAAGGTGGATTTAAAGTCAGGATATCATCAAAATTAGAATGATGCCTAGTGATGAGTGGAAGACAACCTTCAAGACAAATGAAGGGCTATATGAGTGGCTAATAATGCAATTTGGTGTATCCAATGCTCCAAGTACCTTTATGAGACTCTTGAATAAGGTGCTAGCCAAATTTATTGGTAAGTTTGTAATTTCTTATTTAGATGACATTCTAATCTTCAGCAAGTCCAAGAAAGAGCATATGAAGCACTTGGAGATGGTATTAAGGAGGTTACACCAAGAGAAGTTGTTGATCAATCAAGACAAGTGTGAGTTCCTAAAAATTAAACTAGTGTACCTTGGTTTTTTTGTTACTAATGGATGTATCAAGATGGATTCTGATAAGGTCAAATCCATCCTAGAATGGCCAACTCCTAAGTGTATAGGGGATGTTAGAAGTTTTCATGGGTTAGCATCCTACTATAGGAAGCTTGTAAGAGGTTTTAGCCATATATGTGCACCTATACTAAACATCATCAAGGGGGGAATGAAATGCCAATTCAAGTGGACAGAGGCAACATATAGGGGATTTGAAATGTTGAAGAAGAGGATAGTAGAATTTCTTAACCTAAGGTTTCTTGATTCCAATCAGTTGTTTGTGGTGGAATGTGATGTTAGTAAGCTAACCATTGGGGTAGTTCTAAGCCAAGAGGGGCATCCTGTGGCTTTCTTCTCAAAGAAGCTCAATGAGGCCAAATAGAGGCACTCCACCTATGATTTGGAGTTCTATGCAATGGTGTAGGCCTTGAAGAAGTGGAAGCATTACCTTCTTCCAAAGGAGTTTATGGTCTATACAGATAACCATGCCTTAGCTTCCTAAATGGGCAAGAGAAATTGAATCAAAATTATCTTAAGTGGGTGGAATACCTACAATCATTCATTTTTTAATCAAACATAAGAAAGGTGTGAGCAATAAGGTTGTTGATGCTCTTAGTAGAAGAGTTATAACCATCCAAGAGATTCAATTACAGAGTGTGGGAATGAAGGATCTTAGTGACCTCTACAAGGAGGACAAGGATTTCAAGGAAGCATATGAGGTATGTGTGAAATTTCAACAAGGTTTTAAAAATGAATTTATTGATTACATGCTATAGGAAGGATTATTGTTTAAGGAACATCTATTGTGCATTCCTCAATGTTCTATGAGGGATAATATCCTCAAGGAAAAGCATCAAGGTAGCTTGGGAGGCCATTTTGGAATAGACAAAACATTGGAGTAGGTTTCTAGGTACTATCATTAGCCTAGATTATGGATTGATGTGAGGAAGTTTGTGGAAAAATTCCATGTGTATCAAAGAGCTAAAGGACATATTAGTAATGCAGGGTTATACCAATCACTCACCATACTACAGAGACCATGGGAGTGCTTGAGTATGGACTTTGTTTTAGGAATTCCTAGAACACCTAGAGGATATGACAATGTGTTTGTGGTTGTAGATTATTTTAGCGAGATGGCACACTTCGTCCCATGAAAAAAAAAAATGATGCTTCACATATTGTAGGACTATTCTTCAAGTAAATAGTGAGGATCCATGGTTTTCCACTTAACATTGTGAGTGATAGGGACACTAAGTTCATAGGGAACTTTTGGAGGACCCTTTGGAAGATGTTGGGGACTAATCTATCATTCTCTTTATCCTACCATCCTCAATTTGATGGGAAAATAGAGGTGGTGAAAAAATCTTTGGGCCATTTGTTGAGGTGTTTAACCAAACATCATGGTCAATCATGGGATCACATTATAGCACAGGCACAATTTTCTTATGATGACTCCATCAATAGGAGCACTGAAATAGCCCATTTGAAGTAGTATATGGAACTCACCCTAGGGGGATCTTGGAGTTAAGGAATCTCAACCTACATGACAAAAGGAGTTCCCAAGGGGAGTCATTTGTTGAATAGATGTAGGAGCTACATGACCAAGTGAAGAAGACATTACAAAGCCAAGTGGATTGTTGGAAATACAATAGGGAAAGTAAACTCTTGGTGGGGGGGCGAGGGGGTGTGAATCTAAAGCATGTAAATAAAACATTCAACACATGTATGACACAAGATATTTGGTTACCTAGAAACCCTCCAAGGAGAAGGTAAAACTAGGGTGGGGATGACACCCACAAATCTCCACTAGTGCAGTAATAAAGTGTATCCAATGAAGGTTACAATATTTTGATCATGAGACATGATCTATCCTATGAAAGGTCTACCCTATTAAAGGCTTACAAGGACTGTTAGGTCTTACCCTGTTAAAAGATTTCTACACCCTATTAGAAGTGTGCTTGGTAAAAGGACTTTGACTTACAATAAAGTAAGCATCTTGTTAAAGGATTTACAATAGCATGTTAAGACTACTTTGTTAAGAGATTTAACTGATTCACCTATTAGAATGTCTAAACAATGATCCTTTGGTTAGCACTTTGTTGCTTGATGACAGATCACCTCTTTCCTGATGTGTACTTGATCGTTTTTAATTAGATGTACCTCTGTTGTCTTCTAATTCATTTCCTTTGTTCTCCTCTAACTGATTTTGCAATGTATTTCAAATCATAATTCCTTAGTCACCATAAAAGCTCTACTTGTGCATGCGAACCTCTCTCTTTTCTCCTTCCACACACATAATTTTTTTAGGTTTTGTCTTCCTTAAGAAGACCTAGGTGACTTGGGGTAGGTATGAATCAACGATTTTGATTCACCCATATTGTCGCTTACTCCT
This sequence comes from Cupressus sempervirens, assembly GCA_028749045.1. Taxonomy (NCBI): domain Eukaryota; kingdom Viridiplantae; phylum Streptophyta; class Pinopsida; order Cupressales; family Cupressaceae; genus Cupressus; species Cupressus sempervirens. Next base: position 531,585,373 of record CM053793.1, read on the forward strand.
TCCCTTTTTCTGATTAGGTGTATTTATTGCATAGGGATTCACAGTAAAGCTTTGCTCTTATCATCTAAGATTGCAAAACAATCCTTAAGTCAGCTCCAAAATGGTTTACATAGAATTTTGTGCCATTATAAACAACTATGTCAAAACTGTATAACTCGACATCTAAAGTCCCTGATGCTTGGCATCAACTACAACTTCAATGTTGTAACTCTGCCTCTAAATGACTTGACATCCATTAATCACTCGACATATAAATAACTTGGCATATACTATCTGCTTGACACTTGAGTGACTCAACACTTACTAGTTACTCAACACTTGAATCACTTGGCACATATTGTTGCTCAGTACTTAAGTGACTCAGCATGCACTATCTGACATGTTGTGCTCGACATGCATTATCTATTTGACATGAACTAAGTACATAACTTATAAATGGCTTAAGTTTATAGACACTCATTTGTCAAAAGCAATTTGAGATTAACAATCTTTCCCTTTGACAAGAGTGACAAAAACACTTGGTCATGCATGAATGATCTTCATGTACAAGCATAACTCAAATATTCAATATCTATGTTTGGCTTATATACAAAATTTCAAATTTTAAAAATTTTGCAAAACAAAAACTTATCCATCATACCTCAAAAGTCAATAACTCCCCTAAGTTAATTGTGATGTTCTATATCTGAACCAAAATAATTCCTCTTGCTGAGTAGATTTGCATAAGCTGATTTGTGTGCTCTGTTTATTTCATTCACTCCCTCAAAAATAGTAGCTCCCCCAAAATATTATCTTCTTCATTATCTCTCCCATATTTTATTTCTCCCCCTTTCTTATTCCTCCCCCTTTTTGACACTTATTTCAAAGGGTTATACACTTATAGTGTGTTTGTCCAAAAATGTTTTATGGATCTCAAGCATAATTTTCAAAGCAACATCCCAATTATCACAAGCTACCACCAATGATTTGATTTGGATGGCTAGCTTGGTAGAAAGGTATACTAAGCCTTCATGAGTAGAAAGATGCAGATCTTTCTAAACAAGTGTTTTAGTAAAGGCTAGTTCCTTATACAATATCTTCTTATGCCGAGTCAGCATAGACTAGATGTTGATTAGTTTAGACTTAATGTTAGCTTCATCTGCATGTAGCACTACTAACTGACTTTGGGAGTGCAAGAGATTTGTAAAATATTTCTCATGTTGGGCTATAGACCTTGGGAGATTTATGCCAGATGACTGCATAAGACTCTCCAAATTTATTATGTGGCTCCTGACTTCCTATGTGAAGAGTGTTGGATTGCACACTCTAGTGTACAAAGAGAAAATGTTCTCTAGTACCTTCTTCACATTGTCAAATTTGGTTGTTAACTCAACCTATGATAGTGTAACAACACTTGATATATTTTCATTAACCTTATTTTGGAACTTTCTTTCAAACCATTCAAGTAATTTCACATTTGAATCCAAGTCTGTGTCATTTAGCTTCTCAACTAGGCTAGTTAACTGCTCTATGATTGGCTTGGTTGTTTCTGGTGTTGTTTCTGGTGATGGTAAACTAAATGCATCAAGACAAAACTACTTGATATCTAACAAGGCTTGCTTTTGCCTATGCTCCCTTCTGAGCAATTCTTGGGTTTTCTCCTTTGCAAGAGCATCCTATAGTATGCTCATCTGCAATAGTGATGGTTACAAGGTCAAACTTTGGCAACTCAATCACTTCATCCAAGTTCACATTAGAAAATGATGTAACTTCATCTACCTTTGATGTGCTTGGACTCAACCTTGATGATTGTAAAGGTATAGCTTCTATACTCGGCCTATGAAGAGCTTGGCTAGGAGGAGTAGCAGTTCCTAGCAAAGTTAGCAGTGTTTGTATTTCTAGTTGCTCCTTAGGTTTTGTAGTCAAATATAACTCTTCAGTCCTATCCTTTTCTTTCTCTACATTCTCAGTTGCACCTTGATCTTGTGTTGTAGGTGTAGGAGTATCTACCTAACCTGTTGGAACTTGTGTTGTATCCTGTGCATCTATAACAACTTTTGGTACTGACACATTGTGTACCAATTTTTTGATATGGCTCATGGATGTCTCTTTCCTTTGATACACTACAAGGGGTAATGTAGGTTGTATCAAGGTGTATTGAGGAGGGGATTTTGATGTCTCTTGTGGCTGAACTTCCTCCCTTGTAGATGCCTTGTCTACCTTCTCAATCTCATCAACACTTACCAATGCAGGATGTTCACAAAGGTTTGCCTGGATAGTGGATTCTACTAGTATCTTCTTCAAATCTTCCTCTGTAAGGGGGTTGATGTTCTGAGTGACAATACAAAAAAATCCTTAATCTTTATAGTATCAGTGTTTGTATTCAAATCATGTTGAGGACTGGCACTTGGCACTAGTGTATCTGGTACACTCTGTTCTTTCTGCTTCTCATCCTCAATTGTAGCCTATGTATCTCCATGTGTCTCAGTGCCTTCCTCATGTGCAACTATCTCAGTGTCAACTATAGTAACCTTAGTTACTTTTTGGTGTTCATCTTTGTCCTCACCTACCTCAATAGGTGTTTGCTCTATTACCTTGGGTGTTGTCAAACCATATAATGATTTCCAAATCTGAGTGGTCTTTTATACAACATCCTCAATATTATTCTATAGAATGTTAAATGCTCTGTATTTAGGTGCAAATTTCCTTGCATGTTTTTTTATTACCTTTGTCATTGTTTCCCTATCCAACTCTGGCATCACTTGTACTTGTATAGTCTATCTAATTTGTCTTTTTGTATTGAGACTATATTGCCACTTGTGCTCAACTCTGTCATATAGATCGTTTGGTAATGAGTTGGCAATCTCAATTGGAGTTTGTTTGAATGTTGCCATCATGACATATATCAACTCCTCTACTTGGTTCATCTCAAATTTTCCAAGTTTATCAAACTCAATATGTTTAAGACCAAATAAATCAACATTATTCCTTATGCTTTCACACACATTGTCTAAATATAAGGAAGAACTGTAACTTTCTACTTTGAATTGGTTATTGTCATCAGATTCGGTCCTCTCTTCATTAGATTTAGCTAAAGAAATATACTTTCTCCTCAATCTCTTCTCAGACTCTTCTTCTTTACTAGTTGATCTGGCCCTCTTATCTTTTGGCTTTACTACTTCTTGGGCCTTCTTAGCAATAGTTCTTGTTTTGGTTTGAGTTGCTTGAACTGCGCACTTAGGTTTTACAACCTTCCTTGGTTTGCTAATTGTTGGGACTTTAGCTTTACTCTTCTTTTTCTCGGGTGCTTCACTGGCTTCTTCTCCCTCAACACCTTCTTCAACTTCTACCTCTTCTCCTTGGTCTTCACCTTGACCTTGAGTGAAAGCCAATGATGCTTGAGTAGTAACACCTTCTTCTTCATCATCATCTTATTTTTCTTCATTTTCCTCTGCCCCTTCACCAAATTTCTCTTTGAATTTCTTGATAATCTTATTCTTCTTTCTTACGACTAAGATAGTCTTTAAATCCATTGTGATTTTATATTTAGCCACATCATAATTCCCAAAGGTAGTAGGCTTAGTATCTACATCTTCTACAAGTAATGTTGTAATTGTTGCAGAGGCCTCATCTACATTGATCTTATAGCCTAGTGGCCTTGGCCACCTTACCCTTGGAACTAGAGTTTGAACATATGCAAAATTAGTGTCAACTAGAAAGAAAACATCATTAAAATCTTTCTCAACTAGTAAAACTGGTATCCTTAGTCTCTTCTTCATTGATTGTTTGAAATCTTCAAAGTAGCTGGTCATTACAAACTCAAAATTCTCTCCAAGTTGCTCAATGAATTCACCTATTTGCATTGCAATAGATTTTTTTGCTTTCCGTGAAACTTTACCAAAAGTAGGGAATGTATTCTATACACAAAAGACATACATACAAGAATTGAACCAAATTTGCATTGTGCACTCTTGGTCTTCCTTATTGCTCCCAAATTTTCTATCAATTGTTGCAATTGTAACTCGACAAGGTCATAAGTATGATCCTTCTTAACTATCTTGTAGCCCATGTCAAAAACAATACATGGTACACTATTGAGCCTATTGGATTGATAAAATTTGTGTGATATAATCCTGACTGCAAAAGTAATTAGGGGATCTGAGATAGTGTCAATTACCATTCCTTGTTTGTTCCACACAACCCCTATATTCTTCTCAATAAATTTTTTTGCTTCACTCCTCATGGTTTTAGGTTAGTCTAGGGTTGGATACCCTATCACTCTATCTACAATATTCTTTGTGATCTTCACCAGTCCATTATCCAACCATATAGAATTATCATGAATTCTACTTAGAACTATCTTTATCCATTCAATTTTGAAAATGTTGGGGAAATCTAGGGCACAGGTTGACCCTTTTGTCTCTAAAATTTTGAATTAATATTTCAATGCTCTATTTTTACATAATTTCCCATAGGTTTCCCTAATCTCCATGTCACCTATTCTATCCACCTTGCATGTGTAGCAACATCTCACATCTTGAATCATTAACACTCATTGTGGTATCATCAATAACACACTAGATGGATCTTGCTTGCAAGCAATATTAGGAATGACTCTAAAGTTTGGTTGTTTGATCTCATTGCTTATCAATTGTACATTCAAAACTTCCTTCCCCTCTTTAACCTTAGTTGCTGAAGAACTAGATGCCATTATGAAAACCTAGGGTTTGCAAAAATTTAAACTGTGTAGCTTGACATACGATAAATACCTTTGTAAATTTGTAGAGATGATGTCGAGCAACTTTTGAATCCTATTTGCAAATGCTTGGAATGATCTCTTCAATTTTCCTTCAATTCTTCAAGGTCTCCTTCAAATTTGAATGATGTCAAATGAGTGGAAATCGATCATATAGACCTTAAAACCTCACATTTAATGCTTTGTGCTTACATAGCTGTAAGCTTAGCTTGAATAGAGTTTTCAACTGACTCGGCTTCCATGAAATTTCCTTCACACTTAGAAACTACTATGAGCTTGACCAACACTATCACCTTTGATAGCTTGACATCAATTAACATTTCACTTGACACCTAAAGTGAAACTCTTCGTGCTCGACAGTAACATGAAAACTACCAAAACTTAAAGATTTCTTCTAGTTTATAATCAATACTTTGTATCTTACTTTATGCATATATAATCTTTTTAGAACTAAATCCTTGGAACTGATGTATAGTATATCTTTTACATATTATCCCCATACATACCTCTTGATTACTTGATTGGAAGTGGTGTGATTACCTGACCCATTGGGTGAAGTGACCTCAACTGTGCTTGGTGTGCAACAATCTTCCTTTCTCTTCCATGTCTTGTTCAACTCATCTCTGACATTCTCAACATCTGTCTTTCCTTTTCCTTTGTTGAATTCACTGTTAGGTGCCTTTGACCTTGTTGGACAATTCTTGCTTATGTGACCAATCTTCAAATAGATAAAACATGTGGTTTGACTCAACCATCTTTTGTAATCACTTCTGAAATGTGTTCTTATGCAATTTTCAGCAGCATGTCCATACTCTTGACAATAGTGACAACTATACCTAGTATTATAATCCCAATTATAAGAGTTTCCATTGTGATTTACCTTTGTTTGCTTGTTTGATGACCATTTGAGCTTGGATCTACACTCATATGCTCTATCTCCATACTTTTGACAATTATAGTAGTATCCTTCAAATCTTTGTGTACTTATGGTCTTGGCTCTGCATTCATGTGCTTGATGTCCTTGTTTGTTGCATTTGTGGCAATGACCCATGAACTTCTGCTTAGGATTTTGATTTATAGTCTTGCTCCTACAAATATTAGCAGTATGACCTATCTTACCACAATTTTGACAAGTAGGTTTGGAGTTCTTACCTTTGTTACTTCTTTTTTCACCACTTTTGGATGATTCTTCTTCTTGATTACTAGTGTAACCTAATTTAGTAGTATCACTATTGGATCTAGTAGATCTCATCAATTTCTCAAAGTTTTGAAGCTTTTAGCAAACTCTTTTTCTCTTTTCAGATCATTTCTCAGTTTTTCATGTTGCAACTTCAGTTTTGTGTTCTCAATTTCTTTTCCATTCATTTCATGATTTGCAATCATGAATTGATTCATTGTCTCCAATTGCATGCTAGAAATTCTTTGTACTTCTAATGTTTTCTCCTCCAATCTATTGACCAGTGTCCTTTTCTTATCTTCAATCATGACTTTGCCTTCTATGGCTTTCTTTTTTTGTTCAGTGACTTCACATAGCAATACTAATTGGACTTCTTGTTCTAAGTTGAGATTTTTGACCTCTTCACTTAGGGTTCCATTCTTTTCCATTAGATGCACAACTGCTGCATCACATTCACTTTTGTTTCCATTTGTAAACAATTTAGTAGTGTCAATATCTTGGTAATGTGTGTAATCCTCTTCAATAGTTACTTCCTTCCTTCTTTTCAACGATCACTTTAACTCATCTCTTGTTTCATTCAGTTGATGCAGGGCAAGTTGTATTTCAATCTTTTGGTTCTCAAAAGTCTTTCCCAACTTGTAGACTTCCATTTCCAAGATCTTTCCTCAAAGCTTCAACGCTTTACTTCTAGAGAACTCCACTCTGATACCAACTATTGGAAATACAACATGGAAAGTAAATGTTGGGGGGGGGGGGGGGGGGGTGGCGAATCAACACTTAAAACTTTTTACCATAAAATCATTCACCTCACATCCATCTCATAATTCAATAAGTAAACTAAAATACCAAATTAAGCATATATATCTAAAGCAACACATATATGACACAAGATATTTGGTTACCCAGAAATCCTCCACGGAAAAGGTAAAATTGGGGTGGGGATGACACCCACAAATCTCCACTACTACTGTAATAAAGTGTATTTGATGAAGGTTACAATGTTTTGATCATGAAACATGATCTACCCTATGAAAGGTCTACCCTGTTAAAGGATTACAAAGATTGTTAAGTCTTACCCTGTTAAAGGATTTCTACATCCTATTAGAAGTGTGCCTAGTAAAAGGACTTTAACTTACAATGAAGTAAGCACCTTGTTAAAGGATTTACAACAACCTATTAAGACTAATTTGTTAAGAGATTTAACTAATTCACTTGTTAGAATGTCTCAGCAATGATCCTTCGGTTAGCACTTTGTTGCTTGATGATAGATCACCTCTTTCATGATGTGTACTTGTTCCTTTCCGATAAGATGCATCTCTATTGTCTTCTAATTCCTTTCCTTTGTTCTCCTCTAACTAATTCTACACTATATTTCAAATCACAATTCCTTAGTCACCATGAAAGCTTTGTTTGCACATGCAAACCTCTCTCTTTTCTCCTTCTACACACATAAAAAGTTTAGGGTTTGTCTTCCTTAAGAAGACCTAGGTGACTTAGGGTTAGGTATGAATCAACTATTGTGATTCACCCATATTGCTGCTTAATCCTTCCCTTTTTCTATTTGGGTGCATGTACTACATTGGGATTCACAATAAAGATTTTATCTTATCATCTAAGATCACAAAATAATCCTCAAGTTGGCTCCAAAATGGTTTACATAGAAGTTTGTGCCATTACAAACAACTATGTCAAAATCATATAACTTGGCATCTGAAGTCCTTGATGCTCGGCATCAACTACGACTTGTTGTAACTTGGCCTCTAAATGACTTGGCATCCATTAATCACTCGACATCTAAATAACTTGGCACATACTGTCTACTCGACACTTGAGTGACATGGCATTTACTAGTGCAGACTAAGTTCAAGACTACTCGAAAGTGATCAGTATGGACCAAGCTTCTACGTCTACCGAGTGCATGAAGATGCCGAGCATTGATAGTGGATGCCGAGTATTAGAACTTCGTTGTGCTAGTCTTCAAAACCTGAGTTTCTTCATTTGGGCTGACTTTGTGTATTTTGTGTAAACTTGTATTGTGGCCGACTTTGTAATTTGTAAATTGAATTGGTATATATGTAACACATCCAATATGATGAGAGTATGTAATGTAACAAGCATATAAGATAGAAGAGCGAATGACAAAGGCTACAACATTATAAGGAGTAGCAAAGATTTATCTATCACAAGGTGATTTCTACACTCAGAGGAATCTCATTTAGCAAATCGAGTTGCGGATTAGAGATTAGCTACTATTTCATCCTAACAAGTGGATCAGTCAAATCCTTTAATAAGATAGACCTAATAGTGTAAATCTCTTTACCGAGTGCATACTTCATTGTATGTTTGTAAATCCTTTTGCAAGGTGGACCTAGCAGTCCTTATTGCTCCTAACAGGGCAGATCATCAGAAGTGATCATTGTAAGCCTTAATAGGCCAACTTTATACTATAGTACTAAAGCTTGTGGGTATCATCCCCACCCTAGTTTTACATTCTATTTGGAAGGTTTCTAGGTCACCAAATTGTGTGTTAAAAGTGTTATGTATGCTTTAATGTTTTCAATTTCTCATGTACACAATTAGATCAAAATATATATGAAGGATTAATTGCTAATTAAGGACTAAGTTTTATTGGTTACTGATTCACCCCTCCCCTCTCAGTAACTTAGCCTATCATAATATTTCCAACACTATCATCCTGCTTCAAAACACCATTGGACACACCATCTCCACATGAAATGTCTCATAACCCTCCTAAAGGTACAATGCCAAGCTTCCAAACTTTTAGATCTACCCAAATTATTGGACACACCATCTCCACATGGAAGGCCTTGTAACCCTCATAAAGGTATAGCTTCTCCAATCTTATTGCATCTCAAACTATTCGAGTATACATCTAGCCTCTACCACATCTTTTCCTATTTTTCAAAGCAATGATCTCTTCGAAATCAAACATTTTTTTTCAATAAAAACATAATCATCTGGTGGTTCTTCTCCTAGCGTCATCTTCTTAACAACTTATTCTCTAACAAACAAAACTTAATAGGAAGATAGCTTTGATAGCATATTGGAAAAATAGAATAACAAAAACATAATAGAGAAAGAAAGAACTTTCAACTTGATGTTATTGAATAATAGATGCAAATTTATACAATACCTTGACCCAACAACATTCCTAAATGGTTGCTAATTAGATTGACAAAAAATTGCTTCATGATTGACAACACACACAAACTTGATAGCTAATTGAAACTTATGGACACCTAACTCAACACATCTACAATAAGAACTTTATTCAAGCTAAAACTCTTTCACCTAAACTAAACTTGTGTTGCCAGCAACTCAACAAGGTTTGCCACATGTGCAACAATTATTATTGACTACTTTTGGAACATTAACTCTAACACTTATGCCCTGCATTGCGTGGTTTAGATCAATCTATCAAAAGGTTCTAAGTAATCAATTTTTAGTATTTTTTTATAATAGCCCTTTGCTACTTTTTATAGATATATGTTCTAAAAGGGATTTTTTTGCAAGAAAAAATGAACTAGTATTAGTAGGTGGTATAAATATTGTACGAGGTTTTTTTCTTTAAATTTAATAGAAAAATAATATCAATCCACAAAAGGAACATAGATCCAAGTATTAAAATCTCTTATTAGGATGAAACGTTTACATTTCCAATGATCACGTGTGGACATTTGAGATCTTAGTTTGAATCAAGATATAATAGGATACCATTTTCATACACATAAGATATAAATGCTATTAATTGTCTCCCAAAATAGTTAAACATGTCCATTTAATTTTTATCTATTTTTATGCACGATACATTGTTGCCACACCATATTCAATACCTTCATGTCATGGTTGGTAGAAACGTTCCAACATGTAATCACTAACAAAAAATATTGGAAAAACTATTTAATAATCTCTTTGTATTCTACCACATTAGACACCCATTTTATAAAATATACCAAAAATAAACCATAATTTAAATAGGCACTAGTTGGCAACAACCTAAATAAAATGTCAATCTTCATACACTTAAAAATGAGTAAAAATAAAAGCTTAGCGCCCTACTCTTTATTATCCCTCCCCCATGCAAACCATTATAGCATTGATACACTATCATTTAGTTGAAAACATAAGCCTTGCCTATATAGGTATATACATACAAAATTATTTGAACTAAAATTTAACACATATAAAATATAAAAAAACTATACTCTAGAAACAAAAATAGAATAGAATTCGATATGTCTCTATCCATAAATTCAACCACCTTCAAATGTGCCATTTACTCACAACCTTTTCTCACAACCCTCATGACATTTACTCTATACGAAATTTTAATGCACGTCAAATCTTTTCCATACAAAACAAAACAAATATAATTTTGACTTACAAGTATTAATGATGATAAATTATAGTCCTTTTAAAAATATATATGTTTCAGTTATACCACTACAATATTTGTGAAAAGTTCTTAGATAATTTTCTTGCAGTATATAACTTTCTTCATAGAAGAAACTTAATAGTTGTCAATTTTATTTGTTTCATTATAATCTTTCACACACACACACACACACACACACACACACACACACACACAATATGAAAATATGTTATTTTAAAAGGGAAAAATGTGACAAAGATTTTTTGCTTGAAAACTTATATAATTGTTAGGCAATTTTAAATCCACTTAAAACTTTAGTACAAAATATAAATATTTAACAATTTTGTCCAATTGTAATGTAGAAATTTTCGAGTCATTGCTCTAACCCAAACCCACTTCCCTCTAATACCAAGCACAACAAAACCAACATTTGAATGTTATGGAACTTTGTTCATAAATATATATATTTAATAGTTTTATCAAAACCTACTTTAGAAAGCCTTAAACTTATATTTTGGAAAGCCTTAAACTTATGTTTCAAACCAAACATACCCTCCACTACTTGGAAGCACAAACTTGGAACAACAAAACCCTAAGGGCCATTTGGTTAGGGGGATAGGAATTGCTATTCTAGATTTGTTTTTTTAGAATAAGATTTTGTATTCTCTATTGGTTAGACAAAATAGAAGAGGAATTTGTTCTCTCTGTTATTCTAAAATTTGTGATCTAAGCGCATGCCAACACAATCTTTGAGAAAATGGGGAAATCAAATTAGTCCAGTATGTTATTGCTAAAAATGCAAAAATGTTTAGCATCAATGGCTATTTGGCCCATTGAGGAGATAGTACACATTATCTCAACACCTGTGAAAATCATCATAATTGCATTATTTACCTTGTAAATTGAGGAATTGTGAGCATGGGAAGAATGAATTCCAGTGGAATAAAGCCAATGACTCCCACTAATGCGTTTATATCTCTGAAAATGAAAATGTTTGACAAATTATGAGAATGCATAGGAAAGTTGGGTCTACTCACGACAAAGAGATGACAGTGCTCGGGGTTTGATGATGCAATCTAGAGATCCAAGTTGGATCCAACATTGTCGCCTAAGGATCTATATTGGACGTCATTGATCAAGTTCGAGCCTAGATTGTTGATGTTCACAATTCAACTCACTGTGCTACTATAAAGATGTTGTGTGGGCATGGTATTTGTGCATTGAACCAAAAATGTACGAGGACTGTCCTACGTATGGATGAATTGTGCTCCCCTTATCATTGACAGATTGGATTAGGGTCTGTAGTTTCTACAGGAGATCCCATGCTTTTGACTCAACTCTTCTCTGGGCTCTAGTTGGTTGTGCTCATCTACGAGTTCTCATGGACTTCAAATTTTAATCAAATATGAAAAAGTAAAAAAATGGAATATGAATATGTGTTCCAATTTCACTTATTTAGGTGGAATAACAAATGCTCATTTTGGCTAAAATTGGAATATGTATTCCTACTTTCAATTCCCATTTGGTGCACCTAAACAGAGGATTTGAGATTTTTAGAATTTATAGATGCGTATTCCAATCTAATTATTGTTGCCAAACGGACCCTAAGAAACTATAGAACTAGGCACCACATAATACTCTCATGACAAAAAGAAGATTAAATATAAGAAATTCAAAGAATTGTTTTATAAGATTTGTACATTTTCAAGATCAAGCAATCAATACTCTTTCACCCCTCTAAATGTTTTCATATCTTACATTCATGTTGACTAATACAATGATAACTAGAATATTTGATGAAAATCTTCTACCTTTTGGTACTTGATAGATATTAAGTCTCTTTATAAACTCCTATTTTTGATCTAAATTAAGAATAAATGTGCACTTAGCAAATAAAAATATGTAAGTGTTAAGGTAGACTATAAATGATTATTTTTTCTTTTGGGACAATTTTTGTGATAGTTTTTAGCATCTCCTTAATCCTAATGATCGATGATTGTAGTATGGTCCAAAACGTTAATGATAAAAAACTATCACAATTGATCTTAGAAGAGAAAATAATAATCTAATATGGATTGTGGAAAGCTAAAGAACTTAATAGATTATATTTAGCTAAGGAAAAATTAGAATTAGAACTTAAAAAACTGAAATGTTAAGTTATTTAAGTTATAGATTTAAGTAACTAAAAAATTTGAAGGAATTTATTAAAAATACTTGAACCATTAAATAGATTTCTTAAAAATAAAAGTTAATTAGCCTAGTGGGTCCTCTCCCCTACGTATATAATTTCAACAAATTTAGGAAGAGGTTTGGGAGGGCGGAAACTTTAGTCTATACTTGTGGTTAGAACCATGGGAGGGTGTGTTCGATTGGTATATCCTCAAAACATCGGAGAAAATTCGGTGAAAAGGATAAGGGCAATCAGAGGATTGAAAGCGCCAGCAAAAGAAACGACAGGAGTAGGGAGCTCAGCAATTGAAAGGATGGCGAGGACACCAATTCACCTAGGTCTGGTCTGCAGAAAGAGATTGCTCGTTTCCGTCCAAATGTGTCTTTGAAGGAGGAGAAAGACTCTGTCTGAGTCGAATACGAAAGCTCCATTCACTGCAAAGAAAGGCACCTCTAACCCCATGGTGAAAAGCCCATCAATCGTTATTGGCATTTTCCCAGGTATTGGGTTTTAACTTATGGAAAAATCTGCTTAATCTGCTTTCTTTTTCCTTATTGTGTATGCTACAGATATGACCATTGAGCCTATCGTATAACTCAGCACACAAATATATTTTCCATCGGAGGAATCAGGTTTTTTATGTTCTGGATTGGTTTAATCAAATTGATTCAATCATGCTAACTGAAAGTGCTCAGTATACCAATGGAAATGTCTCTGAGGAAATTGGAGAGGAAGAAATTCTGCTTAAGAGTCCTCACAGCAGAATGCTCGGAGGTACAGAGTACAGTTGGTGCAAGGCTTTAGGCGGTGGAACGGGAATCACAGTACTTGCTCTGCATTTTGAACATAGTGTGGACCCAATTCAGCTTCAAGAGGTGGTTCATGCCGTGCAGAGGAATTTTCCTCGTTTGAGGTCTAAGCTGGTGTGGATTAATGGAAACCCTGCATTTTCCGTGTGTCCAGATCCATATGTACAAGTCGAATTTGTGGAGTCAACTGAAACAAGCGAGATTCTCTCTCACATTTCAAGCCCAAATGGAAGCAGCCCACAAATTGACGACTCCAGTACTGATGAGATTAGTATCGATAGTGATGGTAATGAATCGGATACAGATTGCCAGGATTGGCGGTACTTGGTGGAGCATGAATTGAATATAAATCCATGGTTAGATAGTCCGGATTTCCAACAACCAAAGGATATGCTCATTGCTAAGCTTTATCATCTTCCCCAAGGAATTTCTTCCTTGTTTATAATCAGGATCCACACTTCTATTTGTGATAGGGCTTCTGCAGCTACAATTCTGAAAGAGATGTTACACTTATTTTATGGGAAAAAATTTGGGCACCCACCTCCCCGTATAGCATCCCCTTCACGGACAAAAGACTGTGGGTTTAGTGAAGAAGAGTTGAATTTTATGGCTATAGAAGATGCGATTCCTAAAGAGAAGGCTAATAAGCCCTTCTGGGCTCATGGGATTGACTTGTTAGGATACTCTCTGGGCTCCAGGAGGCATTCATATTTGCCATTTGAGGATCCTCAATCTCCTCGCCGTTCTCAGATTGTTCGTTTGTGCTTGAGCTCAGAGGGGACAAGTAGTCTTCAGAATGTATGTTCACTTCCTGTAGAATTATTTTTTGTTTTCAAAGCTGTACTATTATTAACGATTATTTTATCTATGTGATTATTCTTCAAGTAGTCAATTAAGTCTAACATTTTCTTCATGCTCTTAGTACTCATAGAGCAGTCATATCGAATCTAGGTGCCCAAACTCAGTAGTTAGCTATGACTAGAAAAACCCTACAATTCTCTTTGTGCAATAGAATTACTGGCTAAAGAAAACTGTGAAGTAGTCTAGGCAAGAGTTTTAAAAGATCTATTAGGAAAAAATGGTCCGAATATTTTCCGATTTGCGGGGCTAACATAACAGTCATATCAGAGGATTTCGGTGCCCACACTCAGTAACTTTTAGGGACCATAGCTAGAGAAAACATGTCTTATAAGGTCTACCAGGAAAATGGTCCAGTCAAATTCTGGTTTGTAAGTGTTAATACGAGATGTACCACAAGGCTTTTTGTCAAGAAATGCACGTATTATTATTATTGTTATTATTATGGGGTGCCATCTTGGTGAGCCAGGCCATGAAAAAACTTGTACCACCCACGGGAAATTTCCCAGGATTTACTGCTGCGCTATGGGTCCTCAGGCTCAGAAATGGAGCTTATGCTACTTCTAGAACTAAAATGTTACATCAATCTTACAACAAGGTAATAGGGTAGATCTTTTCCTCATTAGGCCAGTAAAGCTAACATGATTTGTTTTCCTTAAGAGGCATTGACTCAACATTTTTGTCATTATTCCTGGATTTTCATGCCAATTCTTGATTGGATGTCTTCCAAACTTCTATCAACTAGTGCAGAGAGGGCTTCTTGATGCAAGAGGGTGAACACACATGAAACCCTCTCACATTCAACAATGGAACTAAAATTAAATGCTAAGAAACATATTTAAAATCTGTCATGAACACTCAAGTTCTTCTTGCAAAACTTCAGAAGTAAAATGATTGTTTTCAGAAATTTACCATTACACATTATTGCAGCCTTATGGGCTGATAAGTACAGAGCAAAACTGATTTAAAAATTGATCTACAACAGCATATATTATCATGCAAAAGCTACAGAAGAATCTCTTTCAACTTGTTCTTCCTTCTCTGCGAATATTCTCCTCCAACCTGCAAATCTTTAACTGAAACTGTTGCTGCTATTAACCATGGATTCACAAATTCCTATTCTGCTACAATAACATCTTTAAACCTGCCTATACATGGTTCCCACTCCTCTCCCAAAAAGCTATGCCCAAGTCCTTTTCTTGTTCCAACTGGTTTACCACTTTCAAAAAATTGCCTAGATGGGGCCAATTGGATTCCCACTCCTCGCAAATAAGGGCTAAACTTAGAAAAAACAGTCAACTCAATATGGATGCCCAGATTCTCCTTTGTGATAGTTTAGGAGCATTTAGTGTGTTGTCTAAAAGCAGAAATTCCCAAAACCAATGCCAAAATGGACACATTTAAATTTCAAACTCGAAAACTGCCTCTTTCCTTTTTGGTTGATGAGGATCGCCATTGACTGGATGTTCCTGCATCACTTATTGAAATGTGCCCTACATCTTGATTTCCACAAAACTCAGAGCTGTTAATTACAGTGTGCTCTAACAGTTTGGAACTCCTTAGATCACCAAAAGCTCTCCACAGATGGAATCCCTCCAAAAGAGCCGGACATTAAGAATCAAATTGACTTCAAGTTGAAATTTCGAAAATGGTCCCAAGAAGACTTGGTCATTGGTCATCTCCAAAATTCATGAACAGTAGTCTTCTTTGCTACATCACCTGCATGTAGAATTTGGCTATTTTGTATAAAAAGAAAATAAGAAAAAACAATTTCTGTTGCATAAATTGTGGAATGATCTATAAGTTATATGATACATTCAGCAAATTTGATGTCTGTGAATGGCCATGGCAGGCTTGCGAGGTGGAAAAAACTACAATGTCTGGAGCTCTAGCAGCAGCAGCGCTGAAAGCAACTGCTGTTCTAAAGGATCTTGGTAATCAGTCAGAAAACTATGCAGTCACCACTCTAGTTGATTGCAGAAGCCTTGTAGAGAACAACTTGCCTGTAAATGTTATTGGTAAGGATTGTCTATTCCAAAAATTCAGTACTGTTCATGCCCTTTCGACATTTTATTGCAAATTTGTGTTGCTTCTACCTTTTTTTCGCTTCCACTTCACAATTTACAATAGGGTGCAGTTATTAGCTTCTGCGCTTGTTAAGCCATTTCAAACACTCATACAAGTGTCTATTGAGGTTTATAGCCCAATTCTGTTTCTATAGTTACCTAAAATATCCTCAGACTTATTTGCTTACAAAGCTACAGTAGCATAGTAGTCTATCATTTCAATGGATGCAGAGTTATTTAATTATGAAGAAATTATGTATTTATGACTGTGTATGCCTCTTGAATCTTGCTGATGTATTATTGTTCCTCTCTCTCTCTCTCTCTCTCTCTCTCTCTCTCTCTCTCTCTCTCTCTCACTCATCTGTATTTAAATTTTGCTTCTTTCCTTAATGCTCATTTTGGTTTTTGGTGGGAGTGAAGGATTCTACCATTCAGCTATTATAAACACCCACAATATTAATGAAGCGGTTAACTTTTGGGAGCTGGCTAGAAGATGCTCAAATGCGCTTGAAACTGCAATGAAAAATAGGAAGCATTTCACAGACATAAGTGATGTTAACTACCTTATGTGCCAGGCGATTCAATATCCAGCTTTAACGCCTTCATCTTCCCTTCGTACTTCACATATTGTGGTGTTTGAAGGACCTATGATAGATGACATGGGCGAATTGGAAAAAGCAATTGGTCTAAAAGACTACATGGGATGCTCTTCCATTCATGGAGTTGGACCGTCTATTGCATTTTTTGATGCTATACGAAATGGAGCTCTGGACTGTGCATGTGTGTATCCCGCACCCCTGCATTCCAAAAAGCAAATGCAAACTTTAATTAGCTGTATGAAGAGTATTCTGGTTAGTGTTTCCAAGAACTAACATAAAATTTGATCAGGCCTGATCATATCAGATTAATTTATTCTATGAATCCATAACTGGGACAAGAATATTATCCGGAAAAAATTCAATGTTCACTAATTTATGGCCATTTCGTTTAACCTGTAATTTGCCATATTTTTTGTTGCTTTGCATTTTGGGTACTTTCTACTTTGATTGCAAACAAATGTAAGTATTTTTTTTGTGCTAGCACATAGAATTGACTACAGTTCTCCCTCTCGCAAGTCCAAACTAGTATTTAGATACATAGATCTTGTCTCTCTAGCTTTTATTTTACGTCAAACCTTTTTTTGAAAAGGGACATTTTTCTAACTGCAAAGAGGTTCCAGAGAAGCCTGCAGATTCCATGAGATAAATCATGATACACTAAATCCCTGTAGATCCCTTTGGAAACTACGAGCTACAAAAATCACTCAGAAGATCAAAGCTACATAGTCTAAGCCAATGAAATTGTATCCGATGGCATAACCATTGTGGGCATAAAGGAAGAATCTAATGTTCCTTACTGATCTGTCGTCTGGTAAGATTGCCTGAATATTATTCAATTCTAAAATTGTCAATATTTGCAGTTCAATGACACATAATCTTCTGAAATGTTGTTTGTCTGGATCATATTTTTTAAACATCAGATAGTAAATCACAGTATAGGATCTAAGATAAAAATACAGAAACAATAATTTGGAAAATGATGGAAAAGAAATACATAAAAATGTATTGTGTGGGTTATATTTGTATTGTTATATGCGGGCTTATAAAGCTATTTCATTTCAACCGCTTGGCTAATTGTCCAATATTCATTAATCTCTAAAACTTAAAACTATTAACTACCAACATTTAAACTTACACAGCATTACTGCATTATCACAAACTAATACTGCAGATTATATAAAACTCTCTTGATCTAAAGGGGACTAATAATGGGCTGGAGCATCCATCATTCTGAACCATCTTGACACTATAAACTTGGTCTCCTATCTTCTTGTAATGATCAATCAGTATCAACATTTGTATGCATCCTCTTTATGGTGGACTATTTTTTTCAAATTCCTATGTAAACAACTTCCAGTGATCTATATCTAGCATCTTGCCACTTCCTCTCATAATTTGAAGATTCATTGACACCACCTATGATGCATGGGCATCCACATGGAGGGAGCGCATCAGAATCTTCCGAGTCTTTTAATTTCTCCATTATATTCCTCAGCAAAAATCAGAATGTGTCCGAAAATAATGCAGCAGAGAAGGGGTGTGCATTTTTTGAAGGAATACTTCTTAAGGCTTTTGTAGCATTTTCTAGAAGTTTTGAGAGTAGGCAGGACAAGTTTAGCTGCTTGTTTTCTAGAATATGAAGGATAGGTTCTTGGGCATAGTTTTTGGTGGGAGATGGAAAAAAGCATGTTTTCGACAGGTGAAGAAGTATTCACAGCAGCAAATGGATTCCAAAATCTGTGGTTGAATTTGGGTAGAGTTTTCTTCTGAAGGTCATAGGTTTGAAGAGCTAGAATCATAGTGAAGGAAGGTATAATGAAGGAGATGAAATATGTAGCACATCTTTAATTGTTTTTTCTGTCGTAGATCAGATCCATTTCAATTTTGCTTTCTTGTTTATCTCGCTTGGAGGCTGCAATTGATGTAATCTCTGTCTTGAGAATTTTATGTAATGTCTTACGGAGAATTTGAACGAATAATCTAAGAGTTTGTTTTGCAGATTTTTTAGTCTGTTTATAGCATCTTCGTTGCTTTTCATTTGTATTAATAGAAAGGGTTTTGTGTGATACCCTTTTCATGTGGCAGAGCAGGTTGATTTTGAGTGTGTAGGTTGCTTTGCCAAAGGGGCAGTTTGCACTAGGATTGAGCTTGTGGGTGTTGTGAAAAATTTAAGCAAGAAGAGCACTGCGGAGTTTAGTAGAGGTGTAGTTAGAAGTGGAGGAAGAAATCCTCTAGATGTTGTTCGTGATGATGATTTTAGAGCCTTGAGAGGGCATGTTGAAGTATTACAAGAAGAAACTAGAAGAGGTTTTGCTCAAAGGAGAGAGCCCAAGAGTGAAAAAGATGAAGTAATAGAAAATGACAATGATACAAGTGGTGCAAAAGATGTAACAACAGCAATAGTTGTGACTGATCTTGATGCAGGAGCATCCTAGGTGTAAGAGCAATCTTGCATCACTCAAAAATATTTTCTTTTCAGTCTTTTCTGTTTTAATAAGGACTAGTAGATAGGGTGGTTACTATTAATGGGCACTTGCTATTTTTAGTAAGTTTGTCATACGAGCTCGGAATGTTCTCATTTTTTACATGAAGGTTCATTTCAAAATTATAAGCCTCCATAAAAATCTCATTGCTCTAGCTTAAGTATTAGAGAAGTTATTGCGGATTTTTGATGGAAAAATTTGTAGAAAAATCTTCAGGCTCACCGTTAGAGGCCTTAGAGTGCATGGATGAGGTCCGAAAATTTGATGGAAGGGCGCTTGTGCGATTCCGAGATTGTAGATTGGGAGTTGGTGTTTTTGAAAAGTAGTTATAATAGCCAATTAGAGCAACGGTTCGAGACTTATGGCCTTTTGAAGTTGGGCCATTGAAATTTCTAAAATAATTTGTCAAAGATGTATTTAGCCAATTCTATATGTATTGTAGGGTCTGTCGGCCCTAGGTATTAAGTTTGGCCATTTAGAATCTTCCTGAGCGACATAAAATTTCCTATTTTAGAAAGGCCCAAACATTGTCTAGGACAACTCTGGGTGGTAGTTCGCAACTTGTCTTGTAGATTATTGTAATGAAGGCGCCCATGTGGGTTAGCATATTATACTTGTGAATTCTATAATTTCGCATTTGCGGCGATAGAAAGAGGTCCATATTTTGTTCTCGCATTTGTTGTTGTTTATTTGTTTCTGTTATGAGTTTATGGTGTATTAAGGGGAGCACCCTTCATCAAGTGGTATCAGAGCTAGAGTTCTTGAGTGCGTGGACAGATCGTTGATTGTGAGGTAGTTCACACCAGGACCGTGGTTTGGGTTGAGCATGTAGACAGATCGCCGATTGCGAGGCAACTTGCACTAGGGTTTTGACGGAAGCACGAAAATAGCTCCACAAAGAGAGCATGGTGGAAGAGCTGTAAGTGTTACACCTGAGGGTTTTAGAGCCCTACAAAGACAAATGCAAGCATTGGAAGGACAAATGTGTAGATGAATAAATCTTCTTGGTAAGAGATAAAAGCAAGGA
The DNA here is from genome assembly GCA_028749045.1 of Cupressus sempervirens. Lineage (NCBI taxonomy): Eukaryota > Viridiplantae > Streptophyta > Pinopsida > Cupressales > Cupressaceae > Cupressus > Cupressus sempervirens. Next base: position 531,605,693 of record CM053793.1, read on the forward strand.
TGAGGACGAAGTAGAAGAAAATACCAAAGCAAAAGATAGTTCTAAACCTAGAGGAAGAGAGATTATTTTAGGGCCATCTCTAAGATTGGAGAAAGACCTAAGTTTGAAGTTCACACATTTTCGAGAAATCTTAACCCAGAAGAGCTGATCGATTGGATTAATGAACTGGAGGAGTACTTTGAGTATGAAATTGATGATCTTGATATGGTCAAGTTTGCTAAGGCGAAATTGAAGGGACATGCAAAGATTTGGTGGTAGGAGGTTCAGTTAGAGCGAAATAGAAAGGGAAAGGACAAAATCACCAGATGGGATTAGATGATAGCTAAATTGAAGCAACAATTCATTCCAGTGGATTATGAGCTTGATTTGTTGAAGAAAATGCAAGGGTTGAAGCAAGCGGGAAAATTTGTTCAAGAGTATACCGAAGGGTTCTACTAAGTTCTCATTAGAATTGGCCATGCAAAAGTTGATAAGGAGAAAGTGGCCCGTTATCTTAATGGGTTAAGGCCAAGTATTCAGGACGAGCTGAGTATGGTTCGAATGAATAGTATTGAGCAGGCATACCGGTTTTCTTAAAAGTTAGGAGAAACTAAGCAAGAAGTTTGACAACAAGAATAGCGGAAGAGGTCGCGGTGGAAGATCTGGCGGATGATCTTATGGAGGTCGTAATGATGATCAAAAGAACACGTATGAGGCTGGAAGTATTAGTTAGAACCAGAGGGGAAACAATTCCAATCGTTTCCGTAACTAGAATAATAGAGATCAGAGAGGAAGAGGTAGAGGACAAGGATTTGGAAGAGGAGGCTTTTGTGGGAAATGTTTTCACTACAGAGAAGAAGGGCATAGAGCATTTGAATGTTCCTAGCGCTAAGGCAGGATAGATGGAAGAACAAAAGGCCAGGCCAGAGTTGCACATGTTGATGAAGATGCTAGATCATCACATTCAGAAGATTCTGAAAGAGGAGAAGTCCTAGTTAACATAAGAGTCCTACTGAGTGATGAGAATGAACTTGATCAAAGGAGCCTGTTTCACACAAGGTGCAGATGTAAAGATAAGTGTTGTGATGTGATCATTGATGGTGGAAGTACTAACAATTTGGTGTCAGAAATGGTCACAAAGTTGAAGTTGAAGAGACAGGAACACCCACGTCCATACCGTATTGCTTGGGTGCAAGATGACCACAAGGTCATGGTCAATGAGCAGTGCTTAGTGAAGTTCAAGATTGGATGTTATCAAGATGAGGTACTTTGTGATATTATACCTATGAACATATGTCATATGTTGCTGGATAGGCCGTGGCAGTTTGACAGGCATGCTATACACGATGGGCGAGTAAATACCTATGCTCTGACGAAGGATGGAGTGAAACATAAGTTGAAGTTGTTGAAGGAGAAAAGAGAGAGAGGTATGTAGTGCTGTTAGAATATGTTTTGTTGATGGAAAAGAGTTTCTCAAAGGTATGAAGCGTGAGCATATGTGTTTTGCTATAATTCCTAAAAATAGTAAAGAAGAAGTAGAGGAGGTACTTGTAGAAGTTGAAGATATGTTGGGAGAGTTTTTTTTATATTGTATTGGATAATGTACCTGATGGATTAGCCCCAATGAGGAAGATCGGTCACTAGATAGATTTGGTTCCAAGAGCCAGTTTGCCAAACAAGGCAGCACACAGAATGCCACCAGTAAAAAGTGAAGAGTTGAACAGACAAGTTCACGAGTTATTGCAGAAGTGGTTGATTCGAGAGTTTGAGTCCATGTGCTGTACTAGCAATATTAGCAACAAAGAAGAATGTAGGATGTGCACAAATTCTCGCGCTATCAACAAGATCACAATCAAGTATAGATTTCCATTGCCAAGGACGAATGATATTATGAGATGTTTGAGTGGGGTTGAGTATTTCATAAAGATAGATCTGAAGAGTGGGTACCATCAGATTTGTATCAGAGAAGGTGATGAGTGGAAGACTTCTTTCAAGACAGAAGAATGACTATATGAGTGGTTAGTCATGCCTTTTGGGCTAACCAATGCGCCAAGCATTTTCATAAGGCTCATGAATGAGGTACTGAAGGAGTTTTTGGGTAAGTTTGTTATCGTTTACCTGGAGGATATTTTGATCTTTAGTAAAACATTGGAGGAGCATTTGATTCATATTTGCAAAGCGTTTGATAAGTTGAGGGAAGAAAAGTTGCTGATAAATCTGAAAAAGTGCAGTTTTGTAAAGGAGTTGGTGTACCTGGGATTTGTAGTTTTAGTAGAAAGTCTGAAAATGGACCTAGAGAAAGTGAAGGCGATCCTTGAATGACTTACTCCAAGGAGTGTGACAAAGGTAAGATCTTTTCATGGATTGAATAGTTTTTACATAAAGTTCATAAGAGGTTTTAGCAGTATTTGTGGACCCCTGACTGAAACAATGAGAGGGGATATGAAAGAATTAAAGTGGACTATAGGAGCAGATAATAATTTTAATATGTTGAAACAGAAAGTTATTGAGCAACCTGTTTTAGCACTTCCTGATTTTAACAAGGTGTTTTACGTAGATTGTGATGCTAGTGGTATTGCAATAGGAGCTGTTTTGAGCCAAGAAGGTAGACTTGTTGCTTATTTTAGTGAGAAATTGAATGATGCCAAAAGAAAATATTCTGTTTGTGATCAGGAATTTTATGCTATAGTTCAAGCATTGAAGAAGTGGAGACACTATCTTCTTCCTAAGGAGTTTGTTTTGTATACTGATCATCAAGCTTTGCAATATTTGAGCAATTAAGTAAAATTAAACCAAAGACATTTGAAGTGGGTTGAGTTTTTACAAAGTTATACATTTGTTTTGAAACATAGGAGTGGGAAGTCTACAAAGTTGCATATGCTCTTAGTAGAAGACAACTTTTGCTGACATAAACATAGATAGAGGTGGTTGTGTTTAAGGAACTCAGTACTTTGTATCTAGATGATCTTGATTTTGGTGGAGCGTGGAAGGCTTGCACGAAACTTGGTACACTTGATAGGACAAAATGGTTGGATTTCATGATCCAGGACAGTATGTTGTTCAAAGGAAGCTAGTTGTGCATTCCCAAAAGTTCAATGAGAGAGAATCTCATCAAGGAGAAGCATAGTGGAGGATTGGCTGGACATTTTGGCCAAGATAAAACCATAGCTTTGGTTGTTGAGAATTATTACTGGCTACAGTTGTAGCAAGATGTAAAGAAGTTTGTATAGAGTTGTAGAGTATGTCAGATGCCGAAAGGAGTGAAACAAAATACAGGGTTGTATCAACCATTACCTGTACAAGAGAAACCATGAGAGGATGTTAGCATGGATTTTGTTCTTGGATTATCGAGGACACAACATGGGCATGATTCGATTTTTGTGGTGGTTGACAGGTTTCCAAAGATGACACATTTTATTCCTTGCAAGAAGTCTAGTGATGTTGTTGATCTGGTAGAGTTGTTTTTCAAAGAAGTGGTAAGACTACATGGTTTGCTTAAGAGTATAGTTTCAAATTGAGATACTAAATTTGTTGGGTATTTTTGGCGTACATTGTAGAAAAAGTTGAAGACAGATTTAAAGTTCAATTCATTGCATCATCCACAAATTGATGGACAAACATAAGTTGTGAATCTAGTTTGGGAAATTTACTAAGATGTTTGGTTGATGACAAGCCAAAATGATGGGATTTGATTTTACCACAGGTGGAATTTGCATATAACAAATTTTTATTTATTTGTTGATGGAAACAACTGAATTACATAGATATCGGCATCTTTGCCATTACAAAGCTGATTACAACATTACGAGTAAGCGTATATTTAAACCAGAAGCCGTCCTTTGGTTAAGCTACCACGTGCAGGGGGATCCAATCCGTCAAAGTCACCCAGGGGTCGAACCTGGCCCAAACGCGTTTCCGGGGGTTTGAACCTTGGTGGATGGCAATTTCAACTGTACCATCATCCTCACCAATTATGCCCAACCAATTGAGCTACAACCCTTTGACCATATAACAATTTTGTTAATAGGAGTACTGGTAAATCACCATTTCCAGATTGTATGTGGGAGTAGTCCGAGAAATGCTTCTTGAATTGAGGCAGTTGGATAAATGAGAGATAAGTAGTGCTGAAACAAAAGAATTTGTTGAACATTTGAAGTACATCCATGAGGAGGTGAGGAAGCACATCATAAAGCTGAATACACAATACATGGCTAAGGCAGATGTGAAAAGGAGGTATAAGGAATTGTAGGTTGGAGATGAAGTCATAGTTCATTTGAGAAAGGAGCATTTTTTAGTGGGTACATATAATAAGCTAAAGATGAAGAAGTTTGGACCGTGCAAGATAGTGAAAATGCAAGGTTCTGGAAATGCTTATGAAGTGGAGTTGCCTGCTAAATTGAATATTTCATTAGTATTTAATATTTCAGAGTTGACAAAGTATTATGAAGGAGGTGATGGAGATGAAGTTGCAGAAGCGCAGTGGAGTACTCCAACAGCTAGTTCGACTACAAAGGAGATCGAGGAGATACTGGACAACCGTGTTGAAAAAAGTACAAGGAATAGAACTTATGAAGAATACTTGGTCAAATGGAAAGGGAGGCCAATAGAGGATTCATCATGGTTAGCAAGGGAGGAGGTTAATCGTCTTGGTTTTCCTCTGAACACCTAAGATTTGACAGAGTCACTTCTCAAATTACCTTGGGTGTCTAATGTAGGAGCATCCTGTGTGTAAGAGTAATTTTGCATCATCCAAAAATGTTTTCTTTTCAGTTTTTTCTATTTTAATAAGAACTAGTAGACAGGGTGTTTACTAATTATGAGAATTTGCTATTTTTAGTAAGTTTGTCTTATGAGCTCGAAATGTTCTTATTTTCTACATGAAGGTTCATTTCAAAATTATAAGCCTACCATAAAAATTTCGTTGCTCTAGCTTAAGTATCAGAGAAGTTATTGCAGATTTTCAGTGAAAATTTTTGTAGAAAAATCTTCAGGCTCACCGTTGGAGACTTTAGAGTGCTTAGATGAGGTCCGAAAACTCAACGAAAGGGTGCTTGCAGGGGTTCGAGCCTTTAGATCAGGAGCTGACGTTTTCGAAAAGTGGTTATAATAGCCAATCAGAGCAATGCTTTGAGAGTTATGGCCTTTGAAAGTTGAACCACCGAAATTTCTAAAATAATTTGTCAAAGATGTATTTAGCTGAGTCTATATGTATTGTAGGGTCTGTTGGCCCTACGTATTAAGTTTGAGCATCTAGAACCTTCTTGGGCAGCATAAAATTGCCTATTTAAGAAAAGGCCAAACATTGTCTAGAACAACTCTAGGTGGTAATTTGCAGCTTGTCTTGTAGATTATTGTAATGAAGGTGCCTATGTGGGTTAGCATATTATATTTGTGAATTTTATAATTCCGCATTTGCGATGATAATAAGAAGTCCAGATTTTGTTCTCGCATTTGCTGTTGTTTCTTTGTTTTTGTTATGAGTTTATGGTATTAAGGGGAGCACCTTTTATCAAATCTTATGATGAGGGTATTGTCAAAATAGAAAAAAGAAACCAAAAATTGATGCTCCTACATTCAGTGTAAATTTGAATCTTGAAGAATTAATGATTGGATAAGTGACATGGAAGATTTTTTTTGAATTTTGAAGTAGTTGAGGACCTTGATAGAGTGAGATTCATAAAGACTAGCTTGAAGGGACATGCATCTATTTGGTGGAAAGAGGTGCATAAAGACAAGATAACTAAATGGGATAGGATTATTGAGAAAAGAAAAGGCAATTTATTCTAGTTGATTACAAATAAGAGTTGTTACACAAGATGCGAAGTCTTAAAGGAGGAAGAACAATGAAAGAGTATACAAAAGAGGTCCATAGGATTTTGATGCATTCTAGTTTGCCTTGAAGATTGAAGAAAGTTTGAACAAGAATTTTGAGAACAAGTAAAGAGGAAGATGTCGAGATGATAAGAAAGATAAAAGATCATATGGAGATTGGGATGAGGATTCAAATATAAAAATCTATGGAAAATGAAGACCAAGGCAACACCAATAATTAGAGAGGAGAATTCACAAACTTTGTAGGGATCAAATTTCAAGAGGATGAGAAAGATTGGATTTTATTTTAATTTAAAAAATTACAAGATAACTTGTTTTCAATGTGGAGGACACAAAGCATATAAATGTCCAAAAAATGGAAACACAAGAAACACAAATTAAAGCAAAGTGAGAGTTGCCAATGTGAACAAGGAAGTAGTCATCATAATTTGAAGATCTAGAAAATAGAGAAACACTTGTTGCCAAAGGAGTCTTGATGAATGCAAGACAAAAATTAATTCAAAGGAAAATTTTATTTCAAACAAGATGCAAGGGCAAGGTATGTAATGCCATTTTTTTTTTTTATGGCAAAAGCATAGACAATCTAGTTTCAAAAGAAATGCTAAGCAAGTTGCAATTAGAATGAAGGAGACACCCACATTTATATTAGATTGCTTGATTGTAGGACGATTGAATTTTTTGGTGAATGAACAATGTTTAGTTAAATTTAAGATGGGAGATTGCTATAATGAGGTATTATATGATATTATGTCAATGAATGCTTGTCATATGTTATTAGGAAGACCATGGCAGTTTGACAAGAAGGCAACAAATAATGGTTAATGTAAACAATCACCCATTGATGAAGTTTGACATAAACTAAAACCCCTAAGAATGATGAAAAGGTACGTAAGATCATTGGCACATGTTTAAGTGAAGGAGTTAAAAAATCATGAAGAATAGGATTTGCTCATGCAAGTTGCAATAATGGCAATTGCATTTTGGAAAAGCATATTGACATTTTTAATGGAGAAGGAAAATTGTTTTTATTTTTGTGAGAATATTCTTAAATCTGATTTGTTTAAGGATAGTAAGATTGGTTTAGTGAAGAGTGTTGTAGAAATGAAGGTACACGTGAGTAAGAAGACAAGCAATTGAAGGTTTTGCTATTTGATGATCCCTTGAGTGATAAATAGATTGTTGAAGATGAAGATCTTGTAACTAATAGTTTCGGTTGCACAATGGGAAAAATGAATCCCTTGATTATTTTACGAACATTAATGTTAATGAAAAGGAGAAAAACTTTGCAACTAAACCCTATATTATAAAAGACAGATAGAAAGAGGGACACACTGTTGTACAAGAGAAAATGGACAAACTGTTGCAATAGTTTCAAGGAAAGAGGTAATGAATAAATATGATTAGTCTACTAAAGAGGATGACATCGAAGCTTATGATTTCCCAAAGATTCCTAGTACTATTGGTGGGAGCTAGATTATGTGAAAAGAGGGAGAAAGAGGAAAAATTAAAGATGGAAGAGACATCAAATTGGAGAAAAAACTAATAAGGTACCTTCAAACAAAAGGCAGAGTAGTGGATTCAAAATAAGCACAAATTTTATATATGCTTTTGAGTTTCATTTTGGAAACATTTTTTTTCTACCGTGGGTGTTTGATGTAGGGGTATACAAATGGAGGGAGCCCATCATAATCTTTTGACTATTTTATTTTCTCTTCTATATTCCTCCTTTAGTTTGACTCTAAAATTAGGAAAAATCAGAGCGTGTCTAAAAACAACACAATAAAGAATCATACATTTATTTTTTAAGGAATACTTCTTTAAGGTTTTCATAGCATTTCCTAGAAGTTTTGAGAGCATGGGGACAATTTTAGCCTATCATTTTCCAAATTTGAAGGATAGGTTTTGGGACATAATTTTTAATTGGAGATGGAAAAAGATATGTTTTTGATAGGTTGAAAGAGTAATGCTAATGACAAAGGATACCTAGTAGAGTTTAAAGGATGTATTCACAAAATTCCACAAAGCTTGAGATATTTGATAATTATCGGGAGACAGAAAAGAGGTAACTTATTCCATTTGAGCACTACGGTTAATGATTGCTTGGTTGCAAAGATTGAGGATAGTTGGTTATGACATAAAAGATGTTGTCGTGTGAATACTAAATTAAGTAAGACTAATGCAATTAGAGGGTTACATGCCTTAGTAAAATCAGACAATATTATGTGCAAAGATTTCCAATTGGGTAAGTTGACAAGTACTACTTTCAATAGAAAATCTTTTTCATATGAGAACTTTTTAGATATGGTATATACGAATCTTTATGGGCCAATGAGAACTAGAAGTCATTATGGTGATAAATATTTTATGCTTTTTGTTGATAACTATGGTAGAATGGTGCATGTTACTTTTTTGAGAGAAAAGTCAAAAATGTTTTAATAAGTTCAAAATCTTTAAAGCTATAGTTGAGAAGGAAAGTGGAAAGAACCTGATATGCTTAAGATCAAACAGAGGTAACAAGTACACTTGGGAAATTGTTGACTATTATGACATGAATGGAATTAGGTGACAAATGTTAAATTTGAGAACTCCCCAACATAATGGTACAACAAAAAGGAAAAATAGAACCATTGTCGATGATGCAAGAACAATGTTGTTGTAAGAAAATGTTGCAAAGACCTTTTGGAGAGAAGCTATAAGTACTACAGTCTACACACAGAATCAGGTACAAGTAAAAAAGGGGAATTGTAAGACATCTTATGAGATGTGGTATGTTCAAACTCTTAGTGTGAATTATTTCAAATTCTTTGGTAGTAGATGCTACATCAAGATAGATTCTTTCACTAGAAAGTTTGATGCAAAGAGTGATGAAGGAATTTTTCTAGACTACTCTAGCAAGATCAAGGCATATAGATGTTGGAATAAGAGAACTAACAAGATGATTGAAAGTGCAAACGTTAAGGTTGATTAATTTCTAGATACACCTGAGGTGATCAAGAAATAAAGATAGGTCAGGATATGATTTTTTTTTTTGGGATTCATGCTAAAATAAGTTTTGAGGGGACTTAAGACCCCATACAAAAATCATCAAGAGATAAGCATTCAGTCCATAATGTCAAAGTAGCAGATAAAGCCAGGTTTTACAAGGACATAGAACTTTAGTAAATAACACATTACAACTTAGATCAAAATCCCACAAAAGGAGACACCTAATAACTGTTGGAAACAACAAGGATCAAGAGACGTGACTAGGACCAATGACCAAAAACTAGACGATTACGATCAAAAAATCAAAAAGCCAAAAAAGAAAGTGGAGCACTAGACTAGCTTTTTCATAGCCTTATCCAGGTTCTTCCCAAGGTTGACCACTTCTTCAATTGATTCCTTTGGAGTCAAACTAGGAGCAACCTCAATTTCCTTCTTCGTTCTCAACCTGTAACACTTATTGGGACCTCCACTTAAAGAGACATCAACATGGGACACAATTTCCTCTGCACTTCTCTTACCCAAACCAACAACAACAACACACAGACTAGAAGTCACCATATGCATGTTCTACTCACTATTTTTGACAAGATGGCGAAGTTTGGCCTCATAATCCAGAAGTTTACCTAGTATATCTCCTACCTTAGCCTCTAGCTCCAGCCTTTTGTTTTTCTCTATGTCTAGGCTTGCCTATAGATCCTTGACCATTCTTTTCAAAGAATTCATCACGTTATACATCCAGGTATCAACCATGAGAGAAATATTAGCATGCATTTTAGCTTTGTGAAGAAATTCAAGATTTCCCTCATGATTCTCCCTAACCATTTCATCAGGTTCATCAATTACATAGTTTCCTTGCTCCTTGCCTTGCCTTGTATTAATTTCTAAAATTATAGTACCATCAGGAACTGTAAACAAATCCTTTTCCTCCACAAAATTCACACCTTCTTTTGGCTCACCAACATTCTAGTCCTCATTCATCGAGTTTTCCATATGTCTGTCAAGTTGAAAAACCTGGGCATCTTGCAACTCTTTCTCCTTATCACCCTGTAGAGCATCTTTCTTCCTTGATTCCTTCTCCATAACAATCTCCTTCACATGATCCCCTTTATTGTCTATGGTCCTATCCTCCTCTACTTTATTAATATTCTCAGTAGAAGGCTTCTCCTTTTTATCTTGACTTTTAGTCTCGTTATGACTTTCGTCCTCATTCCTTTTCCTTTTCATTTTCTTAGTTTTAGGAGTTTCAGTGGTATAATCCTTTTTGTTAGATACAACCTTCCAACCCTCACCACTTTTGTTCATAGATTTAGCAGAGGTGTCACCCTGGCTACCAAAATAGCCCTCATTGTTGGAGCTACACCCTCCACTATTAGTGATATTTTCTTGAACTTGACAACCATTATGATCCTTATTTTCCTCTTCCCCAGAATCCGAGTCATTCTCATATTAGTCTCTATTTTGTGTTTTTGACCATCTTCTTTCCCATTCCAGAGACCAACTTCCTTTTTTTCTTAGAGGCCCTCACTTGCTCATCCTTAGCCTCCATACCTTTTTTACCATCTCTAGAGCTAGTCTTGCCCTTCTTCACAAACCTCTTCTTTGTCGAGCCCTTAAGGGTTTTACGTTTATTCTTCATAGAAGACACTGACGCCCCCAGAAACCTATCCCTATAGTACTTTGCAAACAAGAAGATTAATTCTTCATGAAGAATATGTTGGCTTTCTATTCTGTAATGAGCCAAAAGCCCTTGTAAAAGGCAATTCTTGAGATAGTGGGGAAATGAAATTCTATCCTTATACTGAAAGTGGTTAAGGAAAACAAAATGATAATTATTCACCCTTTTAGAACAACAAACAAAATAAAGTATTCCTTAACACAAGATAAAACTTCTTGCCATAAGTCCTTAATCTTCTCTAGATCAAGAAATCCCCCACTTTGACTAATTTCTTCTCCTCTGATGTTTTAGGGAATTTCTTCAATGATGCATTTGAAATCTTAGTTTCCTTATTAAATTTTATATCATTATTAGGAAGTCCTGCAATTCCAACTAAAAATTCCTCATCAGGATATGATGTTTATACAACTAAAAGTGCAAGAAAAAGTTGTACAAAAAAATGAAGGGAATGTAGAGGTGCAACTTATGAATGAAGAAGAAAAAATAGCTGAATTGATATTGCCAAGGTATGTGAGATTGAATCATTTTCCTAATTAGATTATTGGAGATAAGAATGCATGCATGTAGACAAAAAGAAAATTAGAGAAAGTAGATGCTTATTGTTTGAGATGGAACCAAGAATAGTTAATCAAGCCTTGAAGAGTGTTGATTGGGTTAAAGTTATGGAAGAACTTGTTCAGATCAACAATAGTTATACTTGGACTTTGGTGTCCAAACTAGAGAACACAAATGTGATTGGTACAAAATAGGTCTTTAGGAACAAATTGAATGAAGATGACAAAGTTATCGAGAATAAAGAAAGATTGGTCTAAGGGTTATGCATAAGGAGGTTTGAATTGTGGTCAAACTTTTGCACAGTAGCCAGACTTGAAGGAGTAAGGATATTATTATCACATTCTAGCTACAAGCAATTCAAAGTTTAGCCAGACTTGAAGGAGTAAGGATATTATTATCACATTCTAGCTACAAGAAATTCAAAGTTTATAAGAAATCTACCTTTTTGATCAAGACATTGTTTGCAAGTTAAAGAAATCTTTATATGGTTTGAAATAATCCTCAAAAACATGGTATAAAAGGTTACACTCATACTTAGTGAAGATTGGTTTAGATTGGTTTCAATGGAATAAGCAAGGATGGCAATGTGTATATGAAATTGGAAGGTGAGATTATTAATTGCCGAAGTCTTTGTGGATGACATTATCTTTGGAGGCGATGGTACCTTGAGTATGAATTTTGCTGAAGAGATAAATAAAGAATTTGAGATGTCCATGATTGGAGAGAAAATTCTTCATTAGACTATAGGTAATGCAAATAGAAGATGAAATTTTCATTTGTTAGCCAAAATATGTCCAGGAGGTGTTGAAGACTTTTGACAAGGAAGATTCAAAAGTAGTAGGTACACTGATGGTCACAGTTGTAAATTGTCTAAGGAAGATACTTCAAATTTAATCAAATGGTGACATGTGAGCTATGTGAAGCAAAATTCAGAAGATTGCCCATGATCTCAAATGAAAAGTGATAACTTGTTAAGAGTCCTCAGAATAGATTGTCTCATTTGGTTAGATAAGTGATTGATAAATAGGGTTTTGTGAGGGTTCCTAATGAATGGACCAACAGGGGGAAGATTGTCTCCAAGTTGTTAGAAACTCATGATAGACTACAACCTGAGATGTCGAAGGAAATAAATAGATCGAACACACACTAAACTTGGAGATTTGAGATTTTGAGGTTTTGACTATGAAGTGACTAAAAATATGCTTGAAGTATTCAGGATTCAATTAGTATTTGACACATGCTAGAAGAATGTTTTTTGATGAAGCAATGCCTTTGTCATTTCTTCCCTTTTTTGTTGGGGCTATTTGTTGTGGTTTCACAATGCACACCCGATTTCTCCTAGAAATGGGGACCCCTTGGTAACTTTTTGCTTTTCGAGACCCCTAGTTCGAGGTTTGAGTCATTTTTAGGGCTCTACCTAGAGTCTGGGTCCTGCTTGGTCCTCTACCTGGAAAACCCATGTGTCGGAACTAAGGGATTTGAGGAAGCGGTAGAATTTTTACATTAAGGTGTGCACTAGCACACCTAGTGCACGTGTACACCTACCATAGGTGCACGAGTGCGCTAGATGAACTAGTGCACATGTGCACCCTTTTTGAGGTGTGCACTTGTGCACATGCACAGGTGCACACATCATAAAAGGTGCACATGGTCCTAGGTCTATAAATACTCGGGACCACCCCTGCTCCTTATTCATTATTTTCCTTCAGAGCAATGTGAGCGCATATCCTCACCCATAGAGGTGCGCTAAACTCCTCTCCTACACACAAAACACGTAGTCAACAAATCCAAGGTGCACACATACACACCTTTCATGAAAACCTAAACTAAATAAACCTAGGTAATGGTGCACATATGCGCACCATTTTAGACCCTTAACCATGTGAACCTTAAGCCTCCCTAAAAAGCACATGCAATGTGCATAGTAGCACACATGCACATGTGTGCACTTGTGCACTTAATAACCTTACAAAGGTTATTTAGTGCACCTAGCGCACCTATCAAGGTGCGCTAAATTGCATAAACAAAGCTAAAAGAGGGATTTGACTGATTTTGCGAGGGTTTTAGGGTTATGGGTCTAGGTTTTGTTAGGGTTTAATTTCAACCCTTCAGACTGATGTGTTTATATTTTGTGCAGATAAAATGGCTTCCTCCTTCTCCTCACTCACGAGAAGATTGCTCCAAAACCAGTTGTCTTCAAGTTTCAAGGTGCACCAAAGGAATCACACTTTCAGGATGCACATTCAGAGATTAGAGATGTTGAGTTGGGACATATAGACTAGAACACATTCCTAGTACTTTGCAACATGCCTAAGGAGAGGTCCCCAATGATCTAAACACTTTTAAGGTTAGGCTTGTTTTATGTGGCCTCACATCCCACATTAGTGCAATCTTCGGAGCTTGTCATGGCCTTGGCAGATAATTATGTGTTAGAAGAAAGAGTTGTGAAGAGTATAATAGGGGAGATAGTCCTGGACTTAAGACCAAAGAACATTGAGAAAGTTTTCCATCTCCCAAGAGCTGATCAATATGTGAAAATTACTTATCATTAAGCTGAAAGATGGTATAGGGAAAATGAAAAGGAAGTTAAATAAATCATATAATCGTCATTCTTGATTGATAGAACACCGGTGGGATGAAGAGAAGACAAGGTAGATATGACTAGAGGATACATGAAGGATGACATCAAATACTCCATTGTGCTTGTAAGCAGGGTTATGGGTCTACCAACAATTGGGCACCTGAATATTTGGATGGTACATTTCATCGAGACAATCTGAACAACTAAAATGCCAATTGATTGGGCCACAATACTAAGTGAAAACTTAGATGAGCAATTGGTATGAGTCAAATCCGACCCCAAGTTTTACATGACATCATACTTGGTGTATTTACTAGCAGCAAGGACAACTGACTATCTAAGATTGTATAAGAAGGGAAGCATGTAAGATGCTAATGCTTGGCCTTATGTGGGATATCCCCAACTCGTAAAGAAGAAGCTCTTGGATCAGAGAAAAAAATACATAATAGTGAATGGTGCTTTCATTTTTGCAATCATTTGGTTCATTGAGGGTGATTATGCCAAGAGGACGTCAGTAGAGGCAACAACAAGGATTGCAAAGATGGGTGCCTATTACATCCAGTTCAAGACATTTACCTACCTAAGGGTAGTAGGTACAATTGTGAATTCGAAGAAACTCGTGAGATATCCATCAGATAGGCTCATTTTACTGGAGATTACAATACAACCCACATCTGCATATGACAGAGTGAGGAAACAACATAAGAAGACTTGGGTATGACCCATCACTATAGGTCCATCTGAAGTTGAGCGGAAACAAGATATCATGACCTTTGATATAAAATGGGATCAATATTGCTTGGAAGATTACAACTCTCCTCGTCCATTTTTTGATAATATTGGAAAAGTTCAACTTTTGGCAGGAAAATAATTTGTCCATGAAGATGTAGTAGAAGATCATTAGATGAACGTGATAGATGACTATGATATCCAAATTAGGGATTATTGTAAGATGAATCTATATCTGGTAGGAAGCGCCTTGAAGATAAAGATCCCACTAAAGGCTGTCCAACAAGACACTCAAGAGGTCTTAGATCCCTTGTACAATCGTGACAAGATGTTTGATAGACCAATTATGAATGCAGAGGTTGACAGGGAAGAGAATGCAGATATCAATAATAGGGTGAGACATGTAATTCAATTAACAAGAGACTAAATCAAGAAGCCCTTTAAGTTGGACCCAGTTCCTCAGACAATCACCTTCCAAGCCACAACATGCCTAATAAAGGGTAAAGGTGTAAAAGTTATAGTGCCAACATTCCCTGCCCAATCTCCAGTTAGGGCGGAAATAGTATATAAACATGATAGGGATGTTGGTTACTTTAGAGACGATAAAGGGAAGAATAAGAGGAAAAGAGCTTCTCCAAAGCAAATTGAACTTGAAGTTGAAGAACATCAACAAGAAGAGGTGACTCAAGCCCAAGAGGCAGCTCAAGCACCTGAGAACCAAGAGCCTCAAAATGAAGAAGCAACTCAAACTTAGGATATTCCACAAGTGCCTTCGCTAGAACAAGAATAGGAACAAGCCCCAAAATGAGAAGCACAGGAGGTATCCCTGCCTGCACAAGAGGAACAAGCCTCTCCTTCACTTGCTAAGAAAGCTAGAGTTTGACCTATTGTTAGAAGGACTAGGAGGCAGAAGATACAAATAAAGGTTATACCTATTCCTCTAGTCCCATAAACCATCCCTGAAGAGGATGAATAAGATGAAAAGGACAATTTCCCATTGAGTCAAAGGACACACTTGGCAAGGGTTGTCGAGGAAAAGAGGAGGAGCTCCACCATCACACCGCCATCCATTCCCAGGCAACCAATTGAGGTTACAACTTCAGAGGATGAGCAACAACAGTGTATAGATCAACACAAAGGGCAGGGAACATATATTTTCGACATATCTGATTTCGACTTTATGTTGGTAGGGACTAAAATGGTGCGTGATAAAATATGAGATACACCTACGAACCAACTTTTGGGAGAGGATTGGAATCAAATTCCATGTCTACCACAAGGATCTCTGGGTACCTCACCACCATCATTTCAAGATTTGTCATTTTTGGACAAGGGATCAACCACTCCTCTCCCTTTTGTCATTGAAGAAGAGAGAGCAGTGCGTGAAGAAGAGCCTAAACAAAGACCAGCCGATGAAGTATCTGAGGAAGGATAGATACCTGAAGAACCTCAACAAGCTTCTCAAGTTACATAGACAGGGACTTTAGATACAACAGATAGGGTCAAAAAATGTAGATGTCTCGCAGAAGGAGAAGACTCTAGAAATGAGTGATAAAGGAAAAGGGCATGCTAGACAAACCTCCTCTTCAACCAAATACTTGTCTCCTATGCGCACTGCACCAACCTGGTTGAAGAGGGAAGTTATGGCCCAACAAAAGCAATAACTGAACATGAATGAAGAGGAGAGTATGGATGCGATAGTCGAAGCCATCAAGAGGCCTAAGCCACCTACGTGTGACGCACAACAATTGACCTTCATAATGAAGAATAGAGATCAAGACCTACTTGCTCACATAGCCATTCCTCCTCCACATGCTGAGATCAAAGATTTGACTGCTAAGGACTATCAGATTATAGAAGTCCTATTTGGAAAGCCCACAGTAGATACAACTAAAGTAATGATCATTACGAGCGCTATGGAGGTTTTTAGGCATTTTGATGATAATGAGAATGAATTGATAAAGTTGCACAAAGAAAATAAGCTACTAAGAGGATATCTACATGAAATTGTAGGTCCATTGGATCAAGACCACCTAGAGGTTACTTTCACTACGACACTAGAGAGGAGAAATAAGGGGAGTGTCCAAGTTGATTCATTTTTGGGAGGATGTCAATAATGGCGTGACAATTTTGAGAAGAAGGGTGTAGAGATAATACAAGCTAATTTGAACTTGTTGCATAATGTTCATTCTAATGCGAAGAAACTGGTATCTATAATAGACTAGGATTTTGGGCTTATGGATGAGGTACATACTTGGGGAAAAGACCTTCAAGCACTCCAAACAATAAAAGGTCAAACGTATCGTACACTCATGGAAGTGTATACAATATATGAGATTGATAAACTTGAGGATTGGATTGAGAAGACAACTATCGGAAATAAGGTCATGGAAGAACTTCATGAAGATATTTAGAAGTTAAAAGACCAGTCTCAAGAGAAAATTTTGGATGCAAATAGTATTAAGATGCTATTTCCCTTGAGATTTTTGAAGATGAGTTGAAGAAAAAGCTCAAGTTAGTACAAGCATTGGTTCAATTTTGAAGAACTTTCAAGGATGCTTTGTATGATGAAGATATTAGGTAGGCATTCAAGGCTAAAGAGGTATTGTTGAGACTTGATGGTAGACTTGGCGATTTTGCGGAAACTTGAATGGATATTAGTAACTATTGGCAAACATTTAGGCATAAATATGAGGCATTAGATTTATTGGAAACTTCCCAAGTGATGGAGATTATAGAGAAATTCAAGAGAAAACATCTAGACATCGCTCTCCTATAAAGGGGAAGAAAATCGAGAAGCTAGAAATTTAGTTTTGACACTTGAGAAAATTTTGGATTTTTTTGAACCTACTGCGTAGGTTCGCAAGGTGTACTATTCCAAAGGTGCGCCATAAATTTTGAAGAAGTCGGAGATGCCTCAACAGTTAATTGCCAGTTCCAAATTTAGAGTTTTCCATGCACCGGAAACACATTCTGATGACAATTTAATTCTTAAAAATGTTTAGAGAAGGCCAAGCTTCCATTTTTAGAGCTTCCAGTGACTCCCAGATCCTCTTATAGCTTGCTTCTTCTTATCTACTGCTTCTTTCTTTGTTTTAAGACATGTAAAAGTTCATGCACCCATTAAACAAGGGTGGAGTCTTATTTTAGCACTTTTTAGAGAGTCAGTTTGTACATAATTAGATTTGTTTTATTAGTTTTAAGCATATATCTGCATGAAGAGATGTCTCACTTTCAACACAAATTGAGGAGATGATTTTTTATAAATTGAGGCATGTAACATGTATTCTAAGCTATTATTTTGATGCAATAATATATGCTTTTGGTGCTCTCATTTTGAGTGTAGTTATTCTTGTTGGAGTGTGTTATTTTTGTGGATTCTTGTTCATGATAATAATAGAGCCAATAGTTTTGTTGTGTTGATTTGCTCATGTGATATTTTAGTTCTAGTATTTGCCATGTGTTGAAGAATTCCACTGACGTACAGAGTTGGAAAAGAGATCACCCTATTGTTCCTACATAGCTTCTCGTCTCACATGAGCACACTTTTTGTGGCCTTGCAATTTGATAAGTGAAACATTTTCCGGTTTTACTAAGTTTCCATCGACGATTGCATTAGTGGATTTGAGGAAGCGCTGCTCTTACTTTCATTGGTTTCCTACCTGATCTTTTCAATGATTTAACTTGCAGACGTGTTGTTACTGTGGTTTATGTCCGTTAGGAATTTCCCTTTCATGCTATTTACTTTCATCTCTCATTACCTTATCTTTGTTATTTTCTTTGCTAACCCTTGGTTAAATTAGGAATTCGTATAGTTGCATTGTTAGATTGCATTCATTTAAAAAATAGAAAATACCAAAAGCATATTTTTTTTGGTGGTTAATTTTGAAACTGCAAGCAGATTGATCATCTTATCTGAAATTGGTTTGAACCAACAAAAGCCTCTTCGTGAACAAAAAAATTTATCTTCAACTGAGTGGATTCCAGTAGGTCGCAAGATCGCCCGAAACCTTGGAGTTGATCCCATGTCAGCTTTTCAAGTGAGGAGTTCGAAAGGATTCCTGCCGTTAATCATCGTGCAAAATGAAAACTCAACAGATTATATGATCTAGTTAATGCACAATGTAAAGAAGGAAGGTCTTGCTAACTTGCAACTTCCTAAGTTGTTGATCATGAGAGGTTTAGGGATAACTTCAAGAAACCCCCTCCCTAGAAAATTTATAAAATTTTGGCGAATCCATCATTTTTTCAGGAGGAAAAAAAATCTTCCCTTGGTAATTTTTTTTCAACATACCAAAACTTTAATTTTATTGGTTATTTTTTCCAATGTAGAAACATTTCATATAATTGAGGCAATTAATTCATTTTTTGGGGTGAAGTACATAATTTATGAAGTGGTTTTTTCCTCTTGAATGGAAATAATACATAATGTACGAGACAATTTTCCCCCTTAGCTGGAAAGGGTACATAATTAATGAGGCAATTTGGTTGCTTTTAATGCAAAAAAATGTAATGCATTGGCAAATCTTGTACAACTTGTTTTCAAAGCATGTGAAGCATGACAATTAATTTCCTTTTGGCATTAAATGCGTGCTTTATAAAACCAAGTTGCCGATGAAAATGAGAATGTATACTTAGAGCACAAGGTTTTCTCTGGATTATATATCAACGGTGGAAGTTCTATTTCAGTTCAAATGCCTAGAATGAAACCTCAATCTAATTTTAATTTCTGTAATGGTGACAAGTCTCTACTTTCCTCGTTGCCAACTCCAGTTGGCACTTGCAGTGTGAGTTGACATTAATTAGATGTCCCATCATTAGTAGTTACATTCCCTTTGCCATTCGCTTTGCATGCTTCACTTTTTCTTCAGTAAAAATTATAAACTATAATCTTGCATTTATGGGAAAGATTTCCAAAGAGTTTCTATTAATAGAATTTAACTTTAATGACTAAGGTATACAAAAGGTTAAATAAATGCCATGGCAGTCGACCTTATTAGTACGCAATTTTCTTCATCATTTATCAATTTGTTTTTCGAAGTGACTATGGTAGTGTTTTGTAGTGATAATTTTTGTCTAGTTTAGGTAAATTCCCTTTGTCTCTGGTGTTGGTGGTGCAAATTGTTTGGTTTAGGTAATCTGTTTGCAGTTGACACTCTACTAAGAGTGAGGTACAAATTGGAAGAGCCATAGAAGGCATTTCTAGGCACTTTTCCCGGTGAAAATCTAAATGAAATTTGCAAAGATGTTGGGCCTATTGTATTTAAGGCCGTGAAAATGGTGTTGGTGTTGGAATACAAACACCACTAAGAGTGGGGGGGGAATTGAATCAGTGGTTTAAAACACTTTTCAAAACTTGAAAAAATTACAAGTTATACAAATATAACACATGAGCAAGATAGTTAATGAATAACAAAATGACACAACATTTTAATGTGGAAAACCCTTTATGGTAAAAAACCACTTTGAATCTACAACTTTATTGGCCTCTTGGGAAAATCTTTTAGAGCTACAACTCTAGGAAGCACCATCACCCTGTTTTAGAAACACCAATTTCAAGGAACACCAATCCCTTACACTTGAAGCACCAACTTAATGAATACAAGAAGCACAAACTTCCAAAATGAACAAATGAGAAATAAAATCAGAGGATCATCTTTGTTACAACACAAATCATGAATCACTAGTTTCAACTTCTTGTTGAAACATCATGTAGGATATACTTCCATTCTCCTCAAAACATCCAATATCCAAATATATTTTCTTTTTCCATTAAAAGATCTGATCAAATACTAATATGAATGAATGAAGAAGCAATATATAACCCTTCTACCTCTAATAAACCCTTGCAATGGAACTCAAATCACAAATATGAAAATAGAAACATAAAACATTACCCTTTTCTTTGTTGTTAAAAAATTGCCTGCAAATTGTTCAGTCTACAAGGAATTCCACACAAATTCTGCAACTTCTGTCAAAACCACCTGTTGGATGTTTTAGAGAAATGTATCCTCTACTTATAAACCAAGAAATTCAAAATTTTTGGAGGCAGGTACATACCCCAAACTTCCATTGGACCAAAACCGCTCAAAACTGCTAAAACTATCATAACAATTTGGTAAATGTTTATGATAAACAAACTTTTTCTCTTTTCTTGCATGTGTTATGCAAAAACTAACAAAGACCCATTTTAGCTAACTCAAAGAACTTTTCAAAAAGGTATGATAGTTGGGGTCTATCTGATAAAAAACCTATCAAATTTTTCATAGAACAAGACTATTTTTTCATAATCGTTTTCTTAACCAATGTGAACATTAAGTGTTAATTGTAAAACACTTAAGTGTTTGTCTTGAATATGGTTTGAACAATATTGTAGGACATCAAATAAGTTAATTACATCAAGTTAAGCATATCATATGCTCATTATAATTTCATTATTGACATCAATGACAACAATCAAAGACCAAATACTAAGGATTCAACGTACTTCCCCTTTGGCATTTATGTCAATACCAACTTCCACCTGTATATCTATGTGTACTTGTATATCTTGTATCTATATCTATATATCCATGTGTACTTGTATATCTTGGTTCTATACTTGTATCTCTATATACATCATGTAGACATCCTCATCTTCAGTTTTCTCCCCCTTTGACATTAATGAGAAATGAGATATGCCAAGGTTTCAGTGTAACAAAAAGATAAGCAATATATGCTCCCCTTAAAACCTTTCACTCATTTATGAACTTATGCAAGAGAAGAGAGGAATACAACCCCGTTACAAACCAATCTAGCCATGTTCCTTGATATCTTTCCATTTTCATCAAGTTTATTTCTAAAGATCCTGTTAACATCTATTACATTTTTATCTTTAGGTCTAGCCACTAATTCCCAAATGTTATTCTTTTCAATTTGACTTAGTTCCTCTTTCGTAGCATTAACCCAAAACTCATCCATACTGTCATCTTTATATGATTTAGGTTCAATTTGAGATAACAAACAAAGATTAACACATTCACCAAATGTAATTCTTGCTTTGGTGTAAGAAAACTTGCAACAAAGAATATAACCATTTCCACATAACCCATAATAGATTTGAAATATGAATATGCAATTAAAATTCACATGCAAGAGAATAGACAACATACCCACAAAAATTTGTGACACAAGATATATTCTGGCAAACTCTCATTGAGGGAAAAATCTAGCCTCCAAAAGCATCCATCACCATGTATCATTCAACAAAAACACCATTGCAATACAACCATGGAAGCCTTCAAAGCCATAGCCACAACCAAACAATCTATATGAACAAACATGAATCCACACATCCCATGCCATGTTTCCAACCTTCACAAATGCTCCTTTGGCTAACTTGTGAAGTCTTGTCCCACTCGAGTCTTTTCCTTTTTGCCTTCCTCTTCCTACACCAACAACTACTTTTGTGGCTGTTTATATAGTAGCGAGTCCCACAAAACCACCAAGTGGTATTATATAAACCATGTGCTACCTAACCCATTGACCCCACATTTAATATTGAGAATTTTAATAATTTTTTTCAATACTAAATAATTACATGAAATATTATCACAATGTTACAATACAACTCTCAAATATATCCTATGAGAATATTTATATGTTGCACATCTATCTAGGTGCAACATTACATAATAAAATAAAATAATACAATATAATAATATTATGCAATGTGTGTAACAGACATTATCCTAACAACCTCTCACTTGTAGTATACATTGCATAGGGTCAATCTGTAACCACATAAATGAATAAGGAAACAATCCCTCCCAACACATCTACCATTATGGATCAAAGTTTACAAAGTGCTCCATCCTGGTACCTACAACAAAATCAAAGTATATAGCATCTCAAACATGAATGATGTCACCTCCTATTATGCCACTACCACCGGACATACATAGAAGTCATTCAAAGAGAAAGCCACCCAACCTGTTGCATTAGAAGATCCTAAAATCCTATACCAACTAAAATGCCAAGTACAAAAATCTGATCCAAAGGTAATCACATGTATCCGTAGTTGTCAAAATATCCATAGCTGAAATAGCACCCACAACAAGTGCCAAACCCATCCAACTATCCATACCTCCAAAGGTATAATAAGTGAATCTCACATCACTGACATATCCAATTTGTAACCTGCAATCACAAGCCTCAAGAAAAATACCTGCCACATATATACCAATAAGCTCCCACTGCAAAAGATAATGCGAAAGCTATAACCAATCCACTCAATCCACTCAATCCACTCACAACATTTCAAAGAAGTGAATCCATGTAGTATCAAGGACATTCGCAATACATAAACTAATAACTTGCAAGAACAACTCTCATAAAAAATCTCCAACAGTCTCCTAAGCTCTCCACAACCAATAAAGGAAAAAGATAGAAGGAATAACCATGTCATCTCTTACATGACATAAATGAACACAAACTAGTAATCACAATTTCTAACCAATCTCAAATCCAATGTAAGCATAATCGAACATCCAGGAAGATAACCAAAACCAAAGAGAAACCATGCAAATCATAATCTGTATCATGTCCTTCTACACTCACCTCTAGATGTAAACTGTACAAACATGATCTCCTCCATAAAACCCCAACCAAGAAGCCTCAACGACACCCAAACCATATCATATAACTAATCATGGATGTAAGCCTCTCACAAGAAGATCAAACTCATAAACCATTCCTAATCCAAAGAATATGTTCAATAAAAAACCATCTCCCAAACTCAACCGACATAACAACATATGCACATGGAGATAACCAATGCTAAACCATCTTTCAAATGAACCCTCTAGAACTAACTCATGTACCATAGCTCAAGATCCATATCCATGAAAGACAAGCATAAATATAATGCACCTGAGAGAAACAATGAGCTATACCTCTCAAGTAGCAAACCGTCGAGTAGATCAAGAGTGGGGAATGAGAATGTTCATCAAAATATCCAAGTCTCCAACCAAGACTCAACTAAGAACAATCTCCTCTCAAGTCCATATCAGGTGAATGCCCCTTAGACTTCCTATTGAAACCATCAACCATCCCAACAAATACTTCCCTAATCCAAGAGAAATCAACATCACCACCATCTCTAAGTATTTGTGAGCACCTTTAAACAATCAATCCATGCCAACTCCAAATGCAACATAACAATATCATGAAGTATCTAGCTTATGATCATTGTACTCAATACCAAGAAACTAAACCAAGATCAATGTCAAAGTTCCAACCATGGCCTCAAGAATATAAACATGACAACATGATCTAACCATCTCACCCAAAGAGATAACATGCTCAATATGAACATACTATAACATGTCAAAACTCTAAACGTGTATCAAGAGTATATCATGACATAATATTGAACCATCCTAAGACCAAGAATAACATGCCAAATGAAAGCATAGACCACACCTTTACCAAGAACTCCATTAGTTCTCAAGATGCAACCATCTTCACAAACCATGGAGATAACCAAGAACCCAATGAGTCCTCAAGATCTAACCATCTTCACAAACCATGGAGATAATAAGTGCACCATGCAAATGTCAAAGATTCTTCTGTAACAATAGGATCTAAGACAAACTTCCAACATCTGCAAACACTCAATACATATACCAATGCCAAAAAAATCCCACTCAACCATGATATCGAGTAACTCATGGCATCATAAAATCCATCTCCTACATGAATATCTTGTAGGTTTACACTCACACAACCAAAGTGTTGTTAGATTGTGGTGACTGATCAGGGAAGTACTGCACATACTCCATAATTTCTCATTAGAGTTCGGGGTCAGGCCGGGCCTCGAGCGGGGGTTTGGGGGCCAACATGTAATTATTAATTGCAACTCTAAAGTAGTAAAAATACTTGTATAAAAGGGCTTAGGGTTAGGGATTATTTCATAATTGTCATGCCAAATTGGTTTTTGCGATGTTATTGAGCTATAAGGGATTACAGATTGTAATTAGGTTGTAATCATTGGATCGTAAAATATTGGACTTGCTATTGGTGGACATAGCCCAAGGATTGGGTGAACCACATTAAATCTTGGTGTCTTGTGTTCTTTTTGGTGTGATCTATTATTTTTTGATATTGGTTATATGTGCATGTAATTGTTATTTCTATCTGTGGTTTAATCATAACAAGTGGTATCAGAGCGAGGTTGTTTTTCAGTTATCCTTTATGGGAAAGTCTCACGGTTGAGTGGGAGTCTCATGGTCAAGTGGGAGCAATGGCAGACGAGGGTAAGCTGAGGGTTGATAAGTTTAATGGGCAGAACTTTCAGTTATGGAAGATGCAAATGGAAGAGTATCTTTAATAGAAGGATTTATGGAAGCCATTGGAAGGCAAAGCTAAGAATTAGGGATCTATGTCAAATGACAAATGGGATCTATTAGATAGAAAGACACTTGGAAGCATTTGATCATGCTTGACACCATCGGTGACATTTAATATTACAAAAGCGAAGACAACAGAAGAGTTGATGAAAACCCTAGCGACACTGTATGAAAAACCCTCCACTTCAAACAAGGTATTTCTCATGAAGTGGTTATTTAATATAAAAATGACAGAAGGTGGATCCATTGCAGATTATTTAAATGAGTTTAATACTATTACTAGTCATTTATGTTCTGTGGGTATCAATTTTGATGAAGAAATTAGGGCTCTATTGATTTTGTGTTCTTTGCCTGAAAGTTGGAATGACTTGGTAATGACTGTGAGTAATTCTGTTCTTGGATCTAGTACCCTAAAATATGATGATGTGATCGGTGTTATTTTGAGTGAGGAAACTCGTAGGAAATCCTTGGGTGGATCTACATTAGGAAGTGCTTTGAACACACAAAGTCAAGGCAGAACGACTGAGAGAGGAAGTAATTTCGAAAATCGTGAGAAATCAAGAGGAAAGTCAAAGGGGAGGAGGTCTCAATCAAGAGGACCGAACGATTGCTGGCACTATGGGAAATCAGACCATAAAAAGAAAGATTGTTGGAATTGAATGAAAAATGAAAGAGATAAACTAGATGGAGACAAGGAGGAAAATGTGGTAAGTAACAAATTTGAAAAGGATGCTTTGCTTTTGTCTTTAGAAAGTGTTGATGATTCCCGAGTTTTAGATTTGAGTGCTTCATTTCATGCTACACCTCATAGAGGTTATTTCATTGATTATGTCCAAGGGATTTTGGACTTGTTTATTTGGGGGATAATGAACCCTGTCAAATTATTAGAAAGAGAAAAGTTATGATTAAGTTGTAGAATGAGAATCATTGGCTACTACATGAGGTAAGACATGTTCCAAGGGTGAGTAGGAATTTAATTTCAGCAAGACAACTCAGTGATGAGGGTTGTATAGTCACTTTTAATGATAAAAATTGGAAGGTTTCAAAAGGTTCCCTTGTAGTAGCAAAATGTGTGAAAGTAGGCACCTTATATCTTTATACAGGTCATATTGTTCCCTCTATTTTAATTGTTTTAAAGAAAAATGAATGTTTAGGAACAACTGCTGTTGTACCATGATCATATCCATGAACTAAACATGTAACTCTCAATATGTCCAACCCGTTAGCATAAAATAGTCAATTACAATCCTCCACCATGACTGTACCTAGTAACATTTTATCCCTTCTACATGAATAAAAAATCAACAAATAATGTGACTTAGGGTATAGACAATCCAAATCCAAGCCACCAATCTGAATATGCATCAATAATTAAAGATCAATGGGAGAAGACAACCCATAACCAAGCTATAAATGCAATTTATAAGTATAGACTACTTAAAACACCACACAATTTATAGACCCAACAAGTCATCATATATATTCAATCAAACACTGATAACCAGATCATCATGAGACCAATCTGAAATTTGAATTGAGTATATAATGACATCAAATCTTAAATCTCCAAATATACAATGTCATAAACTCACAATGCTACCATAGTCAATATATATCATAAAATGTTCATTTTAATATATCACCAAATAAACCATCCCAAACCTACAACAAATTTAAACCAATGTGTAGAGCTCTCCAAGAACTTTCTGTTGACTACTCAAAGTCCAAACTCTGACTTCGTATGCCCAAGTTATGCCCTACTATGTGCTCAAAATAAATAACATTTAACTTTTGGGCTCTTAAAACTTGACAAAATGTCAAAATTACAGAACCAAACCTACACCAAGTTGTAGTGTTCTGAATTAGCTTTCCAATGCCTATAAGAAGTCTGAAATCCGATATCCTGATAGAAAGTTATGACTATTTTACTAAGACAATACTTTTATCATTTTCACTACGATTTTATATTTATTTATTTTTTGATGAAAATTTCGATGGGATTAAATTTGATGGCCATCATGGGCTGAAACTTAAAAACTCTTTCATTTCCTTTAAACATGGCCAAACTAAGGCATATTATATATCAAAATTTATGGAAATGTTGCCTCAGATTCAATGATGAGGTTTGATTTTACCCATGAGGTCATTTATGCAAGCTCCCCCTAAAACCCTCATTTAAATGAAACATTTGATTTTTGTTTTTGTCCAACAATTTCACATGCCCAAATCTACCAATATCCCATTATAACAAAAAATCCAAAACCCTCATATCTGCAATAAACAATTCATTTATCTTGTCTTTTTCTTTTATCCTTTCATTGATTCCCATGGATTCAATCTAGGGTTACAATAATAAAACCATAACTCTGATACCACTTGTAAGGAAAATTGCAACAAAAAATATAACCATTTTAACATAACCCATAATAGATTTGAAATATGAATATGAAATTAAAATTCACATGCAAGAGAATAGACAACATACCCACAAAAAACTTGTGACACAAGATATAAAACCCTCATTGAGGGAAAAACTCAGCCTCCAAAAGAATCCATCATTATGTATTATTCAACAAAAACACCATTGTATTACAATCACAAAAGTCTTCAAAGCCATAGCCACAACTAAGCAATCTATGTGAAGAAACATGAATCCACATATCCCATACCATGCTTCCAACCTTCACAAATGCTCCCTTGGCTAACCTGTCAAGCCTTCTCTCGTTCAACTCTTTCCCTTTTTGCCTTCTTCATCTCACACCAATAACTACCCTTGTGGCTGCTTATATAGTAGCAAGTCCCACAAAACCACCAAGTGGTATTACATAAACCATGTGATACCTAACCCATTGACCCCACATTTAATATTGAAAAATTTAATTCTTTTATCTAATATTAAATAATTACATGAAATATTATCACAATGTCATGATACAACTCATCAAGTATATCCCATGGGAATCTTTACATGTTGCATGTCCATCTAAGCGCAACATTACATAATAAAGTAAAATAATACAATATAACAATATTATGCAATGTGTGCAACACATATTATCTCAACAATTTGAATACCTGCATGCTTATCCCCTATAATTTGTTCTTGAGGATGATACTTCTTCAATCTTGTTCTTGTAGCCTTTGTACCTATGGGTCCTGGTGTTTCTATTTGATCTTTTATCTCTTCTTCACCTTCATCAACTTTATTCTCTGCTTCTTTACCTTCATCAACTTTATTATCTGCTTCTTTCAAGTCTTTATCACTGTCTCGTAGGAAAGTATTATCCATTCTTATTTCCTTTTTATCCTCCACAACTTCATCCACTTTCACATGTACACTTTCAACAAGTTTATCCAGCCTTTTACTAAAACATTTGTAAGCTTTACTTTGAGAAGAATATCCTAAAAATATTCCATCATCACATCTTGAATCAAAGCTTCCTATTTTATCATTAGAATTCTTAATGAAACATCTAATTCAAAAAATTCTAAAATGCTTAACAGAAGCAGGATGTCCATATCATAACTCATAAAGAGTGTACTTGGTTTTTACCCTTAGTTGTGCCCTATATAAAATATATACTACTGTGTGAACTACTTCTTTCCAATACTTGTTTGGTACTTTAGATTCATCTAACATAGTTTTTGCTATTTCTTTCACTGTTTGGTTCTTTCTCTCAACAACTCCATTTTGTTGAGGTGTCCTAGATGCTGCATATTGTCTTTGATGCCATGTTTTTCACAATAATCAACAAATTCATCTAAAGTAAACTCACCACCTTTATTAGATCATAAGCATTTAATCTCCATGTCTAACTCATTATTAACCATTTTCTTGAAAATCTTAAACCTGTTAAATGCCTCTAATTTATGCTTTAAGAAGGTTACCCATGTCATTCTTGTATAATCATCTATAAAAAGCATGAAATACTTTTCACCATTTAACGACATTTCCCTTGTAGGACCACATAAATTGATATGCACTAATTACAATGTTTTAAAAGAAAAATATTCTTTTGAAGGAAAAGATGCCTTTGTTTGTTTACCATGTTGACACCCTTTACAAATAACATTCTCTAGCTTATTAATACATGACATACCTTTTACTTTCTGATGCTTACTAACTTTTACCAAGTTGTCAAAATTCAAGTGCCCAAGTCTTTTGTGCCATAACCAACTTTCATTCACCTATCCCATAAGAAAAACATCTTTATGATTGTTAGTATTTGTGATATCTTTTAAATTGTATACATTCGCTTTAGTTCTTTTACCTGATGCAACCAACTGTCCAGATTTTAATTTGATTTGACAAACATGGTCATCAAAAACAACTTGATATCCATGATCACAAATTTGAATAACACTTAGAAAATTGTACTTTAATCCATCAAGATAATACACATCATGAATGGACATTTTTTCACTAAGCATCAAAGAACCCAAACCTTTAATTTGCCTTGAAAAATCATCACCAAAACTAACACTACCACCTTTGTAGTTAATCAATTTGTCAAACTTCATTTTATCTCCTGTCATGTGTCTAGAACAACCACTATCAATTATCCACAAGTCTTTTTCTTTAGAATGTAGAGCCATTTGAACAAACATATACTTATTAATCTTAGGCCTCCATATCTTAGTCACTTTAGTATCAAATTTTTTATCAACTTGTAGACTAGCATAAGATTGATCATTCTGAATTGACTTAGTTTTGAAATTACTCATAACATGATCAAAGAGATTGCATTTGTAACATCTTAGACCATTCATTTTAGAAAAAGAATAACCAAAATGAAACTTTGAATACCTCCTTGACATATATCTACAATTACTAATTTTATGTCCATATTGATGACACATGAAGCAATACCCATCAAAGAAAGAAGTGAACTTGTTTGAGTATCTTTTACCCGTGAATGAAGTGCTTGATATAACTTGATTTTTATCATTAGAAATTTGATTAAAATCTACATTTGAAGTGGTAGTGTTCTGATTTGTATCCTTACTTTTAGATTTAAATATCTCAAATAAAGATTTATCTTTCTTGTCACTAGAACATCGTCCAAGTTCAAAACCAATTCCTATTAGACCATCAATTCTTCTTTGTTTTCTTAAAATATCATCCAAAGTAGTGTTCTCATATTTTTCTAACTTTCTTCTATATGATACTACTTAATTCATTAACCTTGTACATTCTTGATCTTTAGAACTTAACTCTCACTTAGGGACAAAGACAATTTTATTTTGTTCCTCAACTTGTAATTTTAATTCTATAACTTTTTGATTTAATTCCTTAGTTTCTTTTTCAAAGTTCTCTTTTTCCTTTAAGAATTTATTTTATTGAACACTTAAATTCCTTTTTAATTCCTTGATCTTTTTAAGTGCATAAATAAATTCACATTCTAAATTAGCCTCAACAATTTCAACATCATCATCACTATCTGATTCTTAACAAGTAGTTTCTATAGCCATGAATAGAACTTCATTATCATCACATTAAAAACTACTAGATTCACTGTTTGATACACTAGCAATCAAGCTCTTCTTCTTCTTAAAGAACTTTTTGTTATAGAATTTCTTTTTACTTGATTTCTCTTTCTCATCATCTACTTCATCATGACTATTATAAGGACATTTAGATTAAAACTGTCCTATTTGACCACAATTAAAGCATTTGAAAGGAAGTTTACCTTTGTATATACCTACTTCTTTCTTTAATTTCCTTGATAAATGTACTTCAAGAACATCAAGATCTTATGATTCCGAAGAGACTTGCTTCACTTTCTTTTCCACCTTGAATGCTGCTTCTTTGATTGTGGATTCTTGCTTGCCAAACTTTCTCATTTCATAAGCTACAAGTGCTCCATGAATATCTTCCATTATATACTTGTTAATATCTCTAGTTTCTTCTATAGAACAAATCTTAGAATCAAATTTGCCAGGAAGAGATCTCAAAACTTTCTTTACAACGTCAATATCATCAATTTTTTCACCAAGTCATCTTGTGCCATTTACAGTTTCATCTATCTTAAGGAGATATTCTTCTACCTTTTCATCATTACCCATATTAAGGTCTTCAAATATTGCTTTCAAATGTTGTATCTTTGCTTCTTTAACTCTGTCATTACCATGATATGTGTTTTTCAATTTGTCCCATACTTCTTTCGAAGAATTGTAATGCATTACCTTAACAAAAACATCTTTAGATAAACTGTTAAGTATAACAAATTTAGCTTTCATATCAATTTCATATGTCCTCTTTTCATCAGGATCTATAGGTAAAGTATTAGAAACTTTATAATTATTAACAATTAAAGCCCAAAAATCAACATTAATAGATAACAAATATCTTTGCATCATTACTTCCGAAAAAGCATAATTTGACCCATAAAAAAATGGAACCTTTGAAGAACTATCTTGAGCCATAAAAGACAAGTATTCCACTAAACCAAAATCTATTCAAAGTTGTTAAACTTGAAGTAGGGAACCTTTCTCTAATACCACTTGTTGGAATACAAACACCACTGAGAGGGGGGAGGGAGGGGGGTGAATCAATGGTTTAAAATACTTTTCAAAACTTGAAAAAATTACAAGTTATAAAAATTGAACACATGAACAAGATAGTTTTATATTAGATAAACAGGTTTTATAGGGAACATGAAACCTGAAAGTTAGTACATAAGAAGGCTGATAATAAGCATGACAGCCCAACCAAAAAAGTTCAAGTTCAAAGGATGATAATAAGCATTAAGCCCAGCCAAAGGAAAAAGTTTTGAGAAAAGACCAGGAAAAGGAAACAAACAAACCACAGCCAAAAGCCAGCACAAAAAGCCAAAATACAGCGAAAAACAAAGGAACAGGCAAGAGTTATTCCTCATTCTTTCGCTCTAGATCCTGCATCACCTGAGTAGCCTCAAAGGCCTGTTGATTCTCCTCTGTTTCCATCTGTTGCCCTCTTTGATTCCCCTGGTTCTGTGCAAGAGTGGAGTTGTCCTTTGTAGGTTCGTCCTCTGTTCTGGCCTTGTCTCTGTCATTTCCATCCTCATCCTCCTGCGTTTCTCTTTCTTTGATCCAGCCCATGAGAGAGATGATGTTGTTGTTGATGGAGCTTAACAAGGAAAACATCTGGTTGGCAAGGTTCTAATTGTAGGTTTCTAGATTGTGTATCCTTTGTTCCATTAGAGTGAGCCTATCGACCGAGTCTGTCCTCCTATTGGCATCCTTTCCATCCCTTGTTGCCTCAATGTGTTTCACCTGGTCTTTAACCTACTCGAGCTCATGGAAGAGCCATTTGATTGATTTGAAATTATCAATCATGCTGTTGCGAGCATTATTTAAGAGATTCATCCCTGTCTCCCTGGCTCTGTCCAAAATAGCCACAATCGCTGGATGAATTAATTCTTCCAGCCGCTGCTCTTCTTGATTATCCACTAGGATTTGGGGATTCATGGCCTCCCTAAAGATTCCCATTTTGGCAATCTTGACATTGAAATTAATCCACGCTTTCCTCTTGTCATTGGTTTGCACTTCCCCTTCCGCATACCTAGCTTTCTCCTCTTTCTGATCCTCAGGGTGGAGATGGACAGGAGAAAGGGGCAGCGCAGATGTCTCCTCATAATGAGAGCGCACATCCTCTAGGCTCTCCCTCTTGCGCTTCTTCCTTCCACTATCAACCTTTATTTCCTCCTGCGTCTCCTTCACAACCTCCTCAGACTCCGGATCCTCCTCATCATCACTGGTACCCTCCTCAGCCTTCCTAGCCTACTTCTGCCTGAGATCCCTAGGGATTTTTCTACTTGGGCTTATGGGAGAGGGGGATTTTTTAACAGTTACAACTTTCCCTGAGGAGGAGACTCTACCTTTCTCAGAACTGAGGCTCTGAATGTCATCTGAGTCTGAGGAGTAATTGGAACTTCCAAACTCCACAGTCTCAGTTTGAGGGGGGACATTACTAATTGTCTGGGCTTTGAAGTGCTCATGGATAAGAAGCAACAACCCTTCATGCAGAGCCGGGTTTGCAATGGGCTTCTTTTTGAAGCTGTCCATCGCCTTACTCATAGAGGTTAACAGATAAAAAGGAAAAGAAATTCTGGCTTTCTTCCGAAAATGATTTAAAATAACAAAGTGGTGGGTGCAGGCTCTATCAAATCTTGGGTCCAAAGTAATATATTCAATGAAAACTTTCAACACATACCTCCACTGTTTCTTCATGGAGTTGGGGACATAGTAGGTGTCGAGCTTTTTTAACGCCTTCAATTCCTTCTCACTCTCCACAAAATCCCTTGCCGCATTGGCTGAGAGCTTCTTGTCCCTGAAGAATTTGAAACCCTCGATTGGGATCTCTGTGACAGCCGCGATAACCTCCTCCGTTATCCGAAAGTTGATGCCGTTCGCCTTAACCATGCCTTCTTTCCATGACCCCACCATACTGTTTGTCACCTCCTAATCATAACCGTGTAGCTTCATGAGATACTTGGTTGCCCCACTCTCTTCCAGCTTTTCCCAAACTTGCGGCCTGCTTCTCCATTTCTCAAAGTCCCCCGCTGGCTCCTTTTTGCATCTCTCGCCCACCATCTCCTCACTTTGCGTACCCGTTTTACTCATAAGCTCTTCACTGTGAGACTGGAAAGGATCGCCAAGATTAAGCAAGGAGCAGAGAAAAATAACTCTGTTGTTGCCCCTAAAACGAATGCAATGAAGAACCCACAAAGCGTGGCAATTAATCATAGTAGGATATTTGTATTTACAAATACCCATTTTTCTATTATGAAAAGTACCCATATATCTTAACCCTTTCATATTCATAATTACATGTTGATATCCTCCGTACTTCCTTGGATTTTCTCCAAGTCGATCAGACACTTGATGTTCGCTGGCAAAGAAGTTCCGGGAAGCCATGTCATTTTTTGGTCTGTGCTGACCGCTATATTTGCCAACCTGTTGGTAATCGGGTTTGCTTCCTGGAAAGTATGGGCGACATGGAATTTTTTGAATTTGGCAAGTGTCTCTCTCATCTCATTGATAAGATTTGCAATCGTCCAAGAAGGATACGAATTGCCATTAATGCACTTAATAATGTTACTCGAGTCCCCCTCCAACCATAAATTGGTGACCCCAATTTCAAAAGCCAGCTTAACTGCATTGCACGCGGCGTTGGCTTCCGCAAAATGATTTGTTTGGAAACCCAATGGAAGAGCAAAAGCTGTAATACTGTCACCATTTTCATTTCTAACCACACCTCCACTACCCGAGGATCCAAGGTTGCCCTTGGAGGCTCTGTCGAAGTTGGCTTTGTGCCAGCCTTTAGGGGGGAGGTGCCATTTGGCTTCCTGTCTTTTTCTCATTTTGTCTTTTACCTTCTCCTTCTTCCTAGCTCCTATCTCAAAAGCTCCCCCCTTTCTCACGGAAATATTTTCCTTTATGCTACTGAAGATCTTCCTTCCAACAACCAAAGCTGGCTCCTCCCTGTCTTTGAAAATCCGATTGTTTCTCTCCTTCTATATGCTCCAACAAAAATGGGGTAGGAGCCAGGAGCTGATTTCCTTCAAGGCAGTCCCATTGAACATTCCTTGCCATTGGCAGAAGAAGTCCAGGAGGTTGGAAGGAATGCACCAGCTATGGTCAAGGTCCTGGGTGAGGAAGTCCCAGACTGTTCTCGAATAAGAGCAATGAACGAACAAATGATTTTATTTTTCCTTAGTATCTCTTCCTTCTTTGCAAACTTCAAGGATTTGGAAGCCTTATTAGCATTCCTTGGGGTGCTGTGAAGATCAACCCTTTGGTTCTGATCTATCTCCTTATCCTCCTTATATCTTGTTTGGATCGGTGCATCAATGGTGGAGACTAATATTTCCTCTGGATCCTAGAAGACGATAATTTCCCTATTATCTCTTTCCTTGATCTCCTCCATGGAGCCCAAAACTGGCTGCTCCTCTCTAGGGGGAAGGTCCAAACCATCCTCTTGAAGATCGTTTTGCGAGACACCCTTAACTTCCTCTTCTCTAGGCTTGAGGGTCCTTTTGTTGACATGATCATTCGCTACCGGCTGGGGTTCAGTTAAAGGTAGAGAGGAATTGGGAAACTCTCCTTCCTCACTAGTCTTTCCCTTAGGTGCTTGGTCTGACCTCTTTGGGGCTTCTGCTGCAACCTGGGTCGCCGAAGATAGGTCCTTCTGGCCTTAAGCCGTGGTCTTTTTTTTCCAAACTTTCTTCAACCTCTGTTGAGAAGAAGAAAGGGGATTTTGCTTACTAGTCATCTTAGCTTTCAGGGACTGAAATGCCTTATGATAGGTTTTTAGACAGTGAAAACACCCAAAAGGAACACTTTCAAAGTCCAGCTGTTGGATATGGGTGCCAAGTTTGGACTGAAAACAAACCACTTCGGGCATATCCTCCCCTTGCCTTACTCCAATGCATATCCTCACATAAGTCAGCCTACTCTTTGAAGTAGTGATTGGGTTGATGGAGAGAAGCTCTCCGAAAGAGCTGGCCACTCCCTTGAAGACATCCTCATTCCAGAACTCCAAAGGTAGCTCCGGGAGTCTAACCCATATCGGAGCTTGCTGGAGGAAAGATTCGTTTAAGTCCAATTGGGACGACCATCTCTGAAGCATGAGGGTGGCCCTTCCAAAGCTCCAGGGACTATCACACAGAATCTCATCCATATCCTCATGACAGGAGAACTCAAAAGAAAGGAAACCCTTAGCCATTGTAGTGACAGAGACACAATATAGTTAATGAATAACAAAGTGACATAAGATTTTAACATGGAAAACCTCTTAGGGTAAAAACCCACTTTGAATCTGAAACTTTATTGGCCTCTTGGGAAAATCTTTTAGAGCTACAACTCTGGGAAGCACCAACACCCTATTTTAGAAACACCAATTTCAAGGAACACCAATCCCTTACACCTGAAGCACCAACTTTATGAATAAAAGAAGCACCAACTTCCAAAATGAACAAATGAGATATAAAATCAGAGGATCATCTCTGTTACAACACAAATCATGAATCATTGGTTTCAACTTCTTGTTGAAAACATAATGCAACATATACTTCTATTCTCCTCAAAACGTCCAATATCCAATTTTTTTTTTTTTTTCTCCATTAAACATCTAATCAAATACTGATATGAATGAATGAAGAAGCAATATACATCCCTTCTTCTACCTTTGATAAACTTTTGCAATGAAACTTAAATCACAAATATGAAAATAGAAACATAAAGCATTGCCCTCTTCTTTGCTGTTAAAAATCTAGCTGCAAGCTATTTGATCTACAAGGAATTCCGCACCAATCCTGAACTTCTATCATATATGCTCTACATATAAACCAATAAAGTCAAAATTTTGGAGGTAGTTACATACCCCAAACTTTCAATAGACCAAAACCGCACAAAAATGCTAAAAATGTCATTAAAATTTGGTAAATGTTTCTGATAAACAAACTTTTTCTCTTTTTGTTCATGTTTTATGAAAAAACTAACAAAGAACTATTTTATCTAACTCAAAGAACTTTCCAAAAAGGTCTAATAGTTGGGGTATATCTGATAAAAAAGCTTGTCAACTTTCTCATAGAACAAAACTATTTTTCATAACCGTTTTCTTAACCAATGCGAACATTAAGTGTTAATTGTATAACACTTAAGTGTTTGTCTTGAATATATTTTGAACAATATTGTAGGACATTAAATAAGTTAATTACATGAAGTTAAGCATATCATATGCTCATTATAATTTCATTGTCATCAATGACAACAATCAAAGACCAAATACCAAGGGTTCAACAGCTAGGCCGTGAATTTCTGGAGAATGAAAATAGCTACCGTGTCAACACATACATTACTTCTTGATTCTTATCATCTCTCCTCAACCTCAAAGGACAAAAGGTGGACATGTATATGCTATTGACTAGGAAACCCTTTAAAAGAAGTGTATATGGGTGATGACATTGATGTCATCATGCACGAAAAATTAGGGTTGGGCATCCCTTGGGCTGCTCAATTGTGCAAGCTTTTACAATCTGGCCAGAATGTGGTATTACAACCTTTGCTGATGGACCTCAATATTGGGTAGTTGAGGTGCCATAGGAAATGGGTGCAACATGGAAAAGACTTTTTAAGGAAATGTTCTTATCTCGATTGTGAGACTGTGGAGGGCCTTGCATGAAACACATATCTTGATGAATTTATAGATTTAATCCTTACATGACGATTCTACACTAATAATGGGCACCACCACTAGGGTTTCCTAGGGTTGATGACCCCTAACTATCGTATTTTGGGTTTTGCTATGTTTGAACAAATTACAAGCAAAATATGCATCGTTCCTCATGAACATTGTAATTACCATTTGAATATTAATGAAAATATGATGTTTCATCTCAAATTTTGTTTAATGGATTATGGACTTGCAAACTCCTTCGAAGCTTTGGAAATGTGTTTTTAAAGTTAAATATGTTTAAGCTTTCATCTTTAAAAGTTTTGCATTCATAATTAGGTTAATCCCTTTAAAAGTTTTTGCTGTTGTCCCTTGCAAAGAAGACACGTGTCCATTATAATACTATATTATAATGTAATGATATTATAGATCAATGACGTCCTGTGCATAATATTTTAATATTAAAATTTTATATTATATTAAAATGTTCTAATTATATTATATTATAATATAATATAATATTATAATATAATATAATATTATAATACAATATTATAAGATTATATAATAATATATTATAGTATAATATTATAACATTATAATATCATACAATATTATAATATATTGATATAATATTATATATATTAGAATATGATATTATTAATATTATAACATTATAATATTACAATATTATAACATTATAATCTTAATATATTATAATGTTATAATATTATAGTATTTTTTGGGCACCATTAGATCACCAATGATCAAAGGTGTCTAGTTGATTTCAGGTCGAAAGGGTAACAAATCCCATCTTTTACATAAACTACCCTGAAAACTTGATAGGTGTTAAAATATATAAAATATAACTTAATTTTCATTGTGGCCCACCTTTCGTATCAATTAGTTTTCAGGTAAGATGGGAAAATGGGGCCAAAACTTTACCAAAGGCTCCCACAGTGGTGACACATGGACTGTTAGATGTGTCATTGCAAGGCAGTAGGGATTAACATGTAGTTACTAGTTAGAGAAAATTTTAAATGTCTTCGACCACTTCCTTAAATCGGCTGCTAGATTACAAAAGATCAACAACATGAGGTGTATTTCAAGTTGAAAGTGAAATAGACACCATGGTTTACAACAATGACACGTGTCCACTCTATCATATCATTACTTCTTGTGTTTTCAATCAACAACTACGAGTATGAGCTTCAACTCTTAGCTGAAGTATGTATGATCAAGAATATGCGTACTAACAAAAATAAATACCCAATTCTTGTCACTTACCAAACATTAAATTTTTAAAATTATGTCTGTGTAAAGTTGTTTCTACTTGTGTTTTCATTGATCAATAATAGTTTTGTAGTTCTAAAAGTGTATGTAGCAACAAAATTTCAGAATTGCAGGATGACTTCTTGGTTAAGGAATGGAACAAACTCTATTGGCTCTTTCACCACTTTTAGTCTTTTGGTTCTCTTCTCAAATTCAGTTTTTGGGTAGGATCTCAATGACTAAATGGTTTACAAATTACTATATTGTAAGTATAGATTGTAGAATTTAGGGTTTAATTTTGAATCACACACGTAACTTTGTAAGCCTAAATTGTTAGTAGTGAGCAGTTACTGGTTAATTTCTAGAATTCTAGCTAATTTGCAAAGTAAATTATAGAGTTACTTTCAATTTGTAAAGGCTAATATTAGTCACCCTTGTAAAATGTATTTTATGATTGTGAATAGTTATTCAAATTTTTAACCTAAACACATCATAGTGATGAAATAAAAAATGAAAACACAAGGTTTCATTGATGAATTTCAGGATATTTAAGATCTTGTTAAATATGGGGAAAATATCATGGAAACTAGATTTTCACTTGAAAATAAGAAGACAAATCTTAAAAAGGATGAAAGGTATTCTAAGTATAACACTAGTGTAGGGACCATAACATATAAATTGGCAATGTGGCCTGCTGGAATAGCCCTTTGATGTTTCCTCCAGTCATCCGTTGTCCAAAACTTGCCATGGTCTATATTCCCAAAAACTATGATGAAAATAGAAAGGCAATTGTTAATAAAAATACTCAGGAGGTAATTTTGTCCATAATAGAGACTGAATTTGCTAATCTATTGGGAGTAACATGGGTAACACAAAATTCAAATATGCGCATTGACCCGGAAAACCTAGTAGAGTCATATGAGAGATTGCCAATAAATAAAAAATATTCCTATGTCAAACGACTAATATTATCCCTAGTCAATCTTCGAACTGATCATAAGCCTCCTTGTAAATTTAATATTTTTTCGCAATGGGTTCAGGATACTACATCCTTGCTATCGTTTTATTTGGGGTTGGAAAGTAACAAGGAAGTGGGTACCAACATTCTGGAAATGAGATACAATATCCAAGCAATACCCGTATGATATAATTTTATTAGGCACATTGTTCATAGCACGCAAGAACAATTGTTAATGATTAAAAGTGGTTACTAGAAGACATTTAGATTCACAACCTACTTGTACTATCTTATGCTATCAAAGCATCATCAAATATTTCAAAGTAGCCAGCTTAAACTTAATGTTCAAGATCAAGTATACCAATTGTCACCTATTATAAGGATGAGTGATAGTATAAGGAGCTACAAGGATTTTATTTACTCCTCTTGGCACTTGTGTGCCATAAAATTATAGACACTTCAATGCCTAGATTGTCCGAGTCTAGTAGAAATTGCATTCAATTTGGAAGTCAAATACAATTGGCTCATTAGTACATCATGGAGGACTACACTGTGTTAAGGTTTTACGTTTCAATGGTAGAACCCTTCAAACTTCCAATACATGCGAAATAGA
Organism: Cupressus sempervirens; assembly: GCA_028749045.1. Classification (NCBI taxonomy): domain Eukaryota; kingdom Viridiplantae; phylum Streptophyta; class Pinopsida; order Cupressales; family Cupressaceae; genus Cupressus; species Cupressus sempervirens. Next base: position 531,645,417 of record CM053793.1, read on the forward strand.
GGATTTTTGCATTGAAATATGTACGACAGATAGAGAGCACAAATGTACTATTTCATGGTCAGCAAAAGAAAAGCCACATTTTTTCCTTTCCTTTCTCATGTGGAGGGTTCACATTTGACTTATCATCATTCCAAGTGTCATACAGGTTTTTAACAATGTTTAATTTTGATGTTGATGCTTATTGGCAATATGATCCAGTAAATGTAATTGGCTCAAAGCTTGTATAGTATGGGTACAAACCAACCAAGTATGTACATGAGAGGCCAGAGTATCCTATTGACTAAAAGATTTATAAACATGGACTCTTGGGAAGCCGTTACAACAGAGATGGAGAAATGCACCACTAAAAGCAATATTTTAGTTCAGGAATTGTCAGCACAAATTAGAGAATTACATAACCATAAAAGAAAACCAGAGCCCATCACATCCTACCATTTCTACTAGAAAGTGGACAACCCAAGTAAGAGACCTGTTCCAAGAGAAATAGATGTTGACTATGAGCTTCAGGGTTGGATTGAAACAAAAATTAGAGAGTTTTGGACAATAAGGAAGAACCTTGGTGAGCCAAGGACCTTTGTGGAGTTTGATTCTTTTGATGAGGACACAGATTTTGAGCTAATTGTGGGATGACGAACATCCATAAGCACTAAAACCACTACCAGGAGATGGGTATGAAGATGATCAAAATGAGACTTTTGCGGATCCCCAAGCTACCCCAAGTACAAGTACAATATCACTCTCTTCATCATTTTCTATACTTGATACAGAGAGAAAGGGAACTTACAAGGGTAAAAGCACAATCAGTGTCACCCTTTTGTAAAGGAAAATGCTAACAAAAGTCTAATTGTTCACCTTCAATGACATAAAATTGGCATTATTATTTAGAATTTGAAAATGAAGTAAACTAATGAAATGTGTAGAAATGGATAAAGTTTAGGGTTATAATTTTTAATAATTATTTTGAATAAGAATTGATATATTTTCTTAATTTTTATAGATAATTTTTAAGTGACTAAAAATTAGGGGTTTAGTTCCCACCACAAAACTATATGGAAATAAACTTATTTCATTTTGAACTTTGACTATGTTATAGATAATATATATAGCTAGAACAATAAAAAATAAAAATTGACTTTAGACCTATATTTTCTCTTTTATAATGATTCAAATTTCAACTCACTTGAAATTGATAGTTTTCATCTCTCATCACATTTTTTTAAAACAAATCTATTCTAACTAGAAGAAAAATCATAAATTTTGAAAGAGGACTCTCTCCTCTAGAATGTTGCAACCAAGCATCCTCTCTACTCTCATCCTAGCCTGTACTAGCACTCAAGGCATGGGCAAGGAAAAATAATAACTCGTTTTAATTCTTTTTAATATTAACTAATGTGATTATATTAAATATTATTATTAATGATTAACATCTTTCATTATTCTAGACAAGTTTGAAAGTTATTTGTCTAGAATAATAAATATATTATTCTACAAAATTTGATATATGATAAAAATTATCACAGTAATTATTTACTGTGGTAATTTTTATTAATATATTTATTTTTTAACAACATTTTCAGCATAGATCTAATTGGAAAACGAATACAAAACTTTCAAATTTGTATAAAATAATAAAAGTTATTAATAATTTAATAATATTTCATATTAATCATGTTAATTAATATAAAAAAATTAAAAAGAGTTAGTGTTTTTCCTCACCCATGCCTTGAGTGCTAGTACATGCTAGGATGGGAGTAGAGAGGATGCTTCGTTGTGACCTTGCCTCACTATTATGCCTTGTCTGTATGAAAAGATATTGATGCCACATAGATTCACTATGGGGTTGGAGTCCAAAGAGGCTGCCAAGGTAACCTTAGAGTTCACTCATGCAATGAAACTTGCCTACTTACATAGTAGATTTCTTACGTGTCTTTGTTGCCTTTGGGTTTAGATGTCATTTGTGTCTTGGTACCTTTGAGATAGATTGCTATCAGGTTTTTCCTTGACCTAGATGTTGGATTTGACTTTTGGGATTGATATTCATATGAGACTTGAGATTATCTACTCAACGCGGTGGGAGTGGGCCATTTAGGTTCCACGAGGTCGGGTGGTAGTGTTTCTTATACCATTGAGGTCTGATAGTTGGATGTCGATGCTGGATGTCCTTGTACAATTATTCCTTTCATTTTGATCATGTGTTCTTATGGATACTTATATTCTGTTGTACTGTACTTGATTTTCAAATATCTTATGAGATGATGCATTTTATTCATGATGTATATTCTTTGAGATTTTGATACCCTATCACTTGTACAATGGATGATTATGCATTCTGGTTATACCAAGTGACATCCTATTTAATTGTATATTATTTCATTAGATTTGTACTTGTGATTATTCTTTGATGTGGGATTGTTATGTAGCATCTTTAGTATTCATAAAACTTTAATATATACGTGATTCAATGTCATGAGACCCTTAAGAGATGTAATCTATTTACGAATGGTTATATGTTTGCGAGTTATTGCTTCTGCTATATTATCTATTGATGTTATTATATTTTAAAAAATGTTTGACAAACTTATTGAAACTTTAGGTTAATTTCTTTTGGGTTCCCTGGCGAGGCATTACAAAAAGGCGTTGAAGAAGGAAGTAATTGTCACTGCTTGAGATGAAGAACCTACATTGAGTAGGATATTTCCATCTTATGACCCAAATAAAGAATTGATGGAGTTCACGATTGTTGTGCCCCCATAGACATATAATAATTCACTAGAGAGCTAGATAGATCCATCACAATTACAGGTTAGCACCCTATCAATAGATTTCTCCAAAGTAATAAATGTGGACAAAGTTAATGTGGCAAAAAAGATGAACAATGTGGTCTACACTTCATTGTTCAAGTTGGATAGAAAGAAAAATAGGCTGGAGAAGACTATTGAAAAGTTAAAAGAAGACCTTGGAAACCAAAAGGCTTAGGAGAAAGTAGTGGCTAACAAGTGTAGAGAATTAGAGAAATTGATAAAAGATGATTCATTCAAAGAAGCAATCAAACATAAAAAAAAATGGAGGAAGAACTAAAAATTATGAAGAAATAATTAGAAGAAAGAAAGCAAAACGAAAAATTGGTGATGTAAACATATAGGTAGTAGAAGAACTAGAATAGGCAAGGGAACTATTGGAAGAAACAAATAAATAACTTGAGAAAGAAAAATATTTCATGGTAAGTTTGTCCATGCTTCCTAAGCTCCATCTTCATACTTTACTACAATCCTTTTAGTAATTGCATCATCTACCAATGCCCCTCTATGAGTATTCATCATGTTCAGACTTTGCATCATTTCTATCTCATTTTTTTCTTCTCCCCCTTTTTTATATCTTTAGTGATATCTATACTAATCTTCTCCTCTTCGAATCCTTCTGTCTATGGTTTTTCTCTCCCTTTTTGATGTTTTTAGTTTTGTCTTTAAGACATCATCTCCCCCATTGACAAAAATGCCAAAGGTAATAACCTTTTTGTATTTACCTCTCATTATTGTGCTCCTTTTGATATCTTAAATGTTCTTCTTTACCTTCTTCTTCAGATTTTTTAGACCTCTCCCTCTGAAGAGTAGTCCACCTGTACATCAAATCATGCTTATGATATTCTATTTTATGTATTTGAACTAATGGAAATTGCATCTTTCCTTTAGTAGATAGTAGACAGGGGAAGGACCCCTAATCTACCTCTAAGATATTCGATGCTCTCCTTTGGTAGTTGTTTAGTGAGTATGTCTAACCACCAGTTCCTTGGTAGGGATGTATTCAAGTCTCACCTCTTTTTCATATAATTTCTCTAAGAAAATTGTACTTTATATCTATATTCTTTGTATTTGAATGCATCACTAAGTTCCTTTAAATGTTTATAGAGCTTGTATTATCACAATGTATCACAATAGGTTCAGTTACCTTCTCATGAATTCCTTCAAGTGTTTGTTTGATCTAGACTACTTGCTAATATCTAATTACAACAACAACATATTCAACTTCACCTGTAGATTGAGAAATATAGTTTTCTTGCTTTCTTTTCCATGAAACTTGTCTTTCTACAAGATAGAAAGCTCCTCCACCTATACTTTTTCTATTATGAACATTACCTGTCCTATCAACATCTACATATACACCTAGATTCAAATATCCATGTTTTTCATACTATAAACCATAATATTTTGTCCCTTTAAGAGATCTAAATATTCCTTTCACAACTATAATATGAGAATCCTTTGGGTTTGATTATAACCTAGAAACTATTTGAATCACATGTGATAAGTTTCATCTACTATGAACAACATACTAGAACTTACCAAACTACCAATCCTTGATCTATACAATGCTACATTTACCTCCTTAGAATTGTCTTCTTTAGATAATTTGCAGAGTATGATCATAGATGTACTTGCAAGTTTTGAGTCTTCCAAGCCAAACATTTTTAGTATCTCCTTGATATACTTGGACTATGTTATGTAGACACCTTTCATCATTTATTGCACTTGAAGTCCAATAAATATTTTGATCTCTCATATCATTGACATATCAAATTCCTTTCTCATTTCATCATCAAATGATATACTTATTTTTTCATTTCTACAAAATATTATATCATCAACAAAGATTTTAGAAACTAGTATCCTATCCTCATTTTTAGCTTTAAGATATACATTACTATTATCACTTATTTTTGTAAACTCTATTTTGATCAAATAAGAATGTAACCCTTCATACCATGCTCTTAGTGATTTCTTTAATATATATAATACCTTATGTAATTTGAAAACTAGATTCTTACCCTTTTCTGTAATAAATCCTTAATGTTGTTCTATGTATACCTCTTCTTCTAGCATTCTATTAAAGAAATGGATTTCACATCCATTTGATAGACTTTGAATCCTTTGTATACTACATATGCTACTAGTGTTTTGATTCCTTCCAATCTTGCAACTAGTGCGAAAGTCTCACCATGATCAAGACCTTCCTCTTGTGCATATCCTTTGCAAATTAACCTTGCCTTGTTCCTTATCACCTGCCCATTATCGTTCAGCTTATTCCTGAAAAACCCATTTAGTCGCTACTAGGTTTTTTTCACCATGTCTAGGTACTAGTGACAATGTTTTTTTCTTCTCAATCTGTTCAATATCCTCCTTCATTTCTTTCATTTATATAAATCATATTTTAAAGCATCTCTAACAATATTAGGTTCAACCTGACTTCTATTTAGTATGCCTTCATTCCTATGACCAATTATATTAGATAAGCTATGATTTATCCTTACATGTATTGGGGTTACTAGTTCTATATTATTATTCCTTTGAATTTCATCATCAACTCTAGTTTGATTGTTGTTTATATGTTGAGTATTGTTTTTGCTTGCATTTACTTGTGGTGCAATTTTAGGTTCCACCAACTCATAGTAGATGAGCTCACTATAACCTTCATGTCTCTTATTGTTGTCCGCTTCATTATTTTTTGAAAATTCATCAACTTTCATACTTGAAATTTCAATTCGCTTGTAGTCCTTTTATTCAAATACTTATAAGATTTTCTTTCAGAATATTAACCTAGGAATATACCCCCATCACCTTTAGTATCAAACTTTCCATTGATTATATCTTTCTTGATACAAAATTTACTACCAAATAGCTTGAAATAAATGACATTAGGTGTATGACGATACCAAAGTCATAGGGTGTTTTATTTGTACCATTCTTGAGTTATACCCAGTCCAATGTGTAGACTGAAATATTTATTGTCTCTCTCCAGTACTTTTGTGCAACTTCTTGTTGTTTCAACAATATTCTTGCACATTCCACAATGGATCTATTTCTCCTTCCTACAATTCCATTTTTCTGTAATGTCTTAGGTACTATAATTGTCTCTTTATTCCACATTCATCACTGTGTGCATTGAATTCTTGTGAAGTAAAGTCACCCTCTATCAGATCTAAGACATTTCAAAGTTTTACATGTTTCTTTTTCACTCTTGCCGTATACATCTTAAACACATCATCTGATTTAAATTTAAGAAACATTGTATACATCATCTTTAAATTTTCATTAATAAATAGTATAAAGTACATATCACCATGATAACTTTCACTAACAATATGACCACATAAATCAGCATGTACCAAATCTAGAATATTCTCTAAAGAATAGACTTTACTGGTAAAGCTTGAGTGATTCACCTTTCCTAACTGACATACTTTGCATATTGAATTTTTAGGTTTAACCAAATTAGGAATACCTCTAACACATTTCCTTTTACTAACCTTAACTAGATTATCAAAACTTACATGACAAAATGTCTTGTACCATAACCAACATTTTTTTAATTTTGTGATCAAATAATGCCCAAGAGAAGTATTCACTTTGAAAATATTGTACCTCATCTTTTCACCATTAGCAATCAATTCACTAAATCTTCTTAATATCTTGTATTTTACATTACTAGATTTAAATTTAATGCTTTATTGTTCCACTAAGATGCACTCAACAAATTATATTTCAAGTCATTTGCCTATTAAACATCATCATAGGTAATATTATCATTAAGAGCAATAGAACCTTTACCTATAATAATATAGGGTGAACCATTTCCAAATCTTACTACACCTTCATCACATTTCTCCATTACACAATGAATTTTTTCTTGTCTCTAGTCATATGGTGTGTGCATCCATTTTCAATGATCTAATTATCATTATTATTGAAGCTTAAAATTAATGCATTTTCTTCATTATCTTCAACATCATCAGTAGGGGGCTCTTATTTCAAAACAACACACATTATTTCCTCATCAATATCATTTCCATCGAAATCATTTTCATCACTCTCATCATCTTTAGCTATGTAGTATGCCTTTTTAAAATTTTGTCTTTCTAGTTCTTGAATTTCTTGAATCTTCCTTTCTTTTCATTGTCATCAGCATTTTTTAATTTGTTAGGGCATTTATCAACAAAGTGACCCATTTGTCTGTAGTTCTAATGAGAAATAGAGCTCTTCCTTTTGTATCTTCCATTTCCTTTACAAAACCTTTTAACCATTAATTCTTTGAGTTTTTTTTATCTCCTTCTCTTTTGAAATCAAACAATCACAATCATTTAAACTATAAGCAATAGACTTTCCTTTTCTTGATGAACCAATGTTTAGGGGAGCTTAAAAATTAGTTTCAACCATAGGTAAACTATTATCATTATAACTCAATTCAAATGCAATCAACTTTTCAACTAATGAGTCTAATGTGACTTTATCAAGGCTAACTTACATTAACTCTTGAATAACATAGACACTAATTGTACACCTAGGTGGAAGAGTTTTGGGAACTTTACTTAAAATTTCATCATCTTCAAGTTTTCCTCTAGCTCCTCTAATGTTAGAAATGATCTCTTTTAGCCTCATATTACATTGAGCAATATTTTCTCTATCTGGCATCCTCATCTCATCATACTTTCCTTTAAGACTGCCAACCTTATCCTTCAATAGATGTTCATGAATTATTACCTCCATGTACTTTCAAGAGTTTGTCCCACATGTCCTTAGCATTGTCCAAGCCTTTGATAGAAACATACTTTGTATCTTCTAAAGCACTTTCAATCTCTACCATGATCGAGTTATGAATAGTTTCTTCTCTTCAGTCATTTGTAGTAGCGATCCCAGCAGGTGGTGTATAACATTAATGTTTGAAATTTTTGACAAATGTAATCCCATCTTGTTTTCCCATGTGTCAAATTTGTCCTTGTTCTTTATAAATTTGGGTGCATCCTTCCTATATATCTTGAGGTCTTTTCCCTTAGCTATAAGTCTAAAATAGGGAACAAAGTCTCTGATACCAATTGTAAGTATATGATTGATTATTGAGAGGGGTGGGGGGGTGCGGTTGAATCAATAATCACCAACCCAATATAAATTAAATCCTAGTCGAACTTATTATTTGATTGACCTTTAACCTCTTAAACTTCCTATCAATATAATGAGTAAATTAAACTTTAAAGTGACATGCAACACATTCACACAATCATAACAATAGATACATCTCATAGAAACTTGATTACGATGAAAACCATAGTGTAAGAATGATGCTCACAAATAGTTGTTCTCTTCTAAAATATGCTTAGTTAGGAACCTACCTAGTTATGAGTTACAACAAAACTATTAGGTTCTACCTAGCTAAGGGATTTACCTAAAGACTTATTAGGGTCTTATACCCTACTGGAAGTAACTTTGTTAAAATATTTTAAGCATCATTTTGATAATATTACCTGGTTACAAAATTTTACAAAGATCTATTAGGATCACTCAATCAAGGGATTTTTCTACCACAATGATTAGAGAGTAACGTATAATAAATGATATGTAATTTTTACAACCTCTACTAGATCATATCCAATGAATCTCTATAACTCAAAAATATACCATACTCTATCCTCTATCTTGATTGCACTTAATGTGATGTTCTCTATCATTGTAACCTTCTCTAATTTTGTATTCCTCATGAAATCACGCTTCTACCACACTAACTTCTTCCTTTGATCCTTATGTAGAATTAACTTCAATCGCAAAACCTAAGCCTAAATGCAATGATCTAGATTTATCAGAATAAATCTAACCATGTCATCTTGCGCTCGATCTTCACCTTGGATATTATTCCAACTCTATAAGTTGTTTTGACCTTGTAGAAACTTCTCAAAGAATCTACCTCAAATGTATTACCTCTATATTTGTGCCATCAATTTTGTCCTTAAATAACACATTAGTCTTCCAACTATCTAATTCAAATAACTTGGCCCAATGTGAAATCAAATCTTATGATTGCACCTTAAAGCTTTATAACTAACTATTCTTCATTCATAGATAAGCTTTCTTAGTTTTACTATTCACATATTATTCCTTTTTACCCATTCGCCCAGTTCACTAGTTCATTTTTCATTTTACCTAGACTTAGTTTACCAATAAGACCTTGTTTACTTGTTCAACTGTCTAGTTCACCTATTTTTCCTGTCAATATCACTTCCAACTAATCAAGTCACCCTTCCCTATAAACATTATATGGTGATATCATAACAATACCATCTTAACAACATCATGAATTATATCCAACACTTAATTCAATTAATTACTTTATAGATTTGATGCAACATTTAAATCATTTAACTATTCATCATTCATTATCTCAATAGTTATTATATCTTATTTATGCCTTCATCACTTTATCAAATTTTCACATAAATGGGTCTTATGATATATGAAAAATACCTCCTAGGTTACCATGCCATTGAAAACCCTAGGAATCCAATATAACAACCCTTTATGTTTCACATTTCTACCTACAACTAATGCACTAACTACCACAATATCACCTTCTATACCAACCTTAGCCCAACTCCCCAAAATAACTAGTTCATCCACTATGATCCCTTCTAGTCTATACCCTAGGAGTTCCTAACCTACCACATCACTTGAAGAAAACTTAGACCTACAAGGAGAACCTCAACCACAACCCCTTAGCCTCAAACAATTGGCCCTTCCAATTTAGAAAACCCAAATAATTCTATCAAAACCTTTGGATAATTTTGAGTATTCAATAATGGGAAAACCTTTCTAGAGAATGATGGCTACTAGGATAAACAAAACAACATCTCAACAAATCCTAGTATTTCAGAAAACACTAACATCTTAGAACATCCCAAAATCTCAACAAATTCCAATATATTAGTACATCTTAACATCTCAAGACATTCTAGTCTCTCAACATATCCTAAAAATCTTAGGACATTCTAATATCTCAACATATCCTAGAATCGTAGAACATTCTGGTATATTCTAACATTTCATTACATTTCAACATCTCAACATATCCCAACATCTCAACACATCCCACTATGTTACCATATTCCACCAACATTCATACCCACAAATAGAAGAGATGACAGTCATACCGTATATAATCCACACCAACAATTTATACCTATGACTACAACGTCCATATACCCACATAATCCAACACCACCACATGATAGTGGAATCTCATTCATTGACTCTAATATAATATCATCAATACCATTTCCCAATGACATGTTTTCTTAGTAGCTCCAAAACTCCAGTAATTGGTTGTCAACCTACATATAGGTTCCCCTAAGAGGTCATACACCACATATGAGCTTATCCCTTATCATTTTGACATGACATTATACATGCCTCCTTTCTTCACAATTTCGTATTACACAAATTCTACAATACAAGGGATATCCTCATGATCACATACGGTAATTCTTCATGGCATGTATGAATGTCTCCCATGATGATATTTATTTGATGAGACTCTTTCCATACAATCTTAGTGGGATGGCCATGGAATCGCTGTCTAGACCCCCTCCTGGAATTATGACATGTAATGATCTGGCTGAAAAAATTTATATCCCATTATTCACACAACAGAATCATAGAAGTAACACTAATGGATTGCTGCAACACCAAGCATAAGAATCTATTAGTATTATAAAACATTAAAGGAAGGGGGAGGGGCAGTGAATAAATGCCACCATAGATCTTGAAACCTTTTTCAAAAAATTCTAAAATAACCAACATGCAATAGACATTATAATATAAAATAAAAGTAAACAAAATACCCTCAGAATGGACACAAAAACACCAAGACTTTCATTGTGGAAACCATTGGTTAGAGAGAAAAAGAAAGGTGGGAATTAACACCCATAATGTCTCACTACTGAAATAATAAGATTTACCTTGTTAAAAGTATTACATCACCCTATTAAGGGCATACACCATTAAGAGTACTTATAGCCCTATTAAAAGCCATTAGAAAATCCCTATTAGGAGCTACCTAGTCAAGGGACTTAGAAAATCCTTCTGAGAGTCACCTAGTTAGAGAATTTAGTCTTCATACCTATTAGGATCCTTCTTACTATGTTAGGAGTAACCCTATTAAGATATTTATCTTGCAAACCTATTGGGATTTTTCTTGAGTAGTGACTCGATGATACGATTTTAGCACTCACTACTTTACACTTCCACTGCGATTTGACTTAACATGCCTCTTTGATATTATTCAAAAATACTTTTACACCTCTTCCCTAACTGCACAAAACACATTCATGCATAAAAAATATCCACATTACAATTTACACCTCCTTTTATAGGTCTTTTTCAATGTTAGTGGAAAATCTAAATCATATTACCAAAGTAATCCTTCAAATCAATTATAAAATTGAGAGAGTGTAACAATTAATCATTTCATATTCCTTGATGTAGTCTGTAAAAAAAAAAAAAAGAAATTAATTCATTATTTGACTTTTACTCCAGTGGTTTACCAATTTAATCTCACATACTTTGTTAGTACCGTTTTCTAGCCAATAACACAGGTTGTATCACTTAGATATTGTCCTTTGCTATGAATTGACTGATGTAATTGTAGAGAAATATTTTATATGATACTATTAGTGCTTTAAAAAGAATCAAATAACCCGAAACCACTAAAATATTCATTGCTAATCATTTCTTCCACAAATGACTGTCATATCACTAATACATTGAACACTTGATAACTTTTTCTATTCAATCCACTCTATTATGCTTTAAAGCTAGCAATGACAACACTATATCAAAAGATGTGCTATGTTACTCAACCGCCTTAATCATTATGCCAAAAATCTCCCCCTTTGGCATTGATGTCAACACTTAGTAAAAAATGACTCTGTGGAAACACTTGCAAAAGTATATCTCAAATCAAATAAAAAAAATGACTTAGTAAAAAATTAAGTGGCAACACTTAAAAAAAGGTCTCTCCGATCAACTACAAAAATTGACTCCTCTAAGATGATACAAACTGTTCATGGATCCCCTTTTGATATCTCATTCATGAGTCCCTCTTTAGATATCTCACAATTTTTCATTAACAATGACTCAACCTTTGACAACAATAATAAAGGTATTAAAAAATATTTAAAAAACCAAAAATGTATTATTGGTAAAGTATATGCCAACTTAAATTCTACTAAACACATCAAAAAAATTGGTTTGTAAGACCTAAAGGTCATTTTTCCCATGTCTTCTATAGATTCTCCACGACCACTATTTGACCTCACAATAGATAGGCTAGCTCTTCTAGTACATCTATAATGCTCATATCTGGTATGGCTAAAATAACTTTAGCCTCCTTTATACCTTTTCGTAGTAAGTCTATCTTGGGTATTTGATGGATTTATAGCTCTAATAATGTAGATACTCTTTTCTCTTATTCCTTGTTTAAAGTTTTGAGTGTGTGATTGATAATGTGTACCAAAGCTTCAAAACTTGTTGCAGGTAGTTCATTGGAAAAAAATAGCAATTAGTTTCTTTATCTATTCTTGAGATTCAACTCCCTTTCGCTCAATATCTTGAATAATTTGTGAAAAATCATAGATTGTGGCATGTATCTTACCACCCTCCTCTAGTACCTCCTTCACCTAGCTCACACCTACTATCACATGTAATTGATTGGACCGTCTTCTTTGACGTTTTCTTCTCATATTGTTTTTACACTTTGTGCACATATACATCTTTAAGACTTTGCGTTTTCTCTCTTGCAACCATTACTAACCTATCCAATTGTTCAATAGGTGTTGCATTTGAATCTCAATCAACTTCAAGCACCACGTATGATAATATATCTTTTTCCGATTGGATTACTTATGCCTCTTCCTTATGATCTTTCATCATTTTCCTTTTATCCTTACATTTCATTTCCATAGAAATATGTTTGAATTCATTAGGGCCCAATACACTCAAATCATTAGGCCCTCGAATTGTCAAAATTTCATCTTCATCTCATTCATAAAAACTTTGATCAATAGTAGACACAAATTATATATTTGTCACTCACTCCTCCTTTTATATTGTACCTTCCCTTTTCTTTTTCTTTCCCTTCTCTCCTTTGATTTTTCACTCACTTATTTTGTGTGTGGAAATCCTTGATTAGAGGGAGAAAACCATAGTGGGGATGACACCCACAAGTCTTCTATTGTAGTAAAATGTTTTTCGCTATTAGGAGATACAAGTACCCTTTATAGGGGTTCAACCTATTAGGAGTGATGTGTACAATGTTAGGAGTACAATAGATCTATTAGGATCTACCTTGCTAGAGGATTTAGATACCATCTTAAAGGATTTACACAAAGAGATTAGGCAAGGTCCACCCAGTTAAGGGATTTCCCTTCCTGTAATTGTTGGGAAAAAACAAGTTGAGTGATATGTTAATAGAACTTCTTTCCATTCATATCCATTCTTCTTTGTTCACTTTGTAGCTTCTATATACTCAATCCCTTCTTCACACCTTTATTACACATATCCCTATGTACCTAATACATTTTTTGACTATTTCCATGATCAATATTAGGTCTTGCCATATAATTTCCTAGAATATCAAATGTGTTTGACCTTCTCAAACTTCTTTTGGAATTATCTCATTATATACTTTGTTTGATCACATAACTACCATCTGATCGCTTATCCAACTAATTAAGACACATCATCATACATTCTTCTTTGATTGCATCAATTATACTGATCGCTGGTTAACAATCTACCATTGGTAGATCAAGAACATAAGTAACCATTGACACAAAATTTTATACCCATGCCCAATATTTTATCACCAAGAGGCCTTGTCTAACATTTAAATAAACTCTAGGTGTGCGACTTGCATTCTGAGGTTGAATCTCCAGAGAAGTGAAAGGGGATGATGCACCAGGTTCAAACATGGTTACTAAATTTACCTATAACAACACTAAACATTAATAAAACACCCAAGTACATAATTCCTTCAAGTTAGAAACTAATAAAATATTAAAATTAATAGAATCTTCACAACATAACACTTACTAACATATTAAACACAACATGCAAAATAAGAACATAGAAAAGAACATCCAACACAAGGTAGTAATCTACACAAGATAGCTAAAAGAAAAATAGGTAAAACAACTACTTCATTAATGGACAACAAAAAAGAATTACACTTTTAGAGCATAATGCTACCACAATGAAATAGAGAACAACCTAAAATATTTACAATGAAGTACCTTTTGAAGAGTTCAGGCATGACTCAAAACAACTTGAAGTTCAAACCCCAATTAGACTAGAGTTATAGCTACAAATGAAAAATAATTAAAAATAAATAAATAAATCTGATTCATGTTGTAAAATTCATCCATGAAGTGATAGAAAAGCCAAATTGAGTGCACCCAGTAGTTAGAAGAGATAAAAAATCCCTACAAGAAATAAATAGGCATGGAGATGTAGTAGCATTGTGTTGAAAAAGCCAAAAAATTCATCCATCATTAAATAATCAACCATAGAGATGCTTCATGGCTGTAAACAAATCAAATCATTTCATTGTGACAAAATATTGGGATGCGATAATGTGAAGTGTTAATCCACGTACACACACACACACACACACACACACACACACACACCCACACTTGTAGGTAGCACCACCACACATGACAAAGATCTAAATTGCTAGTAAAATAGCCATCCCAAGATGAAAATATTATAATTTAAATGAATGGTTTAGATGTGATGCAAAGTCCCCAAATGAAACATTAAGACACAACCGTTGATTGAAAAAAGCCTTTGAATCAAATGGTTTACCCAATTCCCCATAATAAATAGTAGAAGAAAATGCAAAAAGGGATAACATGAAATATTAATAGCCTGACACATGACATAATATCATTAACCACTTAAAAGATGCATGGCATGAAAGTTGATAAACATGGAAATGATAAGGGTCTACCACACCTGTCGGTCCAATAAAAGATCATGTGGAAAAGGTTTGAACAAGTTTCACCATTTTGCAAAGGGGCAAGAAGTGAACCTTGTGAAATAGAAAAACTCTCCATTTCACAAGGGGAAAAAGGAACATTTCAAAATAGAGAAATGTGAATTAAATGAAAGTTAACCACACATGACATGTTGTGTTAATCCAATGTGCCAGATTTTAGACCATTGAAAATTTATTAGATCAGTTACCTATGATGGGCTAAATAGGGGCATAATAGTATTCTACAATCATCTTCTAACACATAGAATTGTGCTCACCTGCCATCTTTGTGCATTTCAATCATACACTTATTCTATAAACACATCACAAAGTCTTCACCTATGGTCGCTCAACTTTACTTGTGTTGTATCATGATCACCATCAAAATATTCATCTTATTGGTGTTCTTCCCACATTCCTATTATGAGGCTTAATCATATTCCTACTCATCAATAACATATTTTGCCTCATTGATCAATCCGTCTATATTCTATGATTATGTTGCCATCAATGAAAACTAAATTCATTGCTATATCTGATTTCACCTCTTAAATTGATCATTCTTCCTCATCAATCTTTATCTTGTCAATACCAACAAACTCCCCCTTTGGCATTAATGGGAAACTCTATACTCTTATGTGAAAATGATACACCTTTTTAATGTAAAATCCCCCTTTCATGTAGCTTCTCCCCCTTTCTATTTGCATCCTTCTCATCTATTGTTCTATTTGCATATTTAGTGCACCCTTCCCTTCCTTAACTTGTTCTCATCTATTTTCTCATCTAACTTGTTCTAATCTATTTTCTCCTTCCAGTAGTTATCTTTTGTCAACTTCACTATTGTTGTTTCTAACTTTGAAACTTTCTCTGCAATAGCTTGTTAGAAACAATAGTCTGCCAAGATAACTAAGAGGGGGGAGAGGTTGAATCAGTTATCCAACAATTAAAACATTTATCTTCTTTAAACAAACTTAACCATTCAACCAAAGTAAACAACAACCATAATAAGATGAACATAAACAATTACACCAGATATGTTAACTAGGGAAAGCCTTGATCAGAGGGAAAACCCCAGTGGGAGTGATGCCCACAAGATGATATACTAATATAAATATTCCTTGTTAGAGGATGGACTCTGCTAGGAGTCTATTACAACATTTAGTACATATGAGTCCCTGTTGGGAGACTTTGAATCCTTGTTAGGAGATTCCAACCCTGTTAGGAGTTGTAGTACAATGTATGCAAGATGAGTCTATTGCCCAAACATGCAATTTCAACTGCAAGAAGAGCTCATTGCCCAAACATGTAGTTTACTATTATGTTCTTTCTCTGTTCTTTCAACCAAACCAATCACTATCAGACTTCGTAGATCAGGTCACAAACCTTGGATCCAAATACCAACCCTTGGATCACACAATAAAACCTTGGCAATGAAGTTTCCTAAACTTTCTCTTAGCTCTGCTCAACTTTTCATTCTGCTCTCTCTATTGCTTACAATCACTTCACATTCATTCACATTGATCTTATGCTAAAGGAAAATGTCCTTCCTTTATATCAAGTCCATAAAATAATTCTCTGAGTCGGCTATTAGACCTTCTCAATTAATCATTATAGGACCACATTAAGAACACATGCCACTTAGTGATAACATTAATCTTCTTCTTGCAAATTAAATAAATTTTCATACGCGTAATATTATGATGAGAGAACTTAGCCACATCATCGCCAACATGTATTCTTCATATCCTCAACCTAGATTCTTAGAATAATAACTCTGCTAAGAGATATAACAAGTTTACTAGAACATGCCTCTGTAAACTCTATCTCAAAATTCCAGACTTATCATTTTTTTCATCCGATGTTAGCTGCATATACTAGATACTTGAACACATCTCTCATAACCTTGGATAGTGAGAATACTCAACTAGCCATCTGTACCAACTTGATTTTTCTATTGTTCTTCTGCTAGATACCACAAAAAACTGCTATGCTTACATCAATGACAAACTCAGTCATGAATGTAACATATCATCATAGTAACATATCTATAATACTCACCCATAGGAATATCATCAACTCTTCCAACAATCTCCCCTTTTGGCATTGATGGCAACATAGATGAAAAACATCTAGTTCCAAGAATACCAGCAAGACTATTAATCTTTCTTTTCAAACCCTCTTCATCAATCATTCTCCCCCATTGATATTCTTCCTCATGATATTTTTGCTTCTTGCATATGATGTTTTTCATGTTGTACTTCTCCCCCATTAACATCAATGTCAAAGGTTTCAACAACCATCAAACTTTGCAAGAACTGATTCTTACTAGCTCAAGTGTCCAAAGACATTGTTCAAAACAACATCCAACAAGAGTCCTATATGACTCTATCATAAATACTCCCTTATACAAGAAGCATCAACATTCAATCTAGAAAAATAATGGTGCTCTATTACAATGGTTTGATGCACTCTTACATTTTCTACTTTGATGTAGGAAGGGGCATAACCACTAGCATACCTCATAAATACTCAAAAGTCTCTTTGGTAAGAGGTTTAGTGAATATATCTACAATTTGTTCTTTAGTGCTCACATACTCCAATCTAATTTCCTTTTCTTCAATTTTTTCTCTCAACATGTGATACTTAATAAAAATGTGCTTGGTCTTTGAATGTAACATTGGATTCTTAGACATATTTACTATTTTTGTGTTGTCACAATGTATAACAACATGTTCACTAATTTCTATCCTTATACCCTTTAGCATCTGCATCCAAACAACCTGATAGAAATTGTTTGCTACTACAACATATTCTACTTTTGCTATACTTTGTGAGCTACAATCCAGCTTCTTGATCAACGAAGAAACAAATCTTCCTCCAAAAAAGAAGGCTCCACCATTGGTGCTCTTTTTGTCATCCATACTGCCTACCCAATCAGCACCAATATAGGCACACAAAGTGAAATCATTAAATCTATCATACCACAATCCATACTTAGATGTTCCTTTTAGATATCTAAATATTATTTTGACTGCTACATAATGTACTTCTCTGGGATTAGCTTGGAATCTTGCAATAATTCCAACTGCATATGCTATGTCTGGCCTTGTGTGAGTCAAATATTGCAAACCTCCAATCATAGATCTGTGCTTCTTTTGCTCAATAGTAGGTGTCTCATCCTTTGTAGATAACTTGTGTCTAGTTTTGATTACGTAAAAATAGGTTTTAAAGGACCTAAAACCTTTAGTAAAGTATCAAAGTAGAACTAACTAAAGAGTTTAGAAAATAAAAGGCCTCAGTGAACAAATAAACAAACATAGAAACATGGGGCCAAGTACAACTATGCTTAAAAAGATAGAAAAAGGATAGCACCTAGGCAACTACAAAGTTTTTAGTAGGTCCGCAGCTTGGTGTGCTAGAATATTCATTTGTTCTATAGTATCTTTCATTTCATGCAGATTTTTCACTTTCGCTTCAACATTCTTCTTGGAGTTGGCCCTTGTGTGCTTGCTTGGCCCCTAGTCCTCATTCACAATAGAGGAGTCAAGTCCTTTAGCCTGATCCATCTTGTTCAACAATGTATTGAAGTTATCTGCCATAGTCTTTAGGATGCTACAATTTTTGTTAGCCAAATTCTTGATCATTTTTTGCATATTGCTTACTCTAGTGTCCAAGTTCTCTATCCTTTTTTGGATTCTTTATTAACTTGTTCCCAGTTCTTATTTTTGGTTTCAATTGGAGGCACCCTTTTCATTAAGTTTTTAACCTCTTCGACATTGCCAATGGCTTCAGAAAGCCTATTAATATGGTGGCCCAATGTATGCTCCCCCCTTCTCATCTTATTGAGCTACTCAAAATCCTTTGAAATCACCTACATTTACTATTTAAGGGTCCCAACCTCCTTCAAAATATACCCTAGGTTACCCATGATTTCCTTTAGGAACCCCTTGTTAACCTCCACACTGTTATGGTCAAAATGGTGTTTGTGCTCCCCTTTCCTATTATTGCCTAAATCCACCTCATTTGGAACATTGTCATCACCCTCATTCTGAGCAGACATCAATTTTCTTTTTCTTTCCATCCTTTGAATTAAAGGTTCATCATTAGAGGGGACATAGACCCTATCCACATTCAAACCCCTATTACTTGAGTCCTTCCCTGCAATTCCTCTCTTCTGAGAACCCTTTCTCATTTCCTCCTTGTAGTCACTATCCTGATCTGACTCACTCCCCTTTTCTTTCTTTTTCTTCTTGGAACTGCTACCAAAATCCCCTTTCATTCTCTGCTTTACATCCACCTCATCCACCTCATCCCCTTTATCCTCGTTGTCCTTATCCAAGTCCTCTAAAGCACTGCCCTCCATCTCATAATCAATCACTTTCTTACTCTGCTTGGGCCTATCCACCTTTTTTGACTTCAGAAGGTTCATAATGAGAATCATTAACCCCTCATGGCAGACATGATCTCCATTTGGGTCATTTTGAAAGGCTAGAATGGAATTACCCAGAGATTGTCTAAGATAAAAAGGCATATTTATCTTAATTCCATGCCTAACATGATTGACTAACATGAAATGGTGACCATGAATCTTTGTGAAGCAAGCATCCAAAGTAAGATACTCAATAATCACAAATAACACAAATCTCCAAGGGCACAAAATGGAAGTTGGGTTGAAGTAAGAATTACCTATTTTAATCAGTCTGTTGCATTCTTTGGCTGAATCCACAAATTGATTGACCACTCTATCAAACAACTTTCTATCCTAATAAAAGTTAATGCCCTCCATCTCTAGACCTATTTCTTCGGCTATGATTTCTTTAGTCACCTCCATCCTTTGATTTCCCACTATAACAGTCCCATCTCTCCAAGTCTTAATGAATTGCCTAGTAATAGTAGGGTTATTTCCTTTTAACTTTTCCATAAAACTAGTAAATTTTCCTTGCCTAGGAATTCGCTAGATTTCCTTCTTCTTCCTCTACTCTTTACAACTAGTTGGTTCAATTCTTTTTCATTTTCCTCCCATCTTCTTATATCAAAAATGAATATCCTATCTTCTCAGAAAAACCCTCTGTAACTGAATGTCGTAATCAATATCACAACAAGGTACACAATGGAAAATAAGACCCACAATTCATGTGGAATTAAGTGAAAATACTCTATCCTTCTCATAGAACATTGATGATTCCCAATTTTGTCCATAAAATAATTATTTTGTTTTGACATAGTCATCATTAATGAAACACTTTTGCTTACTTCTAACTTTGTCATGTTTTATTAGTAAGCACCCCCCTATAGTTATTATATCATTATTGTTCCATATTACCTTTTTCTCACTCTTACATGCCACATTAGCTGCCCAGTTAGCAACTTGATTTGTTTCTCGATAATTATGAGTAACAACACATATTTCAAAGGAATTGATAATATCTATGGCTTGACAAATAATATTGTTAATAGTCTAGGAAGACTTGGTAATTCTATTAAGGCAATTAATAATATTAAGGGAGTCCCCCTCAAGCCATATTTTATCCAAATTCAAACTCTTTGCATAGATAAGACCATAAAAGGAAGCATTAGCTTCAACCACATGATTAGTTTGAATACCAATAGGGATGGCCATTCCCCCCATTCTATCTCCATTCACATTCTTAATAATGATGCCACAACCAGAAATTCTTGGGTTGCCCTTCGAGACCTCATCAAAATGTATCTTATACTAGTCCATCAAGGGACAATCCCATCTAGCTAGATCCCTAAGGTTAGGACCAATTTGCATCAAGCTGACATCATTAAGATTCCAATTCTGGATCACCAATTCTTCCCATCCATTTTGAGGTTGTTGACCTTTTCCACTAGATCTGATATTCTCAATCACCAAATTCTTAATCTTATAGAAAACCTAACTAGGATTTGATTCAACTCCTCTAAACACCCTATCATTCTATTCCTTCCAAACAACCCAACAAAGGAACGAGAGAATTAAATCCCACAATCTCAAAATTAAGGCATTATTAGAAGGTGGCTTCCAATCATTGAAAATATGTTGAATCATATTAGGGAAAACCCAAGCAATATTCGGTAGACCACAAACCCTATCCCACACCCTTTTAGTATAGGAGTAGTGCAAGATCATATGGTTGACTGACTCAACATCATTCTTACAAAGGTAACATGTATTAACAATGTTGAACCCTCTCTTCAATAAGTTATCTGTAGTCAAAATTTTTTCCTACAAAATTATCCAAAAAAAAATGTTAACTTTGGGAGTCATACCTTTAAAGCATGCATTAGCCTAACAAGGCTTAGGATGCTGTTCGTAAGCATTAGCAAACAATTTAGTTACCATAGGTGTTCTGATGGGTTTACATGTTTCCAAACCAAATATTTTCAGTAAATCTTTCAAATACTTAGTTTGACAAATAAAGATTTATTCTCTATCCTGCACAATTTGCAATTGTATAAAATATTTCATCTCTGCTATCATACTCATCTCAAAATATTTCTTCATCTCTTTAGCAAATTTGTCACTTTTATCATCATTTCCTTCAAATATGATATCATCAACAAATATTACCAAAATCATCAAACCATCATCAATTTCTTTCTAATAGAGATTACTATCTTACATACCTTTTCTATAACCAAACTTTGTCAAATGTTTGTCCAACCTTGCATACCAGGCTCTAGGCACTTGGTTCAAGCCCTACAATGCTTTCTTCAGTTTGCATACTATGTCCTTATCATCCGTCAAAGAAAAACCTTTAGGTTGGTCTATGTACACTTCTTCTTCAAGTTCTCCATTCAGAAATGCTGACTTG
Source organism: Cupressus sempervirens (assembly GCA_028749045.1). Classification (NCBI taxonomy): domain Eukaryota; kingdom Viridiplantae; phylum Streptophyta; class Pinopsida; order Cupressales; family Cupressaceae; genus Cupressus; species Cupressus sempervirens. Next base: position 531,667,088 of record CM053793.1, read on the forward strand.
ACATCCATCTGATACACTTTGAATTTCTTTTGTGATGCATAGGCTAAGAATAATCTTACTACTTCTATTCTAGCCACATGAGCATAGGTATCATCATAGTCTATTCCTTCTTGGTGTGAGTAACCTTTACATACCAATCTTTCCTTATTCCTTACAACTTCATCTTTCTCATTCATCTTGTTTTTGAATACCCATTTAGTTCCTATCATATTGTTGTCTATTGGCCTAGGGACCAATTCCCATTTCTCATTCTTTACTATTTGATCTAATTCCTTTTTCACAACTCATTCCCAATAATCATCTTTACACACTTCATCTACATTCTTAGGTTCAACTTGAGATATCAAACATAGTTCTTCATTGACTCTACTTCTTGTCATCACACCTTCTTCTTTGCTTCTGATGTTCTGCTCAAATGAGCAATTCTTTATCATATTCTTTCTCGAAGTAGGAGTTGCTATCTCAACTCTTGGCTCTACTGAAGGTTTTGAGCTTTGTTCCTGCCTTGGCTCTCCTTCATTCTAAAAATCATCGTTAGTCTCAAGAAATACTTCATCATTCTTTGGCTTAGTAACAATATCATCATCTAAATTGTAATAAACTACTCTCTCTTGTATCCTGAATTTCTCATCAATTCTCACATTTGCACTTTTCATAATAGTCTTAGTTCTCAGATTATAACATCTATAAGCCTTGATTTATAATGAATAACCAAGAAACATACCTTCATCAATTCTAGGTTCAAACTTATCAATATCATCATCTCTTTTGATATAATACTTACTATAAATTTTTTTGAAATACTTAACTATAGGTGAGTAACCAAACCACAGTTCATAAGGGGTCTTGTTTGTTTCTTTCCTAACTTGCACTCTGTTCATAGTTTAGACTACTGTATTTATAGTTTCTCTCCAAAACATCTCAGATACATCATTCTTAGCTAACATAACTCTTGCTGCTTCTGTAACTGACTTGTTCCTTCTCTCTGTAATGCCATTCTGTTCAAGGGTTCTTGGAGTTGATAACTGTCTTTTGATTCCATTTTCTTCAAAAAACATGTTAAACTCATTTGAAGTAAATTCTCCACCTCTATCTGATCTTAAAAATTTAATCTTCATACTAGATTCATTCTCAACTCTATTCTTGAATATCTTGAACTTATCAAATGCCTCAGATTTCTCTTTGAGAAATGAAACCCACATCATTCTAGAAAAGTCATCAACTAGAATCATAAAATACCTTTCACCATAGAATCCTTTAGTCTTCGTAGGATTGTTGATATTTGTGTGTACAATCTCCAATTTTGTTGTAGTAGTAAACTTCTTTCTGGGAAAAGAAGTTTTGTATGCTTTGTTGAAACACATTCCTTGCAAATTGTGTTAGTAGGCTTTACAATCTTAGGCAAATCTCTAACTGCAAATATACAACTAATCTTCACAATTCTGTCAAAGTTTATATGACAAAATCTCTTATTCCATAAGCAACTGTCATCTACCTTTGCAACCAAACATGTCATTTCAATAGGATTTAACTAAAATACATTACCTCTAGATCTGGTTCCTATTCCAATTACCTTTCTATCTTTGTCTCTGATCATGCATACCTTCTCTATGAATTACAACTGATAACCTTTGTCCACTAGTTGTCCAACACTCAAAAGATTGTGCTTCAAACCATTAACAAAATATACATCCTCAGTGTTAGTTTTACCATCAAGAGTTATATATGCAATACATTTAACTTGGCATGCTACATTATTTCCAACTTTAACAATACCTCCATCTTGACTTTTGATGTTAGCAAACTTTTTCATATCACTAGTCATATGATGTGAACAACCACTATCAATTATCCAATTAGATTTCTTTTTAACTTGTGACACCAAAGCTACTTTCTCTATACTTTCTTCTTTAATTGCCACAAATCCTATTTCATCATCACTAGCACTTACTTCTTGTTCATTAGAATCATTTTCTTCATTTGCATACATACACTCTCTATCTCTTCTAGGTTTGTAATTTCCTTTATACTTTCTCTCTCTTTTAGGATACTTAGAAGCATAATGACCATATTCACCACAAGTCCAACATTTAAAGATTTTCTTATCACCTTTTTCTCTTCTTACCAAAAGGGCTACTCCTTCTTCAATCTTTCTATCCTCCTCAAATCTGCTGCTGTTAGCAAAATATCCTCTAGCATTTATGCTCCTTGATAAACTAGGTCGAATATTCAAGACACTAAAAGCTGTCTCTATTTCCGTCAATTCTCTTGATTGTCTAAGCTCATTCTCAATTGCTTCAAGTCTTCTAAGAAATGTTTCCTTAGTGAAATTTTTGGTACAGGATATCAACAACTGTATCATTTGAACTATGTGAGGCCTCGCCCCGACCCATCATAGCATAGTGATACATTACCCTTATTTTGTTATTCACGACTAGAGATGTCAAGACATTATCTGATGCTTAGAACATACTTTATTATTTCATGTTGAGTGATGTTACTTCAGATATATTGGATGATTGTCATTTAATGTTCATGAATATGTATGTTGATGAAATCAGTAAAGGTAGGATCGAGACTTTGATTTAAGAGATTTTAAATGATTAAGAATTAAGTAGGATAAAGAAACCCTTATTGATGTATGTTTTAATTTATGAGAATTTTTGAATACGCATACATTTATGTACATGTGATTTTACGAGACTACTGATGTGTGCAATGAGTGTGCAGATATTTTAGCTGAGAAACCCTACGGAGGAACAAAACTGATCTCTATGTGCTAAATTTGAAAACCTTGTTGTTCGTAATTCTCATATTTGTATTGTGAGATGTATGTATGCATCTTCTTTGTTTAGTGAATGTTAATGTTCGTAATTGTGTTCTTTCAGTGTCGCTTGACACTCGTAAAATGTTTATGTGCTTCGGTGTGCTATTTAGGGTTAATTGTTTAACCTTTGGACCAAGTTGGTTTAAGTTAGTATCAGTTTTCTATTGGGTTCTTAATCAAGGTTAGTCATCCCTTAATCCGGATTAGTGCCTTTTCGCATGATAGAGTAGTTAGATGGTCTTATTTTATTCTTAGATTTTATTTGACTCTAACCTCTTTCCTAAGGCTTTTAATTATGTTTTTATTCTAACCAAAGGGTATGGGTATGGGTTAGGGGTCTTTTCCAACCCTTAAGCCCCTTTTTTTGACTTTTGAGGTCACCCAAAAAGTCCCTTTTTGCCTTTGTGCGAAAATTGATCATGGTTATCTTGAGTTACCTCACCTCATCTCCACTTAGGGTTTAACCATAGTGTAGGTTGAGTTAGGAGTTTCTACAGTGGCTAGTGGGTGGAAATAGTTATTGCTCCTTTTGGGTGGTTGAGTTGGAGGCTTATTTAGAGGCCTTCCTTGGACTAGTTGGTTGTTACCCAATCTCTACAATTAGAGAAGATTTCTTGAAGCTTGAAGGAAGGAAAGGGATACTCTACTCAAACTTGTTCATTGCCATTACCTCTTTGTGAAGGTAGGAAATTCTCATCTCCCTTATTTAGTTTTTATGTTTGGTTTCATGTTCATGTTACCTTGTTATTGTTTCACTGTTGTATGGTTGTGGGTATGTGGGAAGATTTGGAAACCATGTCATTTTGGTTGTTTTCCTTTCTTGATTATGTTTGCAATTTTGAGTTTTCCTTACATGGGTGTTTTGGTATTACTCACCCTTGGAGAGGGCAGAAGTGACCAATTTTGGGAAAGGTCTGTTTAGTTGGACTCCAACCAGTGTAGAGTCTCTTCTCAGGATGAGAAGAGGGATAAAGGGTAGGGTGTTATGGGCCCCTACCCGTCAGCACAAACCTGGTATGAGTATGGCATGATTAAAAGGAAGAACGAAAGTTCTTGGTTATTAGCCCTGATTGGGCATCTGAATTGGTGTTGTGCTTGACTTCTCCTGTTGGAAGAATCCACCTTTCCCTAGTCTTGATTCATTGTGAATCCTATTGTGTAAACCATGTATGATTATGCATGTTTGATTTCTTTTGGTTCTGCTTGGTTGTCACTCGATCAGTTATTGGTTTCCTCCTTGGTTCTTGAAAAGAGATTCAGAAAATATTACAAATTCCTTGATTTTGATCACGAGGAAAATTTTGATTTAATTGTTGAAATTTGGGATTGAGATCCTATTGTAAATTGTATTTTAAACCTTATTGTAAATGGCAACGACACTGGGTTTTCTTACTAGTTCTTTCCCGGTGGAGCCTTGAACTAGGATGCATAATAGGAAAAAAAAAAAGAGATTTATGAAATTATCCTTGCAATGTTTCCTTGTGAATTTAAAAATTTGGCTTATGTTTGTGAGAAAATCGTTGGTAGATAATGTCTTGAATTATGAATGTTCAAGTTTTAATTATGATAATGAAGAGTTGAATTGATATAGTGAGTTTCAAATATGATGTATAAGTATTATGATGAGATCAAATCAAGAGCAAACCCTATATTACGAAATCGAAGATATTTCATTTCTTGATAAATTTCATGGTGGTTATAATCAAATTTGAATTAGAATAATCCACCACCTTTTTTTTTAATTATGTGTATAGTATCATTCACCTCCTAAGTTCTTCAAATATGATCAATTGGATTGAGGGGTTGTATTCTTGAAATAAAAAATAATAATAATAATCAGAATTTAGAACTCATACCATGTCCTTGAAGAATTAATATAAAACATACATGTTTAAATAAGAGATTGAGATCCTATACCTAATGTATTCCCTTGCATTGGAATGCTTGTATAAAGGAAAAATGTTAGTAATAGATTTGATTAAAACCTTAGTAATATAAATGAAATGCATAAAATAACATGACCATGCCTTGTCAAAATTTTGCTTCAAAAAAAAAAAATGCACTCCTAGGAGTAAAAACACTCTGGAAAATACATGAGGAGAAAATTTCATTCCTTCCAAGACCACAAGGCATATTCTTGCATAGATTCCTTCTTAAAAGAATAAAGAAATAAAAGAAATCTTATGTTAATCTCATGGGTGCATAAAATTGAATATATAAATATGTATATTTTAAAAAGTTAATATCTATATTATCACCTATAAAACTTTATGAATTTATTGCTCTCCTTGGCCTTGGACGTTAGTTTAAACTTGTTTTAAAAAGGTCTTTTGTGTCTTGTCTCAAGTCAAAGTGGATTGGATGGGTGGGTGATGTCATCCTGCCACCTTGTCCCATCCCCATCCTTCTCCATTTCTAGCGGCCAGTTTGGGGAAGGTGACATTTATGTTGAGAGAGGAAATTGTGGTGGTCACTTTCTTTTCCTTAAACTCCCTTGCTCATCTCTGTTCACGTGCCCACCTCTTGGGTTGTGTTTCCCCTACTTTGGGCTACATGGAAAGTTGGGTGGAGAAAGCTATGTCATGACATGACATTAGATTTTGGACGTTGGCTTAGCTTTTGGGTTGTATTAATGTTGCAAGTTGATGCTTGTTTAAAAACATAAGACTTCATCTCCTCTGCGTACCTTTTTCCTGATGTGAAGGCTTGGGGTTGTGTGGGGCCTAGGAAGAGGTGTAGGGAGGGGTCAAATCGACCTGACTTGTAGCCAAGTGGTATGATTAGTGGTTAGGGGTAGGTTAGCTTGGATTAGTATAGACTAGAGTTAGTAGGTTAGAGTTAGCTGGGTTAGGTGTAGGTTAGTTTGTTTAATTATTTTAGTTTGAGTTTGTTTAAATGTTTTAAATTATGTTAGAGTGTTAAGAGTTTAGTTAAGTTGTAATTAGATCAAGATATAGTGTTTAGTTAGCTTGTAAGTTAAATTAGTTAGTTTTGAACTTTAAGTTTAGTTTTAGATTAGTTAGTTATTTAATTATTTGATTTTAGTTCTTTATTAATATATATTTTTGTATATATATAGTTAGTTTAAAATGAAACTTTAAATTGTTAAAGTATAATTAGTTGATTTAATAAAGTTTAAGGTTAATTTATGTTTTGATTGAAGACTTTTGTTGTAATTGTTAATAATTTTTAGTTAGTTATGTTTAATTTTGTAAATACTAATTTAGTTAGTTTTAATTTAAATGTACTCTAACTGTTTTAACCATAAAGTAGATTAAATTTATCGATTAATTGGCTATTTAAATAAGTTTTAATGTAGGTTTGATTGATTTGATATTGCAAGTAATTTTAGATCCGAATTCATGTACATTGTTATTTATGTAAGTTTTATTGCATATCATTATAAGTTAATGTAATATCATAATTTTATCAATATTAATCTAATAATGAAAGTTTTAAAATTTTAACGATGTTATCGTCCTCATGTTTAAAACCTTAGGATTGTAATGTAAAGAATCTGTACTAAAACTTCTATCTCAATCATATCAAACTTAGAGCATGTTTAATTATTAGTAAAAAAAAAAAAAAAGTTGTGTGTGTTTTTGCCCTCATAGTCTGGGCATGACAAACTACTAGTTTAAATGGTGGTGTTAAGCTTTTCAATATCTTCCATATAACCTCATCATCTTCTTTGGTTTCTCCTTGAGATCTAATACCTGCAGTAATTTATGATATCCTTCCTACATATGTTCTTACAGATTCATCTTCCATCATTTTAGCATTTTGAAATGCACAAATCCAACTTTGTAGCCTCAACTTCTTAGAATGTTCATCACTTTCAAAACTATCTTCCAAAGCTTTCCAAATCAAATGAGAAGTAGCATGTGATTTTACCTGATTGTATTCAATTTCAAGAAGTTCAATCAATAGTGCTTCTCTAGCTCTCATGCCATACATGAAAATATCTCTTTCATCCTCGGTGCAATTTTCCAAATCCTTTTCAGCAATGGTTGTCTTTGTTGTTTTTTTCAAGATCCAATATCCCAAACCCACACACAGTAGATGTGTCTCCATCTTTTCGCTCTAGCTATCATAATTTATTCTATCAAACTTCAGACTATCTTTCTTGAACATGCTCACTATGGATCTCCCAAAGTTGTTAAACTTTATATTCAAGGACCTAATGCTCTGATACCAATTGTTAGAAATAATAGTCCACCAAGATAACTAGGGGGGGGGGCGCATTGAATTAGTTATCTAACAATTAAAATAGTTATCTTCTTTAAACAAACTTAACCATTCAACCAAAGTAAACAACAACCATAATAAGATGCACATAGACAATTATACTAGATATGTTAACTAGAGAAAACCTTGATTAGAGGGAAAACCTCGGTGGGAATGATGCTCACAAGATGATGTACTAATATAAATATTCCTTATTAGAGGATGGACCTTGTTAGGAGTCTATTACAACAATTAGTACATATGAATCCCTGTTAGGAGACTTTGAATTCTTGTTAAGAGATTCCAACCCTATTAGGAGTTGTGTTAACCATGTTAGGAGTTGTAGTATAATGCATGAAAGATGAGCCTAATGCCCAAACATGCAATTTCAACTACAAGAAGAGCTCATTGCCCAAAAATGCAATTTACTATTATGTTCTTCTTCCTTTGTTTTGTCAACTAAATCAATCACTGTCAGACCTTCTAGACCATGTCATGAACCTCTGATCCAAATACCAAACCTCGAATCACACAATAAAACCTCGGCAATGAAGTTTCTTTCCCTTTTGCTCAACTCTACTCAACTTCACATTTTTCTCCCTTTGTTGCTTACAATCACTTCACATTCATTCACATTGCTCTTATGATAAAGGAAAATGTCCTTCCTTTATATCGAGTCCATAACACAATTCCCTGAGTTGGCTGTTAGACCTTCTCAATTAATCATTATAGGACTACACTAAGAACATGTTACACATAATAATGACATTAATCTTCCACCTTGTAACTTATTTAACTTTCCATACATGCAATATTATGATAAGAAAATTTAGCCATGTCATCACCAACATGTCTTCTTTATATCCTTAACCTCGATTCTCAGAATAGCAACTTTGCTAAGAGATATAACAAGTTTACCAGAATATGCCTTTATAAACTCTATCTCAAAACAAACATCACCAAAAATTACATAAGTTCTTCCAGACTTATCATTTCTTCATCTGATGTTAGTTGCATATACTAGATACTTAGATGTATCTCTCATAACCTTTGATAGTGAGAATACTCAACTAGTTTTCCATACCAACTTGATCTTTTTGTTGTTCTTCTACCAGATACCATAGAAAGCTGCTATGTTGACATCAATGAAAAACTTAGTCATGAATATAACATTTCATCATAGTAACATATCTACAATACTCCCCCATAGGAATATCATCAGCATTCATGCTTCCAACATAGCTTTGGTCCAAGTATCCATATGGTCAATCATGCTTGCATCAAGATCAAATTTAACATCAAGTACCATTCACCTACAATATTTTGGCTACGTGCATCACTCTAAATCTCTTCTTCTTTTCTCTAATCCATTCACTTTCAACTTTCTTCAATTTATTAGAGTATAAAAATTATCTTTGGGATTCAATTTTTTGATGTCAACATTCTTATTGTCTCATCTTCTCCTTCTTCATCTTTCTCATCTTTTCTAACCTTAATCATAGGGCCACTTATTTTCCTTTTACTGGTGATGTTGAACATTAGCTTGCTCTTCATTATTATTAATTCCTTATTAGTTTTAACACTCTCCTCTTTCTATTCTATCACTAGTTGAATGGGTTGTATCTAGGGAGTGTGATCAACCTCTTCATATTGAATATCCTCCATTATCGCAATGTCAATTTTAATTTGTTTTGTTGCCTTCTTGAAATGACCTAATTTAGTCATATCAAATTTGATTTTCCTAATGACTTGATGGAATATAAGTTTGGGCTAGGATTGGTTTATCTATTTCACTTTTATTCATTATATCTTTCTCCTCTTTCTCCTTTTCAATTTCCTCTTGTGTAGCCATCATTTTCATCCATGCTTCTATATGGCCAGCTAAGATTCTTGCAACTCTATTTCTAATTTCAAAGTCTTTCCTATGAGCTTCAACCATTATCTCAATATCTACATGATCTTATTTTGTATCTATTTCTAGAAATTCTCTTTACATGATCCCTCTATCCAACTTCACTTTTACTCACCATATCACACTAACTAGCTTGTTAATCTCTTTGGGAAATATACCATAAAATTCACTTGGCATATTGCAAAATTTGTGTATACACCATAATATTAATGTAGACACCCAAAAAGTGGCAAAGATATAAACAACACAATTTCAATTAAAGGAGGTGAATTAAGGATTAAATCAGAGGGAAATTGATATACCTGCAAATCAATCGTTACATCAAGTCATTAATCAATCAATCAAATATCAAATCAAAAGGACCTAAATCACTTTAAAAAGAGGAACAATAGTTCATAAATCACAAAATGAAATAAAAAAGGGAAAAATGAAATGACAAAAAGTTGAAAATAAATGGAACAATAAATAAATCAATAAAGTCCATTTATCCTCTCAAAAGTGAAAATCCCCCTTTTTACATTTAAAAGATTAAAAAAAATCCTCTTTATCCTCACAAAAAAAGTCTATTGGATTCTTCCTCTTGGTCCCTTATGAGATATTTTCAGTTTCACCTTCACCCTCTAGTCAAAAGTAAAATCATGATCTTTACCCCAGTCTCTCCCGAAATCCTATAAATAGGAGAAAAATTCATGAGCTAAGGGACCCAAGTTTTATGCATCTGCACTATAGACACATTTATAGTTATCATCTTTTAGCATTGTTATTATAACAATTTCATGACATTTTGATAGCATTTTAGCATTCTTTTCATGTTATTTGCATCATTTGGCATATGTTTAGTCTATTTCATACTCACATCATAGCACTCTGGGGTTATCGTACTCATATAATCTGCATTATCACATATATCTCACATACATATTTGTAGATCTGCATTCATGACATACTCCTATTTTAAAACTTTCACTGAGATGCTGGTCTAAGAGAAATTTTAGCAGTTGTAGTTAGAGAAACATGAGATGTTCATAGAATCTCTATTTGAGAATGTTTTCTTGGGTTTAGACTAGTTCTTTGTCATTCTATCTGAATATATTGTAACCAAAATATCTTAAAATTTATATATAGGTATTCCCCTTAAATTGTCAACTAACCCATATTCTAAATAAAATAAAATAACAAAAAATCTAACTAACAAACCCATATAATCCAATTATATTCAAAATAAGTTATACAGAAATAATATAGTTTTTTTTTTTTTTTTCTAGCAAACTACCTATATTGGCTTAACACATATTTAATTTGCATAACACTATCCTTAGTTGCTAATTCCATAGATTTTACATTAATCTTACTTTAATGTGTTTCCTAAATTACATTATCCTTAAGTTAACATTACTCCCTAGGCATGCAATTTTTTCTTTAAACACTATGAAAGAGGAGTTAAATGAACATCTAATAAACAACCTACGTACCCTTTCAAAAAGATCAAATAAGTACTTTTTTCTATCCAAAAACTACACCAATCCCTGTAAGAAGTCAACCTTCCACCCTATTCATTATTTTTGACAAACAAGGGTCCTTTCTTAGCCATGCTTCCATGGATAAAGGAAGTTATATTAATTGCCATGTTTAAACATCAAGTCATGTAACGCCCCACCAAGGGATCCAAAGAATTGACCTAAAGTTTCACCAAGTTTGGTAGCATTTTTTTTTTTAAAACATAAAAGTTAGACTATTCACATAGTAACAGAAGCAATAAAATCATTCAATTGAAAGTAAACATAAACATACATAACAGGTTACATTCTTTAAGGATCTCGTAACGTTGAATCACATCTAAATTAACTATTAATGATTCCATCTAATACCACATCCACATGAAATAATAATGAAAAGTCCAACATTCTTAAAACAATATACTTTGTTCCAAATGTCCTTTTAGTAAACTACATTCCAGAATGCCCAATCATCCATTGTACATGTCACAGGGTATGAAAGGCTTAAAAGAATATACATATGTGAAAATAAAGTACATCATCATCCTAATTCTAATCCATGATGCAATAAAGTAAATGGAACCAAATACCATATATGATACATCATCATAGAAGATATAAACATCCATCATATGAGATAACCATAAATCATCAAACATAATTGACTAAGTGTACGGTTCCTCCCAACCGTAAATAACATCATTAGACCATCGTGGGCCCTAGCCATCCCTTCATGTGTAACATTCCAAATCACCAAAGAGATCATCAGTATTAACATAGTAGGAATGTCACTCCTAAAAAATACTTCATCATATGTAGAAAGCAATCTCACATGCTACAATATATGCATAAGAGATCTAATCATGCAAAATAAGACATAAGACAAGTAAATAACATCATCTACCATATGCTAATCATCAATACAAGGATATGTGTCCACCATCATAATCCATGAATAGAATGAAGATAGATGCCAACAAAGAATGCATCAGCCACGGTGTCTCAAACAGATTTCAAATGATAAGAGTGAAAAAGCACTACCACCCAACCACGTGGAACCTAAATGGTCCACTCCCACCACACTGAGGAGATAATCTCAAGTCCCAAATAGGCTATCAAATCACATGGCACAAATACTTTCTAAGTCCAAGAATCCTAAAAGTTTACGAACTGAAAGGTTCCAATCACACTGACATCTAATCCCAGAGGCACAACAAAGACATGTAGGAAACCTACTATGTAAGCGGGAAAGTGTCATCGCACGAATCACGCTAGAGTTACACTGGTAGTCTCTCAATAGACCCCGACCCCCTAGTGATCCCTATGTGGCCACTAGTATCCTCTAAACCAAGCGTTCTCTCTACAACCATCCTAGTCTGTACTAGCACTCGAGGCATGGGCAAGAACAAAACAATTATTTTATTAGGTTCATTTAAGTTAGTATTAGGTGTAATGTTTTCTCTTTTTAAAACAACTTACAATGAGTTACCTGGCAGCCTCTTAGGGCCCTGGCCCCCATTGCAAGCCACTTCCCGACACTACATGTAGATAACCTACCCTAAGCTCATGGAATCATAAATCACAAAATCACCACAGTCTTATACAAGCGACTGGAAAAATACCAAAAGATAATCCAAAAAACATCAAATCTCCATGAGCAATTGAAAAGCATCCATAGATAATCATGACCACAACAGTTCTCTATTGGCAACTGAAAGTATCATTGATAATCACAATATCCATTAGTTCTCAACAAGAAACCAAAAAGTATCTCAAAATAATATTGACCGAAGACTCCAAAAAGGTCGAGTCAAAACATGTCACAACATGACATCATCAAGATCAGATAAACAATTCAATCCCATCAAAGTGACTGGAAAGTAATTCAAAACACAACTGATCGATAACTCATAAATGGTTACATAAATCATAGCTTACATAATGAAGACTAAAAACAATATCAATCAGCATGCCATCACATAACCATGGTTGAGTTAAAAAAGATTAAGATCAAAAGACATCATCATGACATCACAATCATAACCCCTGAGCCTTTGGTAGTCGTCCTATAACTGGTCAACAAACTAGTCAACCCCAACCTAAAATAGATAGCATAGAGAGAACACAAAATACAAGCATATGTTTTGGTTTGCTTAAAATTACATCGTTGATTAAAGTATGAGATTCCAGTATTCATTTGGGATTTAGATATCAAATGGGGCAATGTTTGTACGTACTTTCCTCTAACCCAAGAATTTGTTTTAATAAGCTAAAGATTTTCTCATGACTCTTAGAATTCAATTTTCTAAATTGCCTATAGGATAAATACGTATTTGTACAATAATCCCCCATCTAGTTCAAATTAAACATGAACAATTTTCTAACTTCTCCTCATTATTATCTTTCATTTAAATCCGATTAAATTAGATTTATATTATTAATCTAAAATATTATAAAATGATTAATTATTAAAAGAATTAATCTATTAAATTTTTTATTTATAATAAATATATTAATATTATATAATAATTTAATATTATATAATAATTAATATTTAATAATTTATAATAACTAATATTAAAAAATTATTAATATTTAATAATATATATTATAATAAATGAAATCTTAAAAAAAATGATTTTATAACATAAATATTAAAACCAAACATAATACACATACTGTGGTACATAGTACCTACGGTCGTAGGCACTGCATCGATAGCGGGTACAGAGTACCCCTATCATTGCAGTCCCTGTGATGGCAGGCCTTTGCCACTCGCAGGGTAAGAGGTACGATTCGTTCCCCCCCCCTCAATATAAAATTTCTTTAAATTTTTTTTTATAACATTTTTTTATAAAACATTTCTATCATATGCGATTTGGATTCTTTAATATATATATCCGAATATTATAAGCAACGTTTTTTTCAATATATATATATATATATATATATATATATATATATATATATATATATATATATATATATATATATATATATATATATATATGCAAAATTTATAAACATATATGCATATTTTTAAAAGAAAATATTTACAATAATACCTGTGAGCATAAGCATAATTTTTTAAAACAAATAGGGCTTTTCAATTTTATAAATTAGGAATTCTCCCCATAATAATTGTTCTCTAGATTTACCTATTAATTATTTTTAATAGGTTTATCCATAAGCATCTGAAAACCCTAGCCCCATAGATTCCTCAGATCTATGCATATGAGCTTTTCTCGTAGAGAAATTTAACTAGCAATGACAAAATACATACAACCAAGATATTCAACACATGAAAATCCTCAGAAAGCAATCAGAAGACACAAAGAAGACAGGAAGTGCAAGAAGTGAAATATCATATGCAAAATTCACAAGTGTCTACCTGGACATTGATGCTAAATCACTTCTCCTCAGAATCTGCAGAGTAAGCTCCTTCCTTCTCCAACGTTCTCGGGTCCTCCAAACACGCTCTCCAAGCTTCTAGGAGTGCCTGAATATAAAGAACTCTCAGGAAGCACCTAGAATGTCTCTAGAAACAACCAGAATATGAGATAAGCATTGACAACTAAGCACAAGCTTTTTTCAACTTTCTAGATGAGTCACAAGGTTGTAGACACCATGTGCTTAATTTGTGCGCTAACTCCTGTGTTGTAGATATATGTGCAATCAAGAGAGGTGCTTACTCCTAGGTAGACTTATAACTTTTATTTTAATTCTTTTATCACTTCTATTATTATTATTATTATTGATTTTTATTTCTTTTATTTTATTCTTTTTCTCAACTAATTCCCATTTAATTAATCAAAATATCTAAAGATCATGAAATTATATTGATTTTCCCCAAAATAAATAAATTATTAATTAAATCTTTTAATTTTAGACTTAATTAATAGAAAATTTACCATAGAACTCCAAGATAAAATATGAAAACCCATCATAGGACAATCCATACAAAATTAGTCTAAAGCGTTAAAATCATGAACTACATCATCTGAGACATTCAAAAGGCAAAACATCTCAGATACTTGTCCTACCTTTCTAGGACAAATGGTTTAAGGGTTTAGAATTTGGAAATGAGAATTTATCTCCTCTCTCTTACCATTGAGATAGTACGATAGGGTATGCTCATCTTGGCAATTTAGGAAAGTTGATGCCCGGTACCTGCACCCTGCATAAAATCCATGCATGTACATACAATATATATATATATATATATATATATATATATATATATATATATATATATATATATATATATATATATATATATATATATATATATATATATATATATATATATATATATATATATATATATATCTATATATATATATATATGCTAAGCTTAACAGGTAATGGCAGGAAGTGGTGCATTGTGTAGATCCTGACTAGCAAGTGACTACGACTCTCTTCCTTAACCACATCAGAAATGCCATACATAAGAAACAAACACGCACACCATACACATGCAAGTATGGGGTAAGTATCCATAAGAAAAACATGTGATAATAAACCATCTAACTAATCATCATCAATACTGAGAATAATGTAATAATCATCATGCATACATGAAATGTAAAGTCTAAATAATCACATCATATATGAACTGAATCTGTAACACAATATCTGATAGTCTCAAAACAATGCTACTAACCATCAACATATAACTAGTCTAACAGAGTTCGACTATGATAGCAAAAATGTATCTAGAAAGATGTAAATGAGGGCAGGCACTACAAGTCACCATGCACCTAGGACAAGATAGAGGTTCTTGACACTTGTTAGATCTATGAAAAGACTTGCATGGATTGCTTAGAAGCTTTTTGAAGCTTTTAATGCTTAGGTGGGGATTATTTGTAATTCTACACTTGTCCAAATTAATGCTAGCTTGGAGGAGGATTCATGGGTGGTCGGTTAGGTAGGTGGAAGCTTTTACAAGTGCTTCCTTTTAAAATAAAAATACAAATTATTCTTTGCAAGACTCCAAGCTTAGGTAAGGAGGGAAAAGGGCTAAAATAAAAAATATATATTTTCATTTATTGTGTTAGGTCGATTAGGAATTATAAAGCATGTTTTGTTTTTTTTTAATTTAAAAAAATTTATTATGTGTACATATCCTTCCATAGGGTCATATCATGTGCATGGTCTAGGTCTAACATTTATTTCTTAAGGTAGATTTTGAAATTGTTTTTTTTTTTTTAACTTGCCAATTTAAGAACTATTATTTTAATTCCAAGTCTATTATTTTATTTGATTGTAATAGAATGAACCTCTTTTTGGTCTGCCCATACATTTTCCAAAATGCAAAATATGCATCTATAGGTCTCATTTAAACTTAACTAATTGTCTAGTTCCTTTCATGCATTCTCAGTGGTTGTTAAGATTATATTGGTGGTGGTCTAGTATTGTACTATGCATTAACATTTTCTATTCTAATACACAATTTAACATGAAGCAAACTATCATATTGCTAATAAAAAAAAAATTTCAGAATGGAACTCAAGAAATTTTGAACTAAAATTTCATTGCTTCAAATATTCAAATACTTTAATGTCATCCAAGTCCATAATTTATGCTATCCACAAATCCATTACTACCAATTGCATATCTTACAACTAATTCAATCTCACTACTAAACATCAAGCATCTAAATTATTCTCATGTAATAGAGGAGATAAAGATATCAAGGAGATAATTGTTCAAATTCATTCTTAATGGCATATCATGACTCAAAATTCTTTCCTTCAACACATTCCAATATTTAAGTATAGATAAGACAACATCAACACATCAAATCTCTCCTTCATGTTCCTTTCAAATTTACTTTCAACACAATATCAAGCACGAACAAGGGTGGTAGAATGACCATATCAAGTTATACACAATGGAAGGACCATTTAAAACATACATATTCAAATCTCTCTCTTTCTATGGACATTTGAATTGGAAACAATTACTACACCCTTATAATAAAAATTACTTCACATAACAAGTGGAGTTTATCTCTCCATTTCCAACACAAAATAATGAGCCTTCTCCTATGCAAGGAATAATCTACATAACACCAAGCTTTCAAGCTCTTCAAATGAATACCTGCACAAGGGAGACAAAATGGGGAACCATGGAGGCTCATCTCCCAACCTAGGCCTCAAGGAGGCCACCCACTGAGCTTGGGGAAACAAGGCATAAACGGTTGCAAACTACACATTCACATGCCATGCATATTCACAACAATATGAAAAGATTTAACACAATACAAATACAACACATCCCATCCCAAGGCTTTGCACAATGATTCAAGAAATGAATCAAGTACAAGGTGAAGGTGGGCTCTCACCATGAGGAGGATTTCCAAATCTATGATTCACAATATACACATCTTCTCAATATCAACATGCCCTTTCGAGGCATTCAATATCTTCCCTTCCACACACCTCCTTATACCTCCCCAAAATGAAAGTAAGCGAGATAAACACATTCCATTGAACATATACAATCATCTCCACACATGGGAGTGTTCCTCAACTACATGTGTGAGCCCAACTAACCCCTTCACCCAAGCATCTCTTCCCTCCCAAGGGTGAGTGATGCTTCACACCCATTACACAAGACACATAACAATAAAACAAGCAAGATTCAAGGAAAGATTCACACATAACTTCTCACATGCAACCCTCAATCAAGATCTTGTTCCACAAACACAACTACAATACACCAAATATGCATAATGAAATGAAGAATACCACACCTATTCAACATGTAAAATGAAGAACACCATGGATCAAAGGTATCAATCTCACTCCAAGCAAAGGCAATGAAAAGTTGTAGTAGAGCTCCTTCCTCTTCCTTCAAACCCTAGTTGTCTCTAAAGATAGAGATTGGCCAAGTGACTTTCCAATTTATCCATGCCTCTATATATCCTTCTCATTTTCAGATTCAATAAAGAATTCCATTTTCAGATTCAATAAAGAATTCCATTTTCTTGGGGTCTACTAAACACCCTAGAGGTCATTATTAGCCTCCTAACTTATAGTATTAACATGGGTAGGGTTTATTTTTGGCACAAATTCACCCTAGAGTTACTTTATGGCCCTCCCAATGCTAGGTAAATCAAATTTCAAAATTTCCCATGATGATAACCTTGTTCTCTTTACTAATTTTAGGGTAATAATTAGATTTCTCAATTAAGGCATTTAACTCGAAATAAGGTGGCCTCATGATCCATCATCAAAGAACATGTCATTTCACATAACGAGTACAAGTGTCAAGTGACACACACAAAATACACTATACATTACACATGACACATTCAAAATCTACACAAGAAATACATATTACACACATACATCTCACGTATACAAAATAAACACATCACAATGAGGTTTATGAATCTTATAATTCACCTTGGTAGATTCATTTAAACATGTGTCTATACCTTGTTTCCCCATTAAATTTCCATGGTTGCTTTTCCTGCACATCAAACTCGAGCATCAGTAGTCCAAGGAATCAAATAAACATATACAACATAAGTGCATTTAATTAATAATATCTATATTAACATAAATCGAATCAGATTTCCCTTCCTAGTCTTTCAATTATTCCACTAGAAATGTTAAGATATCAAAATCTACATGTCATGAGCCATCATTACCAAATTAACATCTATCTATATATCCTAACCATTTATCTGCATGTCATAAAGCATCATAATCAATTTAACATTATCTATAGATTAGAATTCATCATAATCAAATTAACATTCCGCATTGCATCAAAATCTAATAACATTATGTCATAAAGCGGCATCCATACATGTTCGAACATTTCTTACACAATAACAGTTTCTTAGTGCATATAACAATGTAAAATACTACTAAAGTATCATAATCAATAGATAAAGAAAATCCATTGTCCATCTAAGTCTCGAATAACTATTAAAATATCAAGGTCTCGAATGTCAAAATGTAAATAAAATATCCATGTTGTGACGAGTCGGGGTGAGGCCTCACACTTTCTGATGCTATAACGCTTCTGAACTCTATTTTAATGCTTCTAAATACTCTTTTAACACATTTAAAGCTTTTTGTAGTGCATTTAAAATATTCTGTAGCACAATTAGATCATATTGTAGTGCATTTAAGGTTTTATATAGTGCATATGAAACTTTCTGTAGTGCATTTACTAGTTTAAATAGCGCATCTGATACATTTTGTAATGCAAGTGCTCATTCCTATAGTGCATTTGTTCAAAGTCACAAATTGTTGAATTTGATTTGTATATTTGATTTTTGGTTGCTTATAGGTCTCTTCCAAGCCAACAAGAACTCCTAGGTCATCGACAACGTGTGACAAGAATGAAGACCCTTAGAAATGCACGTAACCTTTGCTAGCATCGAACTAGGTAAGTGGACTTCAACCTTTTTTTTCAATTCAAAGTGCAACATTTCTAATTTCAAAACCTAGTTTAATAGAAATGGTTGATCTTGTTGACCTAAACAAGAGTATTCCTATGCTCTGTTGATCAAAATGCTCGACCTTCTGTAAAGATTAGTTACAATCAAATGAAGAAAGAACCCACACATAGCTTAATTTGGAGCCCTTAGTCTTCTATAGTTAGAGGGCTTGTAATTGAACAACTGTGTCTATTATGTTTGGGAGGTCAAGAAAGTAGGGATATGCTCTCACTCTTCTAGAGTGATCAAATTCTCAAACCTATTTTTGATTTTCATTTTTCTACTTTCTACTAGGTAGGTTTACTCAGCCATAGAAAGACTACCTTTGAGTTGCCTTAGCAGGGCTAGTGAGAGGGACACCTTCCAATCTTGCATTCCTAATCAAATATAATATGACTATATTCAAAATATAGCCTTCCTCTAGTAGTCTTGCAAAGGATTGCGCCAAACCTCTTTAGGATTGGTGAGAAGCTCTCTATCACAAGAGAGGTAAATTTGAACATTGTTGGTTAAAAACTAAAACCCACTAGTCACTAGCTCTAGACAACCTTGTTAGGAATCCATTTTTTCTATTTTTCTAGGTGCGTGTAGTTTCATATTTTATTTTCATTTCTACTACTTCTTTTCTTTGATGTGTTTTAAAACTTAATAATAAACTTCAGTTTGGATCACAGTCCTCCCAAGAAGGTGTAACTACAAACTGATATGAAAACCAAGCTTAAAAATAAGAACACTGCTGAAGACCCTAAAATAACACATTGACTGCTTAAAACAATATATTTGACCCATTTTGTGATGTATCTAACCTCTATTATAGCGCATCTAACTGCAAAACAATGCATCTAAACATTTAAATAGTGCATTTTCTCTACATTACAATGCATTTGATTCATAAAATAACACATCTGAACATTTAAACAACACATTCGCTCTACAGAACAACACTTGGTGAATAATAATATAGTGCATACACCAATTGAAATAGCGCATTTGAGAAAAACCTAAAAAAAAGGCTATCTGCATACATGACATTTGCCAATTACAAACAATGGATTCAGATACCTTTTTTCCTTATTCACATTTTCCAAGACTGAGAGATCCTAAAATTGACCATAACATTCTTGAAACAAAGAAAGTTACAAGTTTCATCTAGAAATTCTCAATCAAATAGTTATTATTGCTTCACCTCGCATATCAAGCCAGAAACGTCTAGAGACACACATCGGTTCCCTACTTGACTTTGCAAAAGTGAGCTCACGGTTATCAATAGTGAAAAACAACTTTTCAAACTTAGCTTGTTACTCTGAATGAACCACAGTCAACAAAAACCCTCATATTATGAAAATGCATAAGAATTAGAGGAATCCTATCCACATCTCATGCCATTGCGTAAAACCAGTGTAGCCACAAAATCAAAATGATCACCTATATAGGCGAGTGCTAGAATAGCCAACAAAACCATCAAATGCATAATTTTTTTAGATATTATTGAAATTGTCACACCAATGTATTGTTCATCAAATAGAGTCACTCATGAATCACCCCTGTCTAACCAGAATTTAGAACCTTTTGTGAAAATGGGATCATCTAATGAGTGGGATGAAAAGAGCATCAAAAGTAAAATCAAATATTTTTAGCAAAATTTTGAGCTTGTCGATATCATGAAGAAGATACTTGAAAAATACAAAGAATGTTACATACTAGTGTTAGCACAACAAGGAACAAAATTGCCATCTAACTTTGATGTAACCAACCTTAAATAAGACGAAGAAGAGTCACCTTTGGATGTTGTTACCAAAAAACTAAAAGACATGCAATTAGAAATAGAAAAGATGAAATGAGGAAAAACACAACCTACATTATTTAGCCTTGAAATGATGTAACCTCTTCCATTAGATAAAAGAATCACCTTCACACCTTCCTCTTAGAATGTGTAGCTACCAAAATACGACAAATATTTTGGTACATCAGATCCATAAGATCATCTTAGACAATTCTATAATCTAAGTATGGAGTTTGTTCATGACACAACTTATCTAATGCACTTGTTTTGTAGAATACTTGGAGGGCAAGCCATGGTGTGGTTCTCCAAGCTACCCTCTAACATTAAGTCATTTGATTAGTTGGCTTCCATTTTCATTGCTCAATACTCATATAATATTGAAAGGAAAGTTACGATGATTGATTTGTGTAACACGAAACAACTTCCTAGAGAATAATTCAAGGTCTTCCTACATAGGTGGAGATACACATTTTTCAAGTACCATAGAGGCATCCCAAACAAAGAGAAGACCGACATCTTCATCAATAGTCTTTCAAAACCCATGAACTACTAACTCTAGCTCCAAGGGCCTAAAGACTTTAAAACTATATTAGAAAATACAACCAAAGTAGAAGAGACCCTGATAAATAATGATATCATCAAGTTATCAAAAGATGGTAAGGGTTTCTCACACAACTCCTCATAGACTCATAATTCATTTGATCGGTCCACTAATAAAAAAAATTCATGGTGGAGAAATAACAACAAAAACATAGTCAATGATGGAGTGGTCTAAGCTAACCATGTTAAATCACACACACAACCCCATCCAATTCAGCAATATCTTATTGTCAATAACACCAATGTGAGCACTAGACAAAACCCACCCAGACAGGATAATGTTCATCCATTTTACCGATGCAATCTAGCTACTCCTTCAACGTCCACTCAATAAGTAGCCTATAATCAAGCTCCTCCCCCAAGAGGATACTAATCTTTGGACGTCTCTAAAGAATATACACCTATTGGGGTGTCTTGCTAGAGTGCATTGCAAACACTCTTAACTGATGAACTCCTTGTATTCTCTAAGGCCAAGCCTTATGAACCACAAGTTAAACCAAACTGGTGGAAAGACAAGCATATTTATGCTTACCATTTAAATAGGGGGCATTTAACCAACAACTATCATGTGCTTAAAAGGGCTATGCAAAAATTGTTCAATGATGGAACTATTGAAGTAAATAACCTTCACAACAATGAAGACCACACAGATTTTAAGAACCATTTCATGAGCCATGAAAAGGGTGAATTGTCTAGAGAAAATCAAAATGCACCTTCTCATGATAAGGTTAATTATACTCATCATTACGATAATACCATCAACATGATCTCTAGATTTGATGACATCGTGAATGTCATAATAATTAAAGATAAAAATAAAAAACAATCATTAAACGTTGTTACCCAAGGTCAAGCCTCTAAAATTAATCTACTAGGCCCCGTGATGAGTTCTTTTTATGCAATTATGAGTTCCACCTTACCCAAATACAACTTGGTCAACCAATTACTCAAGACTCCTACCCACAACTCTATTTTCAAGTTGTTGCAAATTTCCCTTGAGCATAAAGAGATGCTCACCAAAGCCTTAGTGCCAAATGACCTTGATGTTAGTATACTTCAAAATATGGTTAGTAACCTTGTTGTCCCTCACTATGTATCTTTTTCTGGATAAGATTACATGTCAGTCATTCATCCCCAAAAATCTCCGTTACACATTGAAGTGCTATTCACAAAAAATGAGTTAAAAGAGCCTTGATTGATAATGGATAAGGGCTAAATATTTGCATGCTAAATTTGGTAAAAGCCCTAGGGTATGTAGAGGATGCTATTGATTCCAAAAAAAAAATCACCATTAAGGCTTATGATGATGAGGAGAGATCCTCCAAGGGCATGGTTATTCTGCTAATTAGGGTAGGTCCAGTTGTAAAAGAAACTGTTTGTCAAGTCTTGGACTTAAAATTAACTTACAATATCCTATTAGGAAGGCCATGGATCCATGACATGCAAGATGTTCCTTCCACTTACTATCAATGTGTCAAATTTCCATACATGCATCAAGAAGTGACCATACTTGGGGATGAAAACCTTACCATATATTGTAACTCCCTTGTTCCTCATAATAGAGAAGAAAATGACACCCCAACAGATGACATCAACCGGTCCACATCAATAGACACTTCATGTTCAACTAGACAAGATAATGATCATTTATCTACATGAAATAAGGGTAAAGAGAAAGGTGGTTGTTCAAATTCTACTATTCCCTCACCATCATCATCAAAAGACCCCAAACAGTCATATTATGAAGTAATAGATAGGCTAATGAAAGAGTTTGATAATAAGTACAAACTATAGTGCAAAGGGGTAGGTGGGTATTCAGTCTCATTATTCGATTTCCCACTTTCTAAAAGATCTCATGAAAAACCATCATCTACTAGTAGGCCTTACCATGCACATTTTGTCAAAGTGAATGGTGTACCTTCAAGATCCATTGAATAAATTAGTGAACACAATATTTACATTTCCCCTCACCTATACGGAAAAGATTTTGACTTAATGAAAAATATGGGATATACAAGTGATGAACCTTTAGGGAAAGGGAAAGGCATCATCGAATTGTTGATCTCAGATTGGTTTTGACAAGTGAATGTCAACATACTTAAGTTATTTACTTAGTTCATATTGAATAAGTAACATATACGAAGCAAACCATAGACCATGCTGAGTCATGGTGAGTACCAAGCCAGTCATGGGTCAAGTCACTCAAGTGCCAAGTAGACAATATATGTTGAGTGACATAGGAACCAAGTAAATAGTTACTCACTACGCAAAATTAGTTACACAGCCTGCAATAGGCACCTAGAAACTAGAAAAACATAGCTCCAACAACAAGGTAAAAATAGCTCAAACCTTAACATGATAACTCCAATCTCTTTTTGCACATAGGAAAAGGTTCCCCAGAGTGTCTCCAACACTCAGTAAGTATTGAAAGATTAGCAATGCAAGACATTGCAACTTGGAAAAACTAAGAAAAATTAAAAACATGCAGGATAGTAGTACAACCCAGGATGCTTCTACATCAGAGAACTAGGGTTGAACGAAATGATTCTCTTGAATCATTGAGATGTCACAATCTAAGCTAAATCCAACTCAAATTGAGAAATCCATAAAGCATCTTCCATAGGTCTATTCTTCCACTTCACCAGATATTCATAATAATCTTTTCCCCTTACACTCTTACCAACTCTCTGATCCAATATCTATTCAACTTCTTCAATCTGCTTCTTAAGATAATCTTCTGATACAACAACTTCATCATCTGACTCATGATGCTTGTATAAATCAACAACATTGAATATAGGGGATATATTCATGTCATTAGGCAACTCAATTCCATAAGCTTTTCCACTGTTAAACTTCTTCAAGATTTTACAAGGTCCAAACCTTTTCATCTTTAGCTTATTGTATGCTCTAACAGAAAATCTTCCTTTCTTCAAATGAAGCATCACCTCATCACCAACTTGAAAATCATGATGTCTCCTAGAATGATCAATGTTCTCCTTATACTTCTGATTACTTTATTCTATCCTCAACTTCACTTCCTTATGTAATTATTCCATAAAATCAACAAGTTATTATTTTGTAGCACTTCTCTTTTCTTCATCAACAATATCTCTCAAATTTGATATACCTCTAGGCTATATTCTAGTAACAATCTCAAAATGTTTCTTCCCTATACTCCTATTCACATAATTATTATATGCAAATTCAACTTGTGCCAATACAATCTCCTAATTACTTGGCTTATTCCCAACTAAACATCTCAGCAAATTACTCAAGCTTCTATTCACAACCTTTGTTTGTCCATCTGTCTATGGATGGAATGTAGAACTAAACTTCAAATCAGCACCCATCTTCTTTCACAAAGTCTTCCAAAAATAACCAACAAACTTACTATCTTTGTCAAAAATAATACTTCTTGGTAGTCCATACAACTTCACAATCTCTTTAAAGAAAAGTTCAGCAACATGCTCAACATCTGATGTCTTCTTATATGGTATGAAATGAGCCATCTTAGAAAATCTATCCACCACAACAAATATAGAATCATACCCTTTTATTGTCTTAGGTAATCCAAGAACAAAATCCATACTGATGTCACTCTAAGGTTTCTTAGGAATAGTAATAGGTGTATACAAACCAGTATTTTGACTTACTCCTTTTGCAACTTGACAAATTCCACAACTCTTTATAAATTTTTGAACACCCTTATACATTTGTGGCCAATAATACTTATACTTCAACAAACTCAATGTCTTATCAATTCCAAAATGTCCTGCCAATCCACCACTATGTTTTTCCTTAATCAAATTCAACCTCATAGAACTTCTAGGAATACACAACTGAATACCTTTGAACAACATACCTTCTTGAATGAAATATCGATCATACTTACTTATGTAATCTATTAAATTTGGTGCTCTGCACTCTCTCCATGCCTTAGAAAAATCAAGGTAAGTATCATACAACTCTTTCATTTCATCAAAGCCAAGAACTTCAACCTTCATCTTAGTCAATAAAAAACATCTTTTTCTCAATGCATCAACAGTTCTATTAGTAACTCCACTCTTATGCTTGATCACAAATGTAAAACTCTGCAAGTACTCAACCCACTTCATATGTCTTCTATTCAATTTATGTTGACTTCCCAAGTATTGTAAAACTTTATGATTAGTATACAACAAAAACTCCTTAGGAATCAAATAATGTCTCCACTTTTTCAATGCTTGGACAATAGCATAAAATTTTTGATCATACAAAAAATATTTTCTTTTAGCATCATTCAACTTTTTACTAAAGAAAACAACAGGTTTACCTTCTTGACTTAATACAACTCTTATTGCACTATTACTTGCATTACATTCAACTTGAAATACTTTGTTGAAATCAGGTAAAGCCAATACAGGTAACTCAACAACCTTTTGTTTCAATGTCTCAGAACTCTTATTAGATCCATGTGTCAACTTGAATTCCTTTTTATCTCCTCTCATTGTCTCAATCATAGCATTACAAACAAAATTGAAATTTCTTATGAACTTTCTGTAGAAACTAGCCAAACCATGAAATGATCTTACCTCACCCACATTCTCAGGTGTAGGCCACTCCAAAATTTCTTTAACCTTCTTAGGATCCATCTTTAAACCATCAGTTGAATTCACAAATCCAAAATACACAATCTCCTCCAAAAATCTTTTTAGAACTTCATTCATCAACCTCATGAAGGTACTAGGTGCATTAGTCAAACCAAAAGGCATAACCAACCATTCATACAAACCATCTTTTGTCTTGAATGCAATCTTCCATTCATCACCTTCTCTAATTTTGATATGATGATAGCCACTTTTAAAATCAATCTTGGTAAAATACTTTGATCCACTCAAACAATCCATAATGTCATCCATCCTCGGCATAGGAAACCTATATTTCACTATAATCTTGTTAATTGTTCTGGAATCAATACACATTGCCCATTCTCCATTCTTTTTAGGTGCTAAAATAATAGGTACAACACATGGACTCAAAATTTCTCTGATCAAACCTTTTTGCAACAACTCATGCACTTCTTTGTTAAGCTCCTCATTCTTTGTAAGTGTTAATCTATATGGTGGTTTGTTCGGAAAACTAGCTTCAGGAATCAGATCCATACAATGACTTATACTTCTTATTAGAGGTAAACCATCAAACATATCCTCTACAAAAATCTCTTTATACTCATTCAACAATTTTACAATTTCTTCTAGTATTCGGCTACCACTATCTATGGTTACTCAGTCATTACTAGCTTCTGTTGCTCAATCATTACTACCAACACTCGATCCTGTAGGAGCTATATTAAAAAAAACTTGATTCTTCTTTACTTCCTTTTCAAATTGATTTGAATTAACCATGCAAACTTTTATTGCAATACAACCAACTTCATATGGACTTTCAATTAAAGGCAACAATATTTGCTTCTTCCCATTTACCCAAAGAGTATATTGATTCAATCTTCCATCATGTACATCATATCTATCATATTGCTAAGGTCTACTCAAAAAAATATGACAACAATCCATAAGAATAATATCACACAACACTTCATCAAAGTAATGTCCAATCTTGAACTTCATAATACATTGCTCACTTTGTAATATCTTATGCTCATATTTGATCCATGAAACATGATAAGGTTTGGGATGTTTCAACCTTTGTAGCTACAACTTTGTAACCAACTCTTCTAATGTTAAATTTGTTGAACTTCCACTATCAATGATCACTTTGTAGCATTTTCTAGCTATCTTACATCTAGTCTTGAAAAGACTTCTTGCCAAAAGAGGTTCCTCATCACTTCTCTTATTACATAAGGTTATTCTCATCATTATATTTTCTCTAGCCTTAGTTCACTTACTGAGCTCTCAATGTCTCCTTACATCACAACATTTCTATTATTTTTCTCAGTTTTAGAAGATCTACATTCAAAAGATCTATGCCCTTCTTTACCACATTTGAAATATTTACCATGAAAACTACCTCTAGAATACGAATGATCTCTTCCTTAGTAAGAAACAGTACCTCCTCGGTAAGAACTACCACCTTTCCATTAAGTCTTGTCTTTGTCATCATCATTTCATTCAAATTTTTCTCTATCATGCACAGAATTGTCAAATCTACCACCTTCACCATAAGATCTTCCTCTACCCCTCTAGAATCTACTACCTCTACCTCTTTGTCTTTGTTCATGCTTCTTTGTCAGGATCTCCTCATCTTTCAAGGCATATTGATATGCTTCTTCCACAATTTCCAACTTCAAAAAACCTATTTCATCTTAAATTCTAGATCTCAATCCATTTATGTACCTTGCAATTTTCTCAACATCATCATCCACATGTTTAGATCTGATGTCCAATCTATAGAATTCCTCAGTATACTCTTTCATAGTCATTTCCTTTTGTCTCAAATTTCACATATTTCTTAACAAGCTAGCCTAGTAATCAGCATGAAGGAATTTGTTCTTTACCTTATTCACTATCTTTGGCCAAGTTATGATCTTCTCCTTTTCTCTCCTTTGTCTATCAGTTTGCAAATGCTCCCACCACAGTGAGCATGATCTTTCAACCTAGTAACTACAATCTTCATCTTCCTATTATCATGAGTGTTTTTCATACTCAAAGAACTTCTCCATATCTGAGATCTAATCTAACACAACATTGGTATCCAATTTTCTATCATAATAAGCTACTTCTACAACAAGCTTTGAATTTTCCCTAGACAACTCTCAACAACCTTGCTTCATCTTGATCTTCTTCAGGTTCTAGATTAAGGTTATGTGCTATTGCTTCATCATCACTTACATTATCAAGATGTGCTCCTCTTCTCTAGGCTATCTCCATAGCATCTAATCTAGCTACAATTTGTTTCAATGTATCTAATATTGCATTATCAACATTTTCTCTACCACGAACCATCTTTACAGATTAGGTTCTGACAAGATCATAACCCTTTGCAAGTTATAGGTCAAATCCATAGATCTACAACCCTGCAACCAAATTTGATTCAGGGTTCTACATGATCCAAATTCTTAGTACAAACTACCTCACACTTCGATGATCTACTTGTACACTCAAGAACAATTAGGCTCTAATACTACCTGACACAAGGAGTTGTAAGTAACTAAGGCCAATTGGCACACTTAGCTACCTAAACCACCATGCAAGAGTTAACAAAATAGAGGCAAACAAAAAAGAGAACAACACCATAGAGAGAGAGAGAACAATATTATTTATTGATTTATGAAAATATCATCATTCATGCCTAGTTGTAAGGCCTTCTAGGTTACAACCAGATACAAAATAAATTTAAACCCAAGATCTAGCTTCAATTTGAGATTTTTAAAGACATATGCTTTCAATTTTCCATCCCCCTTCTATCATCTCTCTTCTCCATGATAGATAATCATGATCCCTAAAGACTTCACCATGACCCTTACTTATACCAATCTAAGAAACAAGTCAGCCCAGAATGCTAAGAACTAAATAAACCTACATTAAATACTTAAAGAGCCACAAGTTGACCTCCAATAGAAGTTAAATGTCCAAAAATTGATACTTAAGAAAAATTGTGATATCTTCTACCCCTGATTGAATTAGAACTTGTGCTTCAAACTAATGGTAATAATTTAGGTCCTTTACAACCCCTTAAGGCCACAAAGGCTAATTCATTAAGGATATATGTGCATCCATCCTGAAACTCACACACAAAAACCTGTAGCCCAAACTGTGACAAATTGGTACTCCAGGAGAATTTTCATATCTCCCAACTTATAATGAATTAGGACTTGCACCTTTGACAAAAGGGATTAATCTAGGTCCTCTTTAATACCTAAAATTTTAAACCTCTAACTCATTTCACAAAAATTAGCCCACAAATAAGAAAAACATAGCTCTAATAGCAAGGTAAAAACAACTCAAACCTTAATATGATAATTCCAATCTCTTTGCGCACATAGGAAAAGGTTCCCCAGTGTGTCTTTAATACTCAACAACTACTAAAAGCTTGGCAATGAAAGACATTGCAACTTGGAAAAACTAGGAAGAATTGAAAACATGCAGGATAGCAGTGCAACCCAGGATGCTCTTACATCAGTAAGGTATTGAAGGAGTGAAGAGAGAAGTTTGCATGTGAATATAGAGAATTCATTATGGCTTAGAAGTTATGAAGTGAGATTGAATTGTAAAATTAGTTAGAGTAGAATAGAGGATAGAGAAGATTATACAGTATAGAGATATCTAATCGAGAAGGATCAATAAGTGAAGTGTTTAAAAGTGATCTATTGTCAGGCAAGCAAGTGCTAGCCGTAGGATCAAAGCTGAGACATTTTAAAAAGTGATTTTAGTCAAAATCTCTTAACAGAGTAGTCTGAACAAGCTGCATGAAATCCTTTAATAAGGTGCTTACTTAGTTGTAAGTTAAAATCCTTTAACAAGGCACACTTCTAACAGGGTGTTGAAATCTTCTAACAAGGTGAGACCTAATAGTCTTTGTAAGCCTTTAACAGGGTAGACCTTTCATAGGGTAGATCATGACTCATGATCAAAAAATTGTAACCTTCATTAGATACACTTTATTACTACAGTAATGGACATTTGTGAGTGTCATCCCCACCCCATTTTTACCCTCCCACTTGAAGGGTTTCTAGATAATCATATTTGGTGTTATGTATGTAAATGCTTACATGTTTACATGATTTAGATGTATATACTTTACATGCTATTTCAGTTTACTCATTGAATTTATGAGATGGATGTGTGGAGAAATTTTTGTGTCCAAGTTTAAACTACTGATTCCCCCCCCAGAAGTTTACCTTTCCTATTGTAATTCCAACAATTGGTATCAGAGCTTTGTTTTCTAAAAGAGAAGCTTTACAACTTTGAGGAAAGATCTTGAAATAGAAGTCTACAAGTTAGGAAAGACTATTGAAAACTATGAGATTGAGATACATCTCATACTACATCAACTGAATCAAGTGAGAGAAGACCTAAAAAATTCTTTGAAGAGAAGGAAAGAAATTGACATTGTAGAGAATGACATACAATACAAAGAGATAGACACTATTAAGTTATTTGTAGATCGAAACTCAAATAAATTTGATGCAGTAGTTGTAGATCGAATGGAAAAGAATAGAATCCAAGTTGAGGAAATTAGAATTCTCAAATTGGAGCAAGAATCACAAGCTATACTACTATGTGAAGTGGTTGAACAAAAAAAGAAAGCCATGGAAGACAAAGCCATGATTGAAAAAGACAAAAAAATTTTGGCCAATAGACTGGAAGAGAAATCATCAGAACTAACCAAGATTTCAAACATGAAATTGGATACTCTAAGTCAAATGATGAATGCCAACTATGAATTGAATGTTAAGGACATTGAGATAACTACATTGAAGTTGCAGAATGAACAATTGTAGAATGACCTAAAGAGGGAAAATGAATTTTCTGAAAGTTTCAACAAACTAAATGAAGGCATAAAATACTTTGAGAAATTATTGAGATCCCTTAGATCCAATAATGATACATTTGGACTGGGCTACACAAGTACTAAAGGAGGAGAGTCATCCAAAAGTGTATAAGAAAGGAACAACAAAGGAAAGAACTATAAACGTACTTGTCATAATTGTGGTAAGAAAGGTCAGACTACTAATGTGTGCAAGAGAAAGATTACAAATCAGAATGTCAATCATAAGAGCATAGTTCAATACCATAGTGCAACAAGCAAGGTCATCAGACATGAAGGATATTGCTACAACTATCAGAAGTATGGACATAGAGCCTTTGAATGCAGATCAAAACCCATGTGGTCATCAAACAAGAAAACAAAAGTAGGGAACAATGGAAACTCTTATAGTTGGGATTATAATACAAGATATAGTTGTCATTATTGTCAATAATATGGACATGTTCCTAAGAATTGTATTAGGACACACTTCAGTGGTAACTATCAAACGTGGTTAAGTCAAACAATATGTTTTAGCTATTTGAAGATTGATCACATTAGTAGATATTGTCTAACTAGGTCAAAAGCACCAAGTTGTGAATTTGATAAAGAAAAAGGCAAGACAGATGTTGAATACATCAGAAATGAGATGAATAAGACATGGAAAAAGAAAGATGACTATAGCACATCAAATGGAGAAGGGATCACTTCAACTAATGGGTCAAGTGATCACCCCTCATCAAACAAGGCAATCAAAAGGCAGGTGGGACTAAAATTTAAAAGCTATATCATACATCAGTTTCAAAAAAAGCTAGTACTAAAAGGAATACGTTAGCATGAATAAAGATGCAAGATATTGTTAGAAATTCAAGATAAATCTTTGAGTTTTTCATCTTTTTGTCAAGCATGAAATATTTCCTATGTGTGCTGAGTGAAATTGGAAGATGTCAAGCTAGTAGTCTAGCTAGTTGATACCGAGATCATAGTGGTTGCTGAGTGATGGAAATGTTAATGGATTCTGAGTGAGCCTCAAATTGGTTGATGCTGAGCTTATAGCTGTGTAAGCACTCATCATTAATTATAGGGTTTTCAAATGGTATTTGATCAATTTTAAATCATTTTTCATCATTTCAAATTTGAGAAAGAGCAAGTAGAGAAGAAGGCAATTTAGAAATACATCCAAGCAATTCTAGAAAGATCTAAGCAACTATTCTATGTTGGTTTGTTAGATTTCACAAGGTATTTATCAAGAGCTGAGCTATGCAATTCAAAAATTTGTAAACCCTAAATTTTCATTATGGCATCTTGTTCAAAGAATGTAGAAGTGAAGGAAGTTTGGAATGTTCAGTTAGTAGGAAACCCATTTTCAAAGCCATTCCTGACATTGTGTATAAGCAAGACCCTTTTGTTGTATTATTGATGATTCCGCCGAATGTAATAATGGCGCAAGATGTAAGAAAATGCTATAAGTGAAAGATTGGTAGCATTTGTGACATGGAGATTAGGGAGGCATATAACAAACATTGTGATAATGGTGTTTTAAAGGAAGAGTTCAAAATCATTGAGAGAAAGGGATTAACATGAGCCCTAGATTTTCCAAATGTATTCAAGACATAATGGATCAGGATAGTACTTAGTCAAATCCATGACATTTCATTATGGCTAGTCAATGGACCTATTAAAATAACTAAGAGAATAATCCATAGGGTTACTGGTTACCTAGCAGTAGATCAGCCCAGGACACTAAGAAGTGGTTCGAAGGAGGTGATTGAGAAAAACACTGGAGCTGTCTAAAAGAAGAGAGGCATGACAATAGATACAATCACTGATCCATTGATTGATTTTTCTATAAGAGTAATATCACACAAGTTATATCAATCTAGTAGATAAAACAATATGCCCTGTATAACTATGGATTTGGGATATAAGATTGTAAAGAAGGATCATACATATGATCTAGTAGAGCTACAATTGCAACAATTGATGGAGAACCTCGGAGCAATCAAGAAAACTAAGAGTAAATAGTGAAAATTTGGTTCAATTTTGATTTGTATATTCTTTTATATGAAAAAAACATTCCCCGGATCAGTAGTAGTGCAGATTCATGAGTATATTGAGTAGCTAGGAGAGAATTTTGAATTTGTAATGACAAACTATTTTGAAGACTTGAAGAAGTCAATGAAGGAAAGATTAAGAATACCAATATCCTTAGTTGAAAAACACTATGATGACATCTATTTCTTGTGGATGCTGACTATACATTTGTTCAAGCTGCTACACCAAGAGTAAGATGGTTGAGGCCATTTCATTATGAAATAAATGTGGATGAAGCCTTTGCAGCCATCACAACTTTACTATCATAAAAGGTAGATAAAAGTGCAAAGGTATTTGGAAACCATGAAATGATAAAGTCCAAAATTACCATGGAATTGAATACTACTTTAGCTTTGAAGAAAAATGAGAAGATAGTAAAGAAGTTGAAAGCTAAGTTCAGAGAGGATGCCAAGGAAGAAAAAGAAGAAGAGGATGGAGAGGAAGAAGAAACCCAAGCACAAACACCTCTAACTTTGACAAAAGGCATGGAAGAAGATCATGAAGAAGAGGAGATTGAAGGTGTTAAGGGAGAAGAAGCTAAGGAAGCACCTACTCCTATCGAGCCAAAGAAGAGGAAGGCCAAGACATAAACTATGGCAAGGGATAAGAAAATTGTTAAACCAAGCCAAGCTAAGCCCACTACACCTACTACAAGAGCTAGCACACATGCAACTACTCAAAAGGCCAAGGAAAAGACAAAAAAAACTAAACAAGGAGGTCAATAGAAAAAGAGAACAAGAAGAAAGTATGTGGCAGTAGCAGAGTCTGATGAAGAGAAAATAGAATCAAATGAAAACAACAAATTTAAGGTGGTGAGTCATAATCCTCTCTCAGATCTTGATAATTTATGTGAAAATGTTAGAAATAGTGCAGACCTATTAGGTTTTGGTCATGTTAATTTTGATAAATTGGGTAAAGTAGAGAAAAATCAAGTGGAGGAGGCCATGTATTCCATGATGGAAAAATTCAAGACAACTCCACTAGAGATTGCCAACTCAATGCCTAAGAGTTTATATGATAGAGTCGAGAAAAAAATGCACTATTGCCAAAACTTGGGGAAACAAATAAGAGAGACATCTCTGGCTCAAGTTATACCATAATTAATAAAGGCACAAATTTCTAAGGTTGTGAAGAAGTATGCAGTTAGGTTTTTACCTAAATACGGAGCCTTCAACATTTTACAAAACAAAATTGAGGATGTTGTCAAGAAGAACACTCAGATGTGGAAACTTACTTATGGGTTAACAATAGTAAAGGAAGGAGAAGAAGAACCCATTGAAGTAAAGGATAATAAAAAAGATAATGAAAAAGGTGACACAGTTGGAGGAGGAACAAAAATGCAAGAAGATGGCAAGGCAATAGTTGAGCCTGAGCAACCATAAGAATAGAGTGTGCAAGACACACAATTATCAAGTGTTAGTCCTCCACATGTCACAAGTGAGACTTATGAAATAATAACTATTAAGTATGTTTCTGATTTATCAGCTCAGAACATTAATCCCCTTACTGAAGATGATTTGAAGAAGATTTTAGATCAGTCTAGATTGTAGGCCAAACTTTGTGACAATCCTGTTTTGGTTAGTGTGGATGTGTTGGTCTCAGAATAGTTTTGAAAATTGAGTGTCAACACACTTAACCAATTTTTACATAGAAGCCGAGTACACTATATATGTCGAGCTACAGTATGTGTCGAGCTAGAATTCCAATAGGTGCTAAGTGACTTCAGGTGCCGAGCATGATATAGGTGCCGAGTGAACCATATGAGCCAAGTGATATGTAGGTGTCAAGTCATAGTTGATGTTGAGCAAGCCAAAATGCAATAGGTGCCAAGAAAACCAGAATCATACATGTGACAAGCATCAATAATCCAGTATGTGTTGAGTAACACAGATTGGACATAGTTTTTTGAAATTGCACTGTCACCTATGTAAACCATTTTTTCGGGCTGACATAGAAGAATCTCAAAGGATATTAAAGATAAGAACGAATATTTTATATTTCCTATGCAATCAACAATGTATCCAATAAGAAAAATGGAGAAGGCATGCAACCAATAAGAAAAGTGAAAGGAATGAGCAAGAAATAAAGATTCAATATGGATCGTAGATCCATACCTAACCCTAAGTCTTTGATATCTTTAAAAGGAGGAAAAAACTCCATTATATGCATGGATGAGAGTGGTATAAGGGTAAAATATAGCAAAATTTAGAGGGAAGTGTGAAATGACTTAGAGGAACAGAGCATCATTGTAGTATTTAGTTGATCAGAACAAAGAAAAGGCATCAAATAGATATTAGATCTTTGAGGATCAAGATTAGAGAGAGCAGATCAAGTGCTTGAATTTAGCAATCAAGGATTGTAAGCTATCAAGTTTATTAGTCTAATACTCTCTAGCAATTTTATTAGAAGGAAAATCCTATGTTGATAGGTTAGCTTAATAGCTAGGTTGTAGATCTTTTGAAAAGGTGATAAAATCCTTTAACAAGGTGACACTTCATGTAAAGTGTTTGTAAATCCTTTAAATAGGTCACTATTGATATGGTGTAAGGCCTTTAATAGGGCAGATCATAAGAAGTGGTCAAACATTATTATTGTAATGATTTTGTGGGCGTCATCCCCACCCTAGTTTTACATTCTCATTTTGGAGGATTTATAGGTTACCAAATTTGGTGTTATGTGTTGTTATGCATGTGTTTACCTTATGCTTGTGTGATATGTTTACATGCATGAAGTTTATTTTCAGTTAAAAGTTTTTAAGGTTAAATTGTGATACTTTTGATTCACCCCCCCTCTTAGAAGTATTCTTCCCATTTGATTATTCCAACAATTGGTATCAAAACAAGGTTCTCACAAGGAGAAGTCTAACAACTTAGAAAAAATATTTGAAGATGGAAGTCTTCAAACTTGGGAAGATTATAGAGAATTAGGTTATTGATGTGCACCTTGCCCTACACAACTTGGAGGAAGCTAGAAAAGAATTAAGAAAATCCTTGAAAAGAAGGAAGGATATAGCCATAGCTAAAAATAACACACACTACAAGGAGATTGATACCAAAAAAGTGATTTCCAATGGAGATTGATACCAAAAAAGTGATTTCCAATGGAGATTTCAAAGAGTTTGATGCAAAAATAGTAGAATTGATGGAGAATAATAGAGCTCAAGCAAAAGAAATCAGAATACTCAAGCTTGAACAAGAATCACAAGCCATGATGCTTTGTGAAGTAACTGAACAGAAGAAAAGAGCCATTGAAGATAAAGTTATGCTAGAAGATGACAAGAGAAATCTTACCAATAGACTAGAGGAAAAGACAATTGAGTTTGAAAGAATTTCAACCATGCAGTTGGACACCTTAAGTCAAATGATGAATGCACATCATGAGCTGAATATGAAAGACATTGAGATCTCTACACTGAAGACATAGAATGAATAACTAAAAAATGATTTGAAAAGAGAGAAGGAAGTTGTAGAAAGTTTAAAAAATCCAAATGAGGCTATCAAGTACTTTGAGCAACTACTAAAATCACCAAGGGCAACTAATGATACTTCAGGACTTGGTTACACTAGCACTGAACAAGGAGA
The DNA here is from genome assembly GCA_028749045.1 of Cupressus sempervirens. Taxonomy (NCBI): domain Eukaryota; kingdom Viridiplantae; phylum Streptophyta; class Pinopsida; order Cupressales; family Cupressaceae; genus Cupressus; species Cupressus sempervirens. Next base: position 531,703,537 of record CM053793.1, read on the forward strand.
ATCATCCAAGACTATAGAAGAAAGGAGTAACAAAAGTAAGAACACTAAACCTACGTGTCATTTTTGTGGTAAAAAGGGACATACTTCCAATGTATGCAGGAGCAAGAATGCCCATTAGAATGATAAGCCTAAGAATGCAAGCTACTATCACAAGTGCAAGAAGTAAGGACATGAAGCACATAAATGCAAGACTAGGACTATTAGAACACCAAAATTTGATGGTCACTGCTACAATTGCAAGAAGTATGGACATAGAGCTTTTGAGTCCAGGTCAAAGCTTGTGTGGACATCAAATCAGGCAACAAGAGAAGGTTACCATAGTCATCACTGCAATTGAGACTATAGCACTAGGTATAGCTATCATTACTGTCAGGAATATGGACACATTCCTAAAAATTGCATAAGGACACATTTTAGAGGGAACTACAGTAGGTGGCTAAGTCAAACCACATGTTTTAGTTTCTTAAAGACTGGTCATATTAGTAGGAATTTCCCAACAAAGTCAAAAGGACCAAGTTTTGAGTTCAACAAAGGAAAAAAGAAGGTAGATGTTGGACACATCAGAGGACAAATGAACAATGCCTAGAAGAAGAAAGATGAGTGTAGCTCATCAAATGAAGGGATCACTTCACCTAAGAGGTCAAGTGGTCACACCTCATCCAATTAAGCATGAATAGTTGTATGGGATTGATATACAAAGCTATATCAAACATCAGTCCCAAGATAAACAAGCACTGCAAAAAAGAAAACAACATGAGAAAAGATGCAAAGTTAAAACTTAAAACTTCTGCAAGTGTTGCTGAGCTGTCCTTAGATGCCGAGTAAATGTCAATGCATGCCAAGTAGTCAGTTGTGACCAAGTTGATAGATTGAAGCCAAGTGATGGAAAACCAATGGAAGTTGAGTTATGTTGAAATCTTTGAGAGCTGAGTGTACAACTATATACACACTAAGAATTTAATGCTAGGTTTAGAAAGAGTATAAGGTTGCCTTTTCGATCATTTCTCATCATTTGAACATAGAGAAAAGAATGAGAAGAGTGCAGAAGTGATTGAACAACAATATTGAAGCCTTTTGCATGGATTTGAAGACATACCAAGCATAGATTTCATCGATCTAAGGTATTCTTCAAGTGTTGAGTTACGTAGTGATAATTAATATCTTTTGAAACCCTATATTTACAATATGGCTTCCAGTTCTAAAACCCTAAGGAAAAGGAAGGTTTTGAGGTTCAATTGGTTAGTAATGAGGTTAAAAAATTAGATTTTAGGCCAATTCTAGAAGTTTCTTATAAAAATGACCTTGTTAGCATTATCCATGATTCCACCCAAAGTCGTAATGATGCAAGATGTAAGGAAATGTTACAATTGCAAGATAGGTGCAATAGGAGACCTGGAGATTTTTCAAACATATGATAAACTGTGTGAAAATCAAATGTTTAAGGAAGAATTACAAATAGTTGAGAAAAAGGGTTTAACCCATGCCCTACTTTTCCCCACAGTCTTCAAAACTGAGTGGATAAGAATTTTTCTAAGCAGGATACATAATAGTTGTTTATGGCTTGAAGGAGGACCTATTAAGATAACAAAGAGAATCATGCATAAGGTTACAAGACCCTACGTAGTGATTCAAAGGAAGCTATTGAAAAGAACACCAGGGCTAAATGGAACAAGAGGGGCATGACTATTGATACAATCATAGATCCCCTTCTAGATTTTGCAATGAGAGTGATTTCTCACAAGTTCTATCAATCAAGTAGATTGAATAGTGTACCATGTATTGTTGTGGATGTGGCATATAAACTTGTCAAGAAAGATCATAAATATGATCTAATAGAGTTTTTGTTATAGAAAATCACAGAGAATTTGGAAGCAATCAGAAGATCCAAAGGTTCTCAGTGAAAGTTTGGTTCAGTTCTGGTCTGCATATTTTTTTATGTTTTGGAAGAGTTTCTTTCTATTGGGAAAGTTAATTGGAAATCAAACAAGTCAACCATTACTCAAATCAATGAGTACATTGAGAAAATGGGTGATAACTTTGAAGCTCAAATGATAAGTTATTTTGAGGATTTTAAGAAATCCATGAAGCAAGGACTTAGGATACCAGTTTCCCTAGTGGAACAACACATCAATGATATCTGCTTCTTAGTTGATATTGATCACACCTATATCCAAGCAATAGTTCCAAGGGTTAGATGGCTAAGACCATTAGTTTATGAGCTAGTTGTTGATGAAGCATCAGCAAAAATCAAAACATTACTTGCAGAGGAGATTGATAAGGAGGCACCATTCTTTGGGAAATATGATGTTGTGCATTCCAAGGTACATATGGAGCTGAAGAATACTTCCACCTTAAAGAAGAAAGATAAAATGGTGAGGAAACTAAAGAAGAAATTTGGAGAAGGTATTGAAGGGGCAGTTGAGGAAGAAGAATAGAAGAAAGAAGAAGAGAAAGGAGAAGAAGAGAAGAAAGAGGAAGAGGAGAAATAAAAAGGTAAAGAGCAGGAGACAAAGAAACAAGATGAAATGGCAATAGATGATGAGCAACAAATAGATCAGAGTGTGCAAGACACACAATTGCCACCTCCTAGCCCTCCTTGTGTCATCACCACATCTGTAGATATTATAACTATGAAGGATATTCCTGACACTTTTGCTCAAAACATGAATCCTTTAACTGTAGAGGATCTCAAGAAGATCCTTCACCAATCAACACTACAAGCACAATTATGCACAAATCTAGTATTTGTGAGTGTGGATGAGTTGCAAAAGGCAGTAGCAGATCCAATTAGAGACAAGGTGAATCTGCAAGAACCACCTTCTACAATCTCTACAGCTACAAGAGTTCAACTTCTCATGCCTCCAATAGTTGACACAATTGATACCATGCAGCAAAAGCTGAGTGTAGGAGTGGAGAAAGATACATCAATAGATAAAACATGACAAATTGCTACATTTGATCTTACAGTATAGACAATAGGTACACCACAAATAGTTGTAATTGATTAGGGGAGATCAGATGAGGAAAATGACACATCAAAAGAGGAGGAGCAAGCCACAATACAAACATTAGTAGAACTACCAACTACTAGCACTCCTACAAAAAACCTTCAGAAGCTGAGCACTGATGCAATGCCATTGCAAATTTCTACACCAGGCTCAAGCTCAACAAAGGTGACAAGGGTACTTCACTATGGAGACCCTGAGTTAGATGAATAGATAGTCATACCTTGTTATGACTCAAAATCAATAAGCATTGAGAAAATTAATGAGATGTAGGAAGCCTTGAATAGGGAAAAAAAGAAAGAGATACTCAGTAAGGAGTATAAACAAAAGCAAGCATTACATGAGATCAAGGACATCTTTTTGAATGCCTTTAGCTTGTAGTCATCTGATGAGACCAAGTCAATAATGGAACAATTGTAAAAAATTGTAGAATAGGTGACAAATGAAGACCAGGAAACTAATGTTAAACTCATGGAATGGTCTAAGAAGAAATTTCAAGGAAAAGTAAATGAGAAAGTATCTAGTGAAATAACACTATCCCAAGTTGAATTGGAAAAGAAAATTGAAAAAGTGGAAAAGGTACTTGAGAATATATTCTCATTGTACAAAAAGTTGTGTGACTTTTCATACTTCACACAAGAGACAAGCCAAAGAATCCTAAGCTTGGGGAGAAATTTAAAGATTTTTAGCACTCAGCTGCCAAATGATCCAGCTTAGAGTGAGAATCATTTTGCTCAAATGCTTCATACACAGAAGGAACTAGTTGTGTTGATAGTTGAGGAGGCCAATATTAAGGCCAAATTGATGTAGATACAATATTCCATTACCCCATATTTGGAAGTACTCCATAAAGAACAAACCTATGCAGAGACTGTTTTAAAGAATGATCCTAATCTTTCTACTTCAAATGGACTTGTACATCTTGCTGCAGAGATTGCCATCTAGCACAAGTCATTGGAAATTGCTTTGGAGAATTGGAATGCAACTCTTATGATGATTATGGAGGTAAATAGTATATTTTTAGCGAAATATGGTCTTAAAACTTAGCACCCTTTGACATTAGTGTCAAAAAGGGGGAGATATAATAAAATGGGAGATATAATAAGCGGGGAGTTAAGACATAGTGTGGGGGAGATATAATGTTTTGGGGAGTTGTAAATAAAAATGGAAGGTAACTCAAATATAGAGCACAAGAAATAAAAACAGAGCAGAAATAGGGCAAGGGCAAAGAGTATCAGACAAATTTAGCACAAGAATTTTGGTTACATGAATGGAAATGGCACAATCAGCTCAGGGGGAGTTATAAGAATTTTGAGGTATATTGTTCTTTACAAAATTTTGAACATGTTTTTGAAATTTTGTATATATCATGAACATATTGAATAATGTACTCATACGATCAAGGATAATTCTTAGTTAAGTGTTTTTGACACTCATGTCAATGGGGGAGATTGTTGGTCTCACAATGGTTTTGAAAATTGAGTATCAACACACTTAACCAATTTTCACATAGAAGCTGAGTCCACTATAAATGCCGAGCCAGAATTCCAATAGGTGCCAAGTGACTTCAGGTGCATAACATGATATAGGTTCCATGTGACTTTAGGTGCCGAGTGAACCATATGAGCCAAGTGATATGTAGGTGTCGAGTCATAGTTGATGCCGAGAAATCTAGAATGCAATAGGTGCTGAGCAAATGAGAATCATACATGTGTTGAGCATCAGTAATCCAATATGTTTCAATTAACATAGATTGGACATAGTTGTTTGAAATTGCACAAACACCTATGCAAACCATTTTTTGGGCCGACATAGAAGAATCTTGAAGGATATTAAAGATAAGAATGTATCTTTTATATTTCCTATGCAATCAACATGCAACCAATAAGAAAAATGGAGAAGGCATTCAACCAATAAGAAAAGTGCAAGAAATGAGCAGGAAATAAAGATTCAATATGGATCGTAGATCTATACATAACCCTAAGTCTTTGATATCTTTAAAAGGATGATGAAACCCCATTGTATGCATGGATAAGAGTAGTGTAAGGGTAAACTATAGAAAAATTTAGAGGGAAGTGTGAAATGACTTAGAGGAATAGAGCAGCATTGCAGTATTCAGTTGATCAAAATAGAGCAAGGGCATCGAATAGATATTAGATCTTAGAGGATCAAGATTAGAGAGAGAAAATCAGGTGCCTAAATTCAACAATCAAGGATTGTAAGCTATCAAGTTTATTAGTCTAATACTCTCTAGCAATTGTATTAGAAGGAAAATCCTATGTTGATAGGTTAGCTTAACAGCTAGGTTGTAGATCCATTGAAAAGGTGATAAAATATTTTAACAAGGTGACACTTCATGTAAAGTGTTTGTAAATCCTTTAAATAAGTCACTACTGATACAGTGTAAGTCCTTTAACAGGGCAGACCATCTGAAGTGGTCAAACATTATTGCTACAGTGATTTTGTGGGTATTATCCCCACCCTAGTTTTACCTTCTCATTTTGGAGGGTTTCTGGGTTACCAATTTTGGTGTTATGTGTTGTGATGCATGTGTTTACCTTATGGTTGTGTGTTATGTTTACATGCATGAAGTTTATTTTTAGTTAAAAGTTCTTAAGGTTAAATTGTGATACTTCTGATTCACCCCCCCACTCTTAGAAGTATTCTTCCCATTTGATTATTCCAACAAGATGAGCTATAGAAATTAGTGACTAATGTTGCAGGGGAAAAGGTGAATCCACAAGAACCACCTTCCATCATCCCTCCAATCACTAATGTTTAACCTTTGGGAAAGATCCCAGAAGCCATATCAAATAAGGTTGATACAATTTCCAAGATTGATATAGTAGAAAAGAGCATAGTTGAAGCACAAGTTGCTACTGTAGAAATAGGTTAGATAGACTTATCTGCACCTACTACAAAAGGACACGATGCAAGTTAGGTCATCGTGACAAAACAAGGCAAGCCTAAAGTGAGTGAGATGACACCACAACTAAAGGAGAAAAATTCCATCCAAGACTTGGTAACCTTACCAGTATCTAGCACTCCATCAAGTCATACTCTTCATAAGTTGAGCATAGATGCTACTCCATCATAGATCTCAGTGCCAAGCCTACGTTCATTAAAGGCTGAAGAAGTAATTCAATATGGAGATGTGAGTCTTGATGAAGAGATAATTTAATGACAATAGAACAAGTGGGCATATTGTAGCAAGCCCGAGCAAGAAAAAAGCATCAGGAAATGCTTAGAAGGGAGCACAGGCAGGAGCAAACACTTCAAGAAATCAAAGACATATTTTTAGATACATTTAGTCTGCCAACTCCATATGAGACCAAGCTAGTAATAGATCAACTGATAGATATAATGGAGAAGGTCAGCAATGAAGACCTGGATACAAATGTCAAATTACTTGAATGGTCAGAAAATAAGTTCAAAAACAAAGTGTATGAGAAAATATCTGGTTATATAGCACTAACACAAGTTGCATTGGAAACTGAGGTTGAGGATGTGAAGAAGGTACTTGAGAACTTATTCTCATTGTACACAAAATTATGCAATCCAACACTCTTCACTCAAGAGACTAGAAGTCACATTCTAAGTTTGGAGAGCCAAATTTCTACATTAGGTGCAAGACTACCAACGAATCTAGCTCAGAGTGAGAAGCATTTTAGGACATTGCTTCAAACATAGAGTCTGTTAGTTGTATTGACAACATATGAGGCCAACATAAGGGCCAAATTAACATGCATCCAACCAACCCTCACCCCCCATATGGAAATATTGCACAAGGAGCTAGGCTATGCTAAAACCCTAATGAAGAAAGATCCAAATCTTTTCACCTTAGATGGTCTAGTTCACCTTGTTGCCGAGCTTGAAATCCAAATCAAGTCATTAGATTTAGCATGTGAGAATTGGGATGCAAAATCTTTTTTGGATAAACACATAGTTAGTGTATAGCCCATTGACATAAGTGTCGAAAAGTGGGAGATATATATTTTTGGGGGAGAGAATAAAGATAAAGGGGGAGACATATTTTTGAAAATGAAAATGAAAATGACATAAAAGGGAGAGTAAGCATCAAAATACAAGAAGTGTTAGATGAAAGAGAATCAACATGAAGTTAAAGTGTATTAGCAAAGACATTTACTCAATACGAGTACCCAATTTTGGATATAGAATAGACATTTACTCAACAGGAGTGCCCAATATTGGATACAAAAAGGACATATCAATTTAGGGGGTTATCAAACTTCATGGTATCTAAGTTATTGCAAAATTTCAGAATTTTAAAGTTTTTTATATAAGCTGAGTTGAGACATGTTATACTCATAAGATTAAGGATGATAATGTATACTCAAGTGTTTTTGACACTCATGTCAAAGGGGGAGATTGTTGATCGTAGATTGGTTTTGACTAGTGAATGTCAACACACTTAAGTTATTTACTTAGTTCATGCTAAACAAGTAACATATGTCAAGCAAACCATAGACCATACTGAGTCATAGTAAGTGTCGAGCCACTCATTTGTCAAGTCGCTCAAGTGTCGAGCAAACAATATATGTCAAGTAACACAGGAGCCGAGTAAATAGTGGATGCCAAGCAATGCAGGTTATGAATCACAATAGAAAGATTAATGCATGTCGAGCATCAAAGTCTTTAAAATTTGAGTGACACAGTTTTGACATATTTGTTTGTAATGGCACAAACAACTATGTAAACCATTTTTGAGCCAACTTAGGATTGAATTTTGATATTTTGGAGATAAGGACGAATCTCTAATTGGATTCCCTATGCAATTATATGCAACAAATCAGAAAATGGGAAGATTTAAGTGGCCAAATGGATGAATCTCAGCCATAGATTCATACCTAACCCTAAGTCACTAAGTCTTCTTAAGGAGGACGAAACCCTAAACTCTCTATCAATGAGTGTGTAAGGTATTGAAGGAACAAGGAGAGAAGTTTGCATGTGAATACAAAGCATTCATGGTGGCTTAGAAGTTATGAAGTGAGATTGAATTGCAAAATTAGTTAGAGTAGAATAGAGGATAGAGAAGAGTATACAACATACATACATCTAATCAAGAAGGATCAAGAAGTGAAGTGTTCAGAGGTGATCTGTTATCAGAAAAGAAAGTGCTAACCACAAGATCAAAGATGAGACATTCTAATAGGTGATTTTAGTCAAAATATCTTAACAAAGTAGTCCTACCAAGCTGAATGAAATCATTCAACAGGGTGCTTACTTAGTTGTAAGTTAAAGTCCTTTAACAAGACACACTTTTAACAGGGTGTTGAAATCCTCTAACAAGGTGAGACCTTACAATCTTTGTAAGCCTTTAATAGTGCATACCTTTCATAAGGTAGATCATGAGTCATGATCAAAATATTGTAACCTTCATTGGATAAATTTTATTACTACAATAGTGAATATTTGTGGGTGTCATCTCCAGCCTAGTTTTAGCTTATCACTTGGAGGGTTTCTAGGTAATCATATTTGGTGTTACGTGTTTGAATGCTTACATGTTTACACGATTTAGATGTATATAATTTACATGTTATTTCAGTTTACTCATTGAATTTATGAGATGGATGTGTGGTAAAAGTTTTATGGGTCCAAGTTTAATCTACTGATTTACCCCCCCTTAGAAGTTTACCTTTTCTATTATAATTCCAACACGAACCCCTAGCAGCACAGTTAAGGTCTAATAGATCAAAAACAAGGGTAGAATACTTTGAACAAGATAATGCACATATCACTTCTGGGTCCCATTCCAAACATAGTGATTCTTCCTCTTCCACCTTGGTTTGGGTACCCAAAGAAAAAGATGCCAATAACCAAACAGTGGATGACAACAAGAATGTAAACCTATCCATCCCAGATCTACATCCTACAAGGGGACCATTCATAGATGCCTCTAATAATGAAGACAATGATGATTCCACTAAATATATTGAATAGACTTATGCAGACATGCTAGGGTCAGATCCAACTCTAGTCCATCATCACCTTAACATTTCTCTAGAAGCTAAGCTAGTTAAGAAAAAGCTAAAGAAAATACATCCCCACATAGCCTTGCTAATCAAAATAGAATTAGAGAAATTGCTTAGCACCAACTTCATCTAGCCCTTAGTGTATGCATCATGGATATCAAACATTGTGCCCATATCAAAGAAAGATGGTAGAATAATCATATATATTGATTTCTAGGATGTAAACAAAGTGTTTCCTAAAGACGATTTTCCCCTTCCTAGCATCGACACAATTGTAGATCTGATAGCAGGTCTTGCTATGTTCTCACTTATGGATAGTTTCTTGGGATATAACCAAATTAGGATAGCACTAGTAGACCAAGAGAAAACAACTTTTACTTGTGCATGAGACACTTTTTGTTGGAATGTAATGCCTTTTGGGCTAAAGAATGCAAGGGCCACCTATAAGCGGGCCATGACCACTATCTTTCATGACATGATGCACATTTTGTGGAAGATTATGTTGATGATATCATTGCCAAATCTCATACCTGAGAAGATCATCTCCCCATCTTGAAAAATATATTTACCCACCTAAAAGCATTCAAAGTTAGGCTAAACCCTAAAAAATGCACTTTTGGCATAAAATCTAGCAAGCTTCTAGATACATTATCTTGGCCAAAGGAATATAAGTTGATCCAAAAAAGGTACAAGCTATAATCAACATGCAATGTCCAAAGAACTTGTGTCACTATGTCCTTTACAACGAAGACTTCAATCGGTCTGTCATTTCATCTCTCAATTAGCAAAAAAGTGTGTGCCTTTCACCCACCTTCTCCACAAGTACAATTTTTAAATGGAACGATCAGTGTTAGATGGCATTTGATTTACTCAAAAACTACTTAATGAATCCACCTATGTTGGTACCTTGAGTATCGCACAAACCATTGTTGCTGTATATTTCCCTAACAGATAAATCAATTGGAGCCCTCTTAGTACAAGAAAATGACTAGGTAAAAGAAAGGGTCATTTATTACATCAGCCCCACCTTAGTCAACTATAAGCTCAATTACACACTTATTGAAAACTCTTGTTTAGCTATAGTTTTTGCTTCACAAAAGCTACACCATTATCTTTTGACACATAAGGTTAAACTCATCTCAAAGATTGATCCCCTGAAGTATCTTGTCAACAAGACAATGTTAACAGGTAGATTGGCAAAGTGGGTAATGATCTTAAGTGAGTTTGATATTCAGTATGTCGATAGGAAAGCAATAAAAGGATAGGCCATTACTGACCAATTGGAAGATGCACCCATAAAGAGCTTGAATCCTATCTTAGATATTTTTTAGATATGCACATTCTTCAAACAGACTGATCACTTGGAAGTTCTATTTTGACAGTTCTTATACCCACCATGGTTCAGACATTGGTATTTTGTTCATTACCCCTCTTAGTGTTACCATCCCCAATTCCTACAAACTACTTTTTCCTTACACAAACAACATGGCAGAATATGAAGCCTTAGTCTTAGGCCTTAAACTAGCCTTAGAATGGAAATTAACAACACTAGAAGTTTATGGATATTCTTAGTTGATCATCAACTAGGTCACTGACATGTATCAGATGAAGGATGAAAAGTTATTGCCTTACAAACATATGGTTGACACACTTAAGGCATGTTTCATTCACATTAATTTTGAAAAAATTCCTAGAGATAAGAACACAGTAGTAGATGCCATGGCCACCTTGGCCTCCATGCTTTAGTTATTCGAGCAACTTGAGTAGTATGAGTTCTTAGTAGAAGAGGTAGTTCAACCCACGTTTACTCAACCTGATTCCCTCATCATTTTCCATTTAGACACCCTTGATTCCCTTTTAATAACTCCATCATTACATACCTCCATGATAACACCACTCCCTTTGATCTCTCATGGAACCAAAGATGTAATTTCATTCGATAGACCTCATGCTACACTTTGGTTGCTGATATGTTGTATAGGAATGGTCTTGATAGTACTTTGTTTAGATGTCTTTAAAAGGATGAGTCAAGAGTTTCTCTGCAAGAAGTCCATGTAGGAATCTATGGGTCACACTCTAGAAAGTTTACAATAGCAAAGAAAATTCTCAAGATGGGCTATTTTGGGCCAACCATGGAAAATGATTCTATCGACTATGTTAAAACTTGCAAAAAGTATCAAATCCATAATAACCTTATTCATGTGCTAGCCCAAGAGCTCAACCTTTTGGCCACACCATGGCCTTTTCATCAATGGGTCTTTGATTTGATTGGAGCCATTTATCCACCTTCCTCTGGTGGACATAAATGGATTATCACCACAACATAATAATTCACCAAGTGGGCTGAAGTGGTGCCACTTGTTGACTCTACGAGAAAACAAATCTATTCCTTCATTCTAAACCATATCATTTGTCAATTTGACATACCTTATGCCATTCTCATGGATAATGCCTTGTACTTTAAAAATCAAATAATTGATGAATTATGTGAGAAATTTCACATTATACATCATTCCTCGTCAATCTATTATTCCCAAGGAAATGGCTAAGTAGAGGCCACAAACAAGACCATTATCAAAATTCTTAAAAGAACTATCAATGATATTGGTAGAGATTGGCATTTACAACTAAACCCCACCCTTTGGGCCTATGGGAGGAGTGTTAGGATGCCTATAGGTGCTACACCTTTCTCCTTGGTTTATGGTTGTGAAGCCATTCTTCCTTTAGAGATTGAGATCCCATTCTTGAGAGTCACTCTTCGTGACATCTTATCAAATGAGGACTACTGAGTGGCCCATCTAGAGTAGCTAGAAGTATTAGAAGAATATCAACATGTAGCATGTGAGCACCTCAAAGTGTATTAGAATAGGCTATCAAGATATTACAACAAAGAGGTCAAACCCCACACTTTTTAGATTGGCGACCTAGTCCTCTGAGAAAACCCTACGAATCAAGTTGCTAGGGAAAAGAAAGGAAAATGGGGAGCTGATTGGATTGGTCCTTGCAAGTATTAGAATAATATCAACATGTAGCATGTGAGCACCTCAAAGTGTACCAGAATAGGCTATCAAGATATTACAACAAAGAGGTCAAACCCCACACTTTTTAGATTTGTGACCTAGTCCTCTGAGAAAACCCTACGAATCAAGTTGCTAGGGAAAAGAAAGGAAAATGGAGGGCCAATTGGATTGGTCCTTGCATTATCACAAAATCTTTCGAGATAGGTACTTATAAAATTTTAGATTGTGATGGAGAAGACCTAGCCGAGCCTATCAACAACATTCATCTCAAAAGGTTTTATGTCTAAAGCTTTGAGGAAACACCTCATCACCAAAAATACTAGAAAAATAAAAAAACACCGGAAAACATTAAAAAAAAACAAAAAAACATAAAAAAATAAAAACAAAATAGGTACAAAAGAGAAGAGAAACATTATCTTTGGTTAAAAAAGGAGTGAGAAATAACACCTTTGGACTTCCCTAAAAAACACAAGTCCTTCAATGCTAAAAGACAACATGGCATGACATAAGAAAATCTCTTTGAGACAAATTTTTCTTGTTTGTAGCCTTCTCACAATAGAGTTAATTTTACACATACCCAATTGAGAAACACTTGTGGGTTATGGTTGAGTGGTTTCTAGATATCAGACACAGATCACAACAGTGGAGTCAGCTAGCAAAAAAATAACAAAAGGGAGGACAAGCAACTCAGACGAAACATAAAGTCCAATTATGTTCTAAGATGTCACAAACTTAATTGCAGAAAAATCAATACACGTCTCAAATATTTACCATGGCCAATTTTTCCCAATATCCATATTAGCCTTCATAAAATCTATTTGAAGTCCCAAAAATACTTTTTTGCCTCCATTGTCTCAAATATAGCTCTCCAAGCCCACTTTTAGCCTTTTGGCCCACTTTTGGTCTCCTTCACTTTTTATGTGCTCCAATAAGGCCCTAGTTATCTCCATATTCCAAAAAATCTCAGTCACATCCTCATTCCATGCCCACCAGTTCCAAAATTGCCAACAACATTCAAAAATTATCAAAAATTGTCAAAAACATTAAAAAATTGTTAAAAATTGTCAAAGACATTCAAAAATTATGAAAAACATTCAAAAATTGTTAAAAATTATAAAAAATTGTCAAAAAAATCCAAAAATTCTCAAAAATTGTCAAAAACATTCAAAAATTGTATAAAATTATCGAAAACATTCAAAAAGGGGTAATAATTTCTAAAAATAGCCAAAATAAAAATTAAAGAATCCAAAAAATTAACAACCACCCAAAATTCTAGTCAAACATGGCCCACCTCAACTCAAATAAGCTATTTAATTATGCATAAATTATTGTTGTATTTTTCAAATCAATGATCCATTGATTTCATGTCAAACTGGTGTTCATCTATAATTGTTGCTCCTTTGGGACCAGTTTGTGTACCTAGACTGGTTGTATATGTAATCAATGGTGAGGCCCACCATATTGAAAAATACAAAAATAATTTATGGCATGTTTTATGGCTTTATTACCTCTGGCACAAAAATAAAGAGTGCCTCAAAGGCATTAAGAAGCAGCGTAGTTATCTCTTGAAACATCTCACAGAACTTTGGAAAATATGGCACAACGCAAATAGTGAAAGAGGCTCCAATAGAGTCCCTTTTCTTTCCTCCATCCAAGAACAAACAATTCTCGATAGATTATTAGTCTCATTTATGTTGCATAGCCTATGATTAACCTAAAATCTTTTCAACAAATCTATCAATGCTATTTCGAAAGGCCCAAACATCCGTCAGATTCTTTCATCATCCCCTAACATGGGCAACAAAATAAGTAAGCATAAGTTTGAGAGATTGTAGCAATCTCCTTACCTTTTTCTGCCCTCGAAGCACCTTTTTAGGCCCCATGCCCCTTTTTCAAGGCCCTGTTTTGCCTTTTTGGGCCCTCAAAGTGCCTTTCAGACCCCCGAAGTGTCTTTTTAGGCCCTCCAAGCACTCATTTTGGGCCCTCAAGTGCCTTTTAAAGCCCAAACACCTTTTTCAAGGCCCTTTTTTGCCTTTTTAGGCCCCCAAAGTGACTTCTTAGGCCCTCAAGTGCCTTTTCAAGCCTCAGACGCCTTTTTCAAAGACCAAACCTCCTTCTTAGACCCCTAAGTGCCTTTTTTAAGGCCCCTCTTGGGCCTCTTTTGGCCATCAATGCTTCTTGTAGGCCCAAATGCCTTTTCACAGGCCTCATGAGCTAATCACAACTTTGGTCTTAAGCTTTTCTGTAAAGGCTATCACTATATATAGAATTATGCTTTTTAATTTGTCATTTAACACTTCCTTCTTTTTCCACCTTAAATACCATGACTCTCCAAATGTTACACAAGTTTATACTCATCTTTCATTAAGAGTCCATACTGACATTCAACTCCCCACACATAAGTGAAGGTCTTTCTTCCTCTGCAAATCTTATTGTTCCCAATTTTGTAAAGATAGACACCTTTCCAAATATTTGCAAAATTCCCAAAAACATTCAATTTTTTACAAACATTGCAAAAACATCCATCTATTCCTTAAAATAAAAAAAAATCCATATATGCTCCTAAAAATTCAAAAACATCCAAAAAAATTCCAAAAATATCAAAAATAGATAGGACAATGTTTGTTTGACACATTAACATCAACACTTGTTGTCCTTTTACCTACCACAAAAATGAACACACTTTTATTCTATTATGATGGCAACAACAATATTACATTCAAATCAAATCTGGCAGATCATTTATTCTAGCCTCCCTAGGGGAGGTGGCAAGATATGGTGTCTAATCAAGGGCATTTCTCCAGACCCAGTTCCAGAAGAAGAAGCCCTTGGTGTCAATCCTTTACTTACCCACACAACACTCATGTGAATTAGAAATCTACCACCACATAATTGCACATTCAATAGTTGTGTGAATTCCCTATCCACAAATTGCATCTCCCATTGATTCTCATTAGGGAATGTTTGATGATAAAGTCCCATATAATAGGCAGCTTCCTAGTGTACTTTCCCAATATGTTGCATATCCACAAACACATTCTCCACTAGCTTGTTTATTCCTGGTATAGTAATTGCTTGTTGGGCCACATCCTGCTCTTGTTGCATTTGATTAGTTGCCATTCGTCAACACTCCACGTCAGCTTTTGTCTTGCCCAACTACTACTACAAATATCTCACCTTTGACTCACTCAATGCTAACCACTCCTATAGTTGCAATGATAGGGTGTTTAATTTTGCAATTGCCTCCCTAAATGACTCAAATTGTGACTGTAGTAACACCAACTCATTTTGCCTACTCTCCAAACCCACTTGCACCATCTTTAGGGATTCGTGTAACCTTTGCACTGGCGATCTATCCACTTGCATCCTTGCATTGTTTCTCTCCACCCACAATTTCTCCACTCAAAATTTTCTTCTAATGCTTGTACATGCGTCGATTCTATATTCACCACCACTTGGAGCTGTTTTGACTCCGTTTGCACTCCATCTTCTTGCACCTTCTCCATTAAGCCTAGTAAAAAGGTGACTTCCTATTCTACAGTTCCCACCCACACTCTCTCAGCGACCAACATTTTCCATGATTCTTCCATGTCACTTGATGTTTGACCTCCACCCCCCAGCTCTAGTTGTGGCTCCTTTACATTCACATCGCCCATTTCTCCTTTCTTTGACCCTTTCCTAAAATCTCGAGACTAATCAATTGACATGCTCCACTCATCACATCACTTGCACTAATATCTTCCACCTCTCTCCAAGATTTTCTCATAGACTCATCAAGAGAATCTACCGCTCCCACCTCCATCACTACTTCTAACACGTACTTTTCCACTTCAGGTGGACTGTTCTCCATCTGCATCTTTGGTTCATCATCCAATACCACCTGTAGTGCCTACTATGCTGCACTCCTTGACAATATCTTTAATGCTGACAAGGGAATTTATTCTATCCTGACCCCCACATCCTCAGGTTGTGCTTGCACCAATCCCACATGACTTGATTCACCTCACTCATGGACTAATGCTTGAAGTTTAGACTTATAAACCAGTTCCCTGGAAGTTCACCGATTGTGTTTTGCTCTTTATTTTGGCCTCACCCATCCACCCTGGCTAACATCACCCTCATGTTGGGACTAATCTAATAAGCCCAACATAATTTCACTTCCACACTTCCTTGGACTTCTCAATAAACCCAATGACCACATTATACTCTTCACCATGCTTCACTTCATCTGCATGTTATCTGCCTATTTATGGCCATCACTCGTCATGAATCATACTTTTCTAGCCTTTCCATGTGTCTTCTCTCTGCATCCAACCACACCAATACTTGGTATAATTACCTCTCAGCTCTAACACTCAGACACCTTGATCTACACCAACACATATCTTCCACCACAATCACACGATCCCATTGTTGAATCGCTGCTGAGACATCTCATGCTTTGTTGTCAGACTTGTATAATAGTTGCTTCCTAGAAGAATTGAACAAACTTGACACTATTGCACACAATGGTCAGCACAATTGGTCTAAGAATTATGGTTTTCCTATTGTAATGCACTTCTAGTACGTCGATGATGTACTTGACTAGAGCTACCAAGATGTTGTCATGATATTTTATTTGCCTTTGGTTTTTCACTATTTTGCTTTAGTGATCCTTAGATTTTTTGCATTATTGGTGTCCACTTGTAAGCGCTTTCTCTCATTTAGAGGGTCATGTGTACCTCAACCAATTTTGTATGATATCTTAGATGAGGTTCTTTGTCTAACATGTGACTGTTTGTGTGCCTATTTTTATTTACCATGGCTATAACTTTGTTCTTAGTAGCTGTCATCTCTTTCATGTACATTATCTATGTTTTGTGGTACTTCTCGGTGTGATATAGTATTCATATCACCATAGCTAGGCTAGTGGTGGTTGTACTTGGTCACTTTTTATTAAATTCTCTATGATGACAGTTAGTTTGCATCTCTTTACAAAAAGTGATAGTTAGTTGCATTCACTTAGTTTGCATTTTTCATCTTGGGTTCTTTGCAAAACAAACGATTGGCACACAATTTTAGACAAGTTAACAAACACCATTCAAGAAAATGACTACACAACTCAGGACTAGCTATCAAATAGTAGATAACAACATCAACATCAAAACAATCTTTTCACACTCAACTCTTGTGGACTTTGTCTTATTGACTCACACTTCATTATCCATTATAACCATTCCACCTCTTCCCTCATTACATCACATCACCTATTTTCATTGTGTGACCTTTGAATTTCAAACAATTTCATTTCATTTATTTCACTTCATTTCACTCATCTTGTTTCATTACATTTTATTTCCTCCCATCTCATTTCATTTCATCACTATGTGGCCCTCAAATCTCAAACAATCTTTTCATTTATCATATTCCACTTAGCACATCATTTCACCTTTTTTCATTTCATCATGTTTCATTTATCTTCATCCCTTTTATCACATTTTATTTTACCACTTCGTTGCATTTCATCACGTTTCATCCATATATTGCTTCATTGTCTTTTCCCACATTTTATCATGTTTTTACTTATTCATTTTTCATTTCATTTCCCATTTCATCTGATCACACTATCTATTTCATCATTTACATTCCATTTAAACCAATCCCACCATCACACTTCACTTATCATTTCATTTTCCATTTTCCATCCATCCCTCATTTTACATTTTTACACATCTTTTCATATTATTGCATCCCATTTATACAGTTCATCGCTTGCATTTCATTTGTCATCCCATTTCATTTCATTCATTACAGTTTTTCACATTCATCTACATCACATTTTATTTATCATTCATTTCATTTTATCACATTACATTTCCTTTTATCACAATCTCATTTCATTACATTTCATTTACACATATTTTATTACATTCATATCATTCCATCACATTACATTTCATCCATCACAATTCAGTACATCACATTTTATTTATTATTCATTCCATTTCATTTTATCACATTACATTTCCTTTTATCACATTATATTTCATTACATACCACATTTCATTTCATTTCATTTCATTTCATTTACACATATTTCATTACATTCATATCATTACCTCACATTACATTTTATTCATCACAATTCACTACATCGCATTTTTCTATCATTCATTCCATTTCATTTTATCTCAATACATTTCCTTTTATCACATTTCATTTCATTACATCACATTTCATTACATCCAAGTTCATTTCATCACATATCTCATTTCATTTCATTTCATTTACATTACATTTCATTTAATTCATGCATCTCGTTACCTAATATTTCATTCATACATCTTATTAGCCCTTTTCATTCATACATGTCAATCAACTGCTTCATTCACTATCCACATATCATGCTAATCTATACACTACATCAATCATCCAAAATGCATCCACATCTACAACTATCATATCAATAACATTACAACATTACATGCATACACAAGTCCATCAAAATGCTCAACTATCTCATAAATCAAAAGGATCACATCAATAAAAATATAAAAACAATCACATCAACATGAACATAAACAGGTCACAAAGTACATCCACATGCACATCAATAGGTCCTCATCAATACTAAACATGATACATCAATAAAAGTGCAATACAAAATGAGACATGGCTCAACCCTATGTGTCACAGTCTACATCATCCATCTGTGTCTTTTTTGAAGGTCCTTGATTGCTTGGGGCACTCCTCTCATCTTGTGAAGCTTTCTCAGTTGCACCTATCATCACTATGATAGGTATGCCTATGGCCATCTAACTAGTCATCACATCAATAAAAGCATGTAAAATGCTCATCAATTCGCTCATCCATGCCTCCATGGCACTCATCTAAGCCTCTATATCTAATGACCCAACTGGTCTCTCTAGTGGCGGCCACTCCTATGGTGGTACCTACTACTCCCCCTATGATGGTAACCCCTATGCGCTTGGAGTTAGAACATGTAGCCACAACCTCTATCACCAAATAAACTTCACATCATTGGGTAACCTGGCCTTGACCTACTTTTTCATATTATGCCCACCACCATTGGCCTACTAGCTGGACCATGCACCACTACCTATACCTCCCCTCATCCTTTCCCACCCTTGGCCACGAATCCTCCTCTCTTCCAACCTTTGCACTAGGCCTTGTGTGATAACCCTTAGCGGGGGTAATATTGCTACTTGACCTCTCCCTCCATACCTCCCTTGTACTCTTGCCCCACCTCCAACTCTACCTCCAGCTTTGCCTCTAGCTCAATGCCAACTCCTACCTCTCCCACATCCATCCTTATCATCCCCATCCTCTCATCCACTCGACTACTCATCAATACCAGGAATAGGATCTGCGAGATCTATGTACCTTAGGAACGAGTACTCTCTAAACCATCATGCATAGTCACCGTCCATCCCTATGTCTACCTCTCCATTCCTTAGTGCCCATACCTATGGTGTCTCTATTATCTACAAAAATGCCTCTTGGTAGGCCTCATACTCCAAGGTTGGCCCCCATACTATTTTCTTTGATTGTACCTAAGCGTAATGCGTTGATCCCTATGGCATACCTTGTCGCTGCTCAAACTGTCTCACAACCTACTTGAAGCTGCATCTCTCTATCACTGAGGGAATCTGACCAAGAAAATATTATGGACTAAATAAATACACCATCTCATAATCATCCTCAGTCCATGCCTTTGTAAACCTATATGGCCACCATATGATCTCGTCAATATCATCCAAAATCTAACACCAATACTCTCTCTTGTCCATATGGGGCTGCATGATAACACCTAAATACGTATATATGTATGGCATGTCCTATGGTCATTGTCATAGAAAAATTAACTGAGTGATAGGAAGATGCTCCCATGTCCATATCTATAACAATACTACCACTACTAATAGTGAAGAGGCACCCAAATACACAACTTGACACAAGTCATGATATAAATTTGCCAATATGTAGCTACCCCATGCAAATATCCATGGTTGCTCAATCATATCCTATATGATATGGCCCCATCTAATTGGACATACTCGACCTCATCTATTTGGTAACAAAAATCTCCCTATAAGTCCAGCCAACATAGCTAGCAACGACTCATACTGCAACATTTGAAACCATGACACACTGTCATCTCTAATGTTGTCATCCCCAAATACATCTTTGAATGTTATTCCATCTGTTGTTTGATCATAGTATACCAAGTCTCCCACTGTCGAGATCTGAAATATCTAATATATGTCCTTAGGGGTAATATTCATCTCCACCATAGGCATGTGGAAGGTGTTATGGTTTGAGTGCCATTGCTTAGCCACAACTATCAATAACCCTCTATTCACACAGAACTGGGGCATCTATAGTAAATCAAGGAATCCACATCTCTTCATAACTTGACACTCCTCAATAAAAAATCTTCCTACAGACTCCAATGGATAGGGATACGATCCTCATACCATGAGCCTACACCCATGTACCTATTCATGAGCTTACACCCACGTACCTCTTCATCAAAGAAATCAAGAAACAACATTATTCTTTTATTACAAGTGATTATTTTAAATCAATCATCTATCAATTATCTAGCTTGTTAGCTAATGGTCATATCTTGGACTTATTAATTTTTCTCCTCTATAGTTTGAGACAGACATGTTTTTTTTCCCTACTTTGTATCTTGAGTTGGGGCATCATTCTCTATCTATCTATCATTAGATTGACCCTAAGACATCACTTTATGACCACTTGATTGCTATTGTTTGCTTGTTATGACATACCACTACTCGACAAACCCATAATCTAGCCATTTGTATTATCTTTTGCTCAATAAATGCTTTGCATCCTATTTTTTCTATTTAACTCATTATTAGCACCATTTCACCTAGCATATGCATTGCAAAAATCATTTGCACTATTTCCTATGACATATGCACTAATACATCCATCGAATGGGCCATCAGAGGTCTATGTGCTATCTAAATCCTTGAAAATACAATCATCACAATCGTATGCGCTATCAGATGTGAAAGCATTATCAAATTATAGGTATGCACTATTTAAATATGCATAAGCACTATTCGATTTAGAAGCACCAACACATCCTTCATATGTGTTTTAACATCATCTATTATCATGACTCTGTGGACCTAAAAAATCCTAATAGTGAATGCGCTAATAGATGCCTCATATGTGCTACACACACCCTATGTGCCAAAACATTCAAATGCACTCTAAAAACACATGTATGTGCCATTATTTTACTATATGCACTAATTTTCTCCTAAGCTAGGGTTTCGTATGCACTAATTTGTCATGTGAATGTGCTATAGGATTTGGTAAAAGTTCTAAAAAATCTAAACTACCATGTTTACAACATAAATTTGTGCAAAATTCAAAAACTTAGGTACGAATTCAAAAATCTTTAAAATAGAGGATCTCGATCACTTACCGAAGGTCAATAGTCAGTTAGCTGCTCATATCGATGACCCTTCTCGAACCTATACTTGCGTAATGGGACAACCATCTTCATAGGGTCAGAGCTCCAAGTCATGAATAACATAACGGGAATGTAAAAATGAAAGGTGAAAATAGTCTTTTGACCTATTTAACACCCTTTAGGGCATTTTTATACTATTTTTACCCCTTATGAGCCCTCTTTATGATCTTTTGCCCAACATTTTTTCACGAACACAATTTTAATCAAACATACCCTAGGTGACATTTCCTATCCATTATTTCAGAAATGAAATTGGACCCTCAATATTTTTACACATCAAATTTTCCAATTTCATTTATGAGAGGCAAGTATATCCATATCAAACTAGGGCATCCAAATTTTCAAAATATAAAAAACATCCTACCTTGGCCAAAATTTTATACATCAAATCAAACAAAATCGAGGCATCCAAGCAAAACCATCACAATATCAAACTTTGAATTAGAAAAATCAATGATGATCAGACATCAAACATCAACAATCAGACATCATACCAACCTTGAAACATCAAACTATCATCGATCATCAGAATTTGACCTAAAATCAAAGAATCAACATAGTCTTTGACCTAATATGCTTCACATATTAGCTCAAAGAGGGGCATTTGTAGACACCCAAAAATTGGCAAAGACATAAACAACACAATTTTGATCAAAGGAAGTGAATTAAGGATTAAATCAGAGGTAAACTGACAGAACTTCAAATCAATCATTAAATCAAGTCATTAATCAATCAATCAAAAATCAAATCAAAAGGACCTAAATCTTTTTAAAAAGAGGAAAAACAATTCATAAATCACAAAATGAAATAAAAAAGGGAAAAAGGAAAAGACAAAAAGTTGAAAATAAATGGAATAATAAATAAATCAATAAAATCCATTTATCTTCTCAAAAGTGAAAATACCCTTTTTTATATTTAAAAGAATTGAAAAATCCTCTTTTATCCTCACAAACTAAGTCTGTTGGACTCTTCCTCTTGGTCTTTTAAGAGATATTTTCAATTTCACCTCCACCTTATAGTCAAAGGTAAAATCCTAATCTTCACCCCAATCCCTCCCGAAATCCTATAAATAGGAGGGAAATTCAAGAGCTAAGGGACCTGAGTTTTAGGCGTATGCACTATAGGCACATTTAGAGTTATCATCTTTTAGCATTGTTATTGCAGCAATTTTAGGACATTTTGATAGCATTTAAGCATTCTTTTCATATCATTTAGCATGATTTGGCATATTTTTAGTCTATTTTATACTCACATCATAGCACTCTAGGGTTATCATACTCATATAATTTGCATTATCATATAGATCTCACATATGTCTTTGTAGATCTACATATATGGCATACTTCCATTCTAGAACTGTCACTGAGATGCCAGTTTGAGAACAATCTTAGCAGTTGTAGTTAGGGAAACATGGGATGTTCATAGACTTTGTTTGAAAATATTTTCTTGGGTTTAGACTAGTTCATTGTCATTCTATTTTCACTTTTCTCTAAATTCTTATGAATACGCGAATCAACCATGTACAACTAATTCTTCTATCTTCCTTTTATCCTCATCACTGCATTGATAATAATGTCCTATTATGTCATCCAATCTTTCATTATCCCTTATGTATTTGATATTGTGTTCCACTTTAAGATCTACAATCTTACCAATCTCTTTTGACTCTCCTACTTTCTTATCTAATTCAATATCTTATGCACTTTCTTCATTATTTTCCTCTTGTTTTCCCTTCTTTTAATTCTTTTTACTAGCTTATTGGTCTTTTTCTTGGTTGGTTGATCTTGTCTTGGGTGGTCCACATGATTTTCTTTACCTTTTCTTTGTAGGTATTTTGTTTTGAAGGTATTTCCTATTCTTCTTTTGCACCGATCAACTCTATAGGATTTGGTTATTTAGGTTCTTAAGTAGAAATAATTGGTGTGCTAGATTCTATGTTATTAGGATTATTTTTTTGCCATGGTTTTAGTCCCCTATTCTTAAGCTTCTAAGGTTGATATTAAGTCAAGTTTAAGGTGTTGTTTGGTTCTAGTTTTCCATTCAAGGCTTCTTCTCTCATCTCTTCCCTAAGTTTATATTGGTGGGAATCAATCAAGTTAAAGCACATTTGAGTCTTGCTAGGTGATTTAGGTGGGAGGGTAAGTATCACTCCATTTTCAGATGTGAGGGAAGTAGTTCTAATTATCTGAGAATTTCTAACTTCATGGTTGAAGGTCTCTATCTAAAGAAGGGATACATTTAAAAGAGATCATAGGCATATTTAAAGAAAATGGTAGTGGAGAACATCAAAGAACAAGGCTAAAAGATGATATGTAGATCATGAGAACAAGCCAGAAATAATATTAGTTGAATTTGATGTAGAGTGAACACTAAAAGATGTAGAAATGGTGAAGAACATGGTTAAAGGTGGCAAAAACTAAGTTGAAATTGAATTGACGGTCCAAAACACATCTGAACATCCATGTCATCAAGTTGAATAGTCAAGTCACCTTGGAAATAAGACCTTTTCTACAATTGTAAAATCTTAAAAGATCTATGCTTGTCATTATGTCACTTTCCAAAGTTCCACAAGGAATAGTCATAATAAGATAGCCACAAGATGACACCTGTCTACGGGACCCAATTGAGGTGTGACCTTCTTTGAGTCATATGTAGTAATTAAAAAATACAACGAGGACTATTGATCTTAAGATAAATCTATGATTTTCATTATGTCACCATGTAAAGTTTCTTGATTGTTAATTATGGTGACATAACGACAGAGCAACACATGTATTGATGGGCCCATTAATTTTTCCAGTCGTTAGATTCTCCAGGCAATGAAATAGTGCCACTAGTTTGCCATGATGTACATAGCTGGAAGGTGGACCCATAGTCCAAATGAAATAAAGAGATCTTTTTCACAACCATCAAATCTTAAAAGATCAACACTTTTAGTTATGTAGCTTACAAAAGATGCAAGGAAAATAATCTTATCAACGTAACAATGATTCAACACGTGTACCTAGGTGGACCCACAAAGAAATTCATAAAGGGAAATGAATGGGTTTTAATTGTGATCTTTGGTTTAATATCGATGACCAAAATTAAAAATCATTGTGACCATTGAGATACACATTATACGGATCTGGTGCCAACATCAAATATGTAGGAAAAAAAGAGTTTAATAGGGTTTTCTAAAGCCACATGAAGATGAACAGTTTCCAGGTGTTCTTAGAGGTTCCATGGGATTAGGACATCACTAAGAATGATGTCATGCATCTATACCATGTTGAAGATTAGATATTTTTCATGTATTATTCATATTTTCTTTCTATTTTGTGACTATTGCTCTACTAGAACTGAGGGATGATATAAAACTATAAATGTAATTTTTTTTTATAATACAAAGGTCAACAAACTTGATGGTGAATTGGTTTTGTAATTCCATTTACCCTATTTTCTCATCATGTTTTTTTGTCTATGCATAGATTAGTTCTGCATTAAGAGTTGGAAGACAATCATATGTGATTATGTGATAATCATATGGATTCCATTTTATTTTGGTAACTATAGTAAAGATGGTTCCATTTACTTTCTTCATATATGGTTATGTTTCCTCTCTTGCTAGTTTCATAACATGTTAGATAGTTTCATTGGGAAGTGAAAGATAAATGTGTATGAATCTATTAGGTACTTGTTAGATTCCATTTCATTCAACACTAATAGTTGAAAAAAATTCCACTTGTCTTCATATGCATTTCTTCTTTCATTCCTCTTTTGCATTTAGATGGTTAATCTACATTTAGAATAGAAGTAAGAGTCAAAAATCTCAAGATAATCTACTATAGTCATTCCATTGGGTGTGATAGGTTATTCAAATATATTTTGCTAGAATTTTTGTGTTTGCAAACATTTTGGTTATGCATTACTACTCTTAGGTTAAGAGCTTATAATGTCAAAACTTCTAATCTTATAAAAACATATTCATTGCATATCATTGCAAATCATAAGGGAGATGTACCTAATAATTTAGAGGGTAGTGATAGAATACATACATTGAGTCATTTTTTAGTAAACATCCTTTTTTCACTCCAATACATTGGGTATCAAAGTCTTAGGTTATAAAATCTAATAGGAAGACAAACTATTAACTAATAATTTTTGGTGACTCTACTAGGGAAATTCAAGTGAAAGCCTTGAGGATTTTTTCTTTATGTTAATTTTCACCCTAATTCTATATATTTGAGTTACAAGAAAAGGTCTTATAGAAATTTGGTGTTTTCCATAAGAACTTGATACCAATTTTATAGCCTTAACCTACTGAATAGAAGCAAATTCAAAGTTGAAGACTGGTAAGGTTTCCTTGATCACAAGGATTAAGTTAAACTCAAAAACACTATTTTTCTAAAAATATGATACATCCTGGAGACCAAATATAGCAGGAGTGCTAAAGAAAGAGAAAGGATTGACCCCATATATGAAGAGCTCAAGAAGGCCAACTTTCCTATCCTAGAAGCTCTTTGCAGAAGAGGATCAACACGTGCAAGGGAATTTGTAACTAAGTGTTGTGGTGTCCACAACACATGCCCCATTCCTCACTAGGAATGGGGACCCCCTACTTTTTTTGACTTCCAAACTCATAGTTCGAGAGTCGGGAGAAGAAGAGTTTTATTAGACCTTAGAATTTTAGAGTCAAATATTTGAAAAAAATAACAAAAATGAAAAAAATTTCAAAAAAAATTCAAAAAAAAAAAAAAAAACATTTTAAAAAATAAATTAAAAAAAAAACTTGAAAAAAAAAGCGCTGCACACATTTGCGCAACCAAGTGTGTTTACATTGCCACGCGCTCATGCAATAACGTGCTTGTGTGTTGGTGCAGCTCACGCCACCACGACTTGACTCACATTGCATGCACGCACGCATTCGCGCTACATGTTGGCATGGCTCATGCATTTCGTGCCACGCGCTAGCGCGGCTAGCGCGTTTGTGCCGCTTGTTAGTGTAGCTCGCGCCATGCACGCTCGCTCGCGCTACCGCCAAGGGCCATGAGGCCAAAGTGCATGCGCGCTGCCGCCAAGGGCCGCGCACCCAAAGTGCACATGCGTTCCCACAAAGGGTCGTGCGTGCACTCCAATGGTGTATGCACGCACTATCAAGGCACCTTGTGCGCATTCACGCCACGCGCTTCCAAGATACCATGTGCCCTTTCTAAGCTACCCTTCCACCTCCAATTTTTTTTGAGTAGCCATAAAAGGGGTTTAAAATATATCATTTAAGTATAAGTTGACTTTAGATATATTTTAATATATGCGAAAAATCTTTTGAGATAGGTTTCATACCTCCCCGAGATAAGGCAAAGATTCTAGGAAATTTCAAGGCTTTAGAAATCTAGACTTAGCCAAATTTCAGGGCTTTAGGAATCCAGACTTAGCCAAATTTTAGGGCTTCAAAATTTTAGACTTAGCCAAATTTCAGGATTCATGTCCAGTTTTGTTTGAGCAGCGAGTGTGTCTTTACTATGCATTGTTAACTCTACGAACTAATGTTTGCTTCTTGTGTAGGTAAAAATGGCATCCTCAACTTGTCGAGGTCATAACTTTTGACTCAAGCCTCAGAATTCAAAATCGCTTACATCATTGGAAAGAAGAACTAAAGATCTAATTTCAGTCCCTAAAACAGTGAGCCTTCGGCTGCCCAATTTTAGGGATCGACAAAAGTTCCAACTTGAAAGTTTGAGCAAAAGAGCTCCAAAAAGGTTATTTAAAAATGCCTAGAAAATTTGTGAAAAAATATGAAAAAGTTGCAAACATTTGATCGTCTTGGATAATCTGAATCACTTGGTTTCTCACTGGGAAGGATTAGACAAGTGGAGAGAAGACAAAGGTCAAAGATACAGAGGTTAGATACATAAAGCAAATCAGGTTCCTCATTTTATGCAGCTATTGGGGACAAGATTCAACGTAGGTGCCTTGAGATTTTTGATTGAAGAAGTGGAGGGAGTGCAAGCTTATGAAAGTAATTAGCTATAAAGAGGGTGTAAATGATTAGAAAGGGGCATGGAGCGTATAGAAAAAGTGATCTAAAACCTCATTTCAGCAAAACCCAGAAACTGTTTTAAAAATTGAGAACTTTGATTTTTTAGTGAATTGAGCTCCGCAGGTCTGTAGCTTCGTAGCTCTATAGCTCCGTAGCTATGCAAGTCCGTAGCTCCGTAGGTATGCAGCTCTGCACTTTCATGCAGGTCTGCAATTCAGAGGTGCGCTGACAATTGACTGCCAGTTCCAAAAATAACACTTTCCATGCATTGAGAGCGCATTTTGATGGCAAGTTAACTCCAACACACATCAAGTGAAGGGCCAGCTTCTATTTTTGGTGTCTCCATGCACTTCTACTTTGATTGATGGCTTGCTCCTACTTTCTCTCTCATGTTTTCTCTGTTTTTGACATGTAAAGGGCTCATGCATCCAATTAATGAATAAAATATGGATGGAGTCCCTCTAAGCACCAGTTAGATTATCAATTTGTAAATATTTAGTTTGTTTTAAATGTTTTAAAAGAATTTTATTGCATTAAGATATCTCTCACTCTCAACATAAATTGAGGAGACGATTTCTCATAAATACCCTATTGTAAAATGTAAGAAGGGCCGCCATTATTATGCAATAAGGTTATGCTTTTGGTGCTAGCATTTGGAGTGTAGTTATTCTTGCTTGAATGTGTCATTGTTTTGTGGATTTTATTCATGAGATTGTGATCGAGCCAAAGGTTTATTGTGTTGTTTCTAGTTGTGTGATCTTTTAGTTTTGGTGTTTGCTACAAATATATGAATTCCGTTGACGTAACGAGCTTGAGAAGAGATCACCCAATTGTGTCTACATAGCTTTTTGTCTCGCATGAGCGCACTTTCCGTGGCCTTGCGATTTGATGAAGAGTGAAACATCATTCGATTTGTTAAAGATTCTCACCGATGATTGCATCAGTGGATTCTAAGAAGCACTGCTCCTATTTTCATTGGTTTCCTACCGATTTCTTCAAAGTTTTAACTCGCAACGTGTTGTGTTCTGTAGCTTATTTCCATTTAGGAATTTCAATTTCAAGTTATTTGATTTCATGTTATTTAATTTCAGTTTTGCTATTTTCTTTGCTAACCCCTTGTTAGAATAGGACTTCATAGTAGTTGCATTGTTAGAATTGCATTCATTGAAAAAATGGAAAATACAAAAATATTGTTCTTTTGGTGTGATATTTTGAGACAGAGAATAGATTTTACTTCAATTCCAAGACAAAAGAGTTTTTTTAGAACCAGCAAAGGCCTCCTCGTGAACATTCACATTTATCTTCTACTAAGCAGATTTTGGTACGTCGCAAGAGAAACACTGAACCTTGGAGTGGATCCTTAAAAAGATTTTCTTTTCAAGAGAGGAATTACACTATGGATTCCTGTCGTTGACCTCGTGAAAAATGAACACCCAACACTAAGCAATTCTAAGATACTCACATGTCTACAGTTGTTCCTCCTAGAACATAGAGAAGTCAATCTTCTTCTCCCCCTATTTCTAGGACTTTCATTCCTCCTTCTTTTGATGCTTTGTTGTTGATTGGTGCAATACTTCCAATTTTTGTTATTTTCAAACAAACCAAAATATTATACTAGTAGTTATGGCACTTCCTTGGGGAAATGCCATTGGTCCTATTGTCCTTGGAGCTAATAATGATTTTCTAAGAGAATCAAGGAAGAATTTTCCATGGTGATGGTACTATCTCTCCAGAACAACACCTAAGTGATTTCCATAAAGCCTATGGTATAGTAAATCCTCAACATGAGGATGTGGCTATCAAAATGTTTGTAGATACACTTGTAGACAATGTTGCTAATTAGTTTCAAGACCTACCTATTAGATGCATCACACATTGGGATACTATGAAATAAAGGTTTGAGGAATGTTAAAAAAGTACAGAGGTTGCATAAGTATTGTTTTTGCAATTGGCATAGATAAGGAAAGAACCATAAGTTTTTATGAGAGATTTTAATGCAAGGTTCAATAAACTCATCAAAAGAATACATGTTACAAGTGCACCAAAAAGTGATAATAAGAAGACTTTATATATTAGTTTTATGCCTCTTGATCTGGGATATCAAATTAGAAGAGAAAATGTAGCAAACTTACAAGCTTCTCAAACACTAGCTATGGAGATGTAGGATGACATGATAGCATCCGGTAAGTGGAAAAGAGAATTCCAATATGGAGCCATGAATAATACAACTAGTATTTCAAACAATACAGAAGCCATGCTTCAAAAATTGTCTAATGAGCTCATTTCATTGAAGAAACAAATCAATAGGCCTGCTCATTTTTTCCATCAACCTCATCAAGAAGGTTCTAGAAACCCAAATGGAGGTAAAATATTGCAAATATCACCTATTCAATAGAGATTAGCAATTGAGTCTACCCCAAAAAAAAAAAATATGTGTGCTTTTCACTTAAGGGTAGCTCATGATGGAGATACATATACTGATATGATCAAATATAGATAGATGGTGGATAATAAATTACAAACAATTGGATATCCTAAAAGTGAGGATGATCATACTCCTCGTGGAGACTCTGAAAACTATTTCTTGGAGTATGAGTTAGATTCAAAAGCAAGAGGTGACTCTTTTGCAACTATAAAGGACCTCAATTAATAGTGATGAGCAGAGGTCAAAAGAATAGAAATCAGACCAACAATTCAATTCCTGTCAAAAGTAATGCACCATCAAACAAAGTTGATAAAGACAGTGGCATGGAAACTTCAACTTCACAAAAGGAACACAAAGTTAGTCAGCTAATTCCTTTGACATCATACAATACTATGAAGAGATAAGAATCCAAATATCTCCATTAGATTACTTGAAGTGTAATCTTGATCAATTGAAAAGATTAGTTGAGCATTGTGATAATAAAGATGGGGGCCATGTTAATATTAATGCTAATGTTGATCATCACAATAAAGCTAGCACTAGTGGAACTTCTGTTACTAATGAAGATTTTGCACTCCCTAAGTTGTTTAAAGAAGAAGAACCTATTGTCTTAGCCACATGATCAAATAAAAAATTGATGCCTTCTACATTTCCTTGTTCATCAATGGAAATGGATTGAGTAACTGCATCATAGATTCAAGAGCCTTTGATAATGTAATGCCTACTTATCTAGCAAAACATGTAGGCCTTCCATTGACTAAAACTTTTGGTAGATGTTATTCAATGGATGCAAAACAAGTGCCCTTTCTTGGATAGATACAAGATGCTCAAGTTTTCCTTGCTGCTTACCCTTCCAAAAGACTCAAACTCACTATTCTGGTAGTAGACATACCTACAAGCTATAGAATGATCCTAAGTAGAAGTTTTTGCAAAGACATGGGGGGAGAGGTAAAACTAGATTGGTCTTGTGCCTCTATCCAAGTTGAAGATAAAAAGGTGAAGCTAGAACTAGAAGAAAAGGAAAAATTCACTATCTTGAAATCAAATGATCCTAGGTCTCAAATCTTGTATCATGAAATGTAGTTTGGTAATTATATGTTGTTCTCTAACACCCCTAATATTTTAGAAGAATTAGAACAAACTAAAGGTGATTAGTTGTGAATTTTGGAATTCAATGGCAGTTGTGCTAATGTTGGTTCAAGTGCAAGAGTAGTGTTGACATCAATGAGTGGGGAAATGACTTGCTTTTCTTATAAGTTAGGTTTCAAAAATACTAACAATACTACAGAGTATGAAGCCCTTCTCCTCGATATAATTGTAGCTAAAAAAAAAGGAGTTAAGATACTCAAAGCTCAAAGATATGCAGAATTGGTGGTGAGACAAATCAAAAACCAACATGTAGTAAAGAACTCAAGATTGAGGAACTATCATGATAAGGTGTGGGATGAAATTGAGAGTTTGGATGCCTTCTCAATTTCATTAGTACCAAGGGAATTCATTTCAAGAGTTGATTCTTTGGCAGTTTTTGCATCATTTCTCTTACCACATCTTGATTTCAAAGATCAAGTTCATAAAGTAGAAGTTATATTTAGGCCGAATGTCCTTGATAATGAAGATTCATGGTAGGTGTTTGAAGATGATAAGAACATACTAAAATTCATAGAAGGGGTTGAACCTTTTGAAGGCTTGTATTTTGAAAGAAGCACTAATTCTCAAGGTGATCTAGTGATAGGTGACAAAAGTAAATCAGAGCCTGATATAATTCAATTGAAAGGTAATAAGATTCCAACTCATCTAATTTTTTTAGAAAGGATTTTTGATAGGCATGATGCATACATAAAGAGAGAAAGAGATAAGAAAGGAAAAACCTATGGTGAATATGATGGAATCAATATAGGGATAGAATTTAGTCCAAAAATGATAAATAATAGGAAAGTGGTTCACACTAGAAGAGAGGATAGACATCAGGAAATTACTCATTGAATTTTAAGTTGTATTTTCTTGGAGAATCAATATAGGGATAGAATTTAGTCCAAAAATGATAAATAATAGGAAAGTGGTTCACACTAGAAGAGAGGATAGAGATAAGGAATTTACTCATTGAATTTCAAGTTGTATTTTCTTGGAGCTATTAAGACCTTAAAAATTTCATGGGTGGAAAGTTCAAACATGAAATCCTTCTTAAAC
Organism: Cupressus sempervirens; assembly: GCA_028749045.1. Taxonomy (NCBI): domain Eukaryota; kingdom Viridiplantae; phylum Streptophyta; class Pinopsida; order Cupressales; family Cupressaceae; genus Cupressus; species Cupressus sempervirens. The sequence continues at coordinate 531,735,700 of CM053793.1, forward strand.
TAGAAGAAACACCATTTAGGCAGAAATAAAGAAACTATAACCCTATAGTTGAAGGAGCAATATTCAAGGAGATTGACATAATACTTCAGGCTAGGATTATATATCATATTCATCATTCTACTTGGGTTTCTAATATTGTGCTGGTAAGGAACAAGAATGGAGAGATAAGGATTTTTCTAGATTTCATAAATCAAAATCAAGCCTCTCTCAAAGATAATTTTACACTCCCTAATATGGATCATCTCTTACAAACTGTTGCAAGGTTAGAAATGATGTCCATGTTAGATGGTTTTTTAGGGTACAATCAGATTTAGTTAAATGAAGCAAATAAGTTCAAAAATGCATTTACCACACCATGGTATACTTTTTCCTACAACAGAATGCCTTTTGGCTCAATTAATGCAAGTGCAACCTTTCAGTGTGGTATAAATTTGGCTTTTAGTGATTTGAAAGATATAATCAATGTGATATATCTTGATGATTTGATAGTCTTTTCTAAAAAGGGAAAAGATCATATTAAAGATCTAGAAAAAGTGCTACAAAGATGTAGAGATCATGGTGTCTCACTAAATCCAAAGAAGTCAATATTTTATGAGACAGAATGAAAACTGCTTGGTCATATTGTATCTCAAGAAGGAGTGAAGATTGATCTAGACAAAATTAAAGCCATCCAATAATTAAATTTTCCATCGAGTAAAATTAGAGTAAAGTTCTGCTTTGGCTAGGTAAACTTGCTAAGGAGATTTGTGCCTAATTTCTTTTAAATTTTTAAATGTATAGTCAATATGATGAAAGGTAATAAAACCTTTAAATGGAGTGATATTGGGAAAAATGATTTTGAAGATATCAAAGGTGCCATTGCCAAAGCCCCTATACTTGTCCATCCTAATTACACTAAAGAGTTCAATATTTACTGTTATGCCTCAAAACATACTATGTCAGCTATATTGATGCAAGAAAATAAAGAAAGAATACAAGCTCCAATTTTCTTTTATGAGTATACCATTAAAGAATCAAGAATTGAGATACTCATAGATGGAAAAAAATGCATATGCAGTGGTGAGAGCCCTTAAAATTTTTAGGTTTTATGTGCTACACTCTCATTCAGTGATATATGTGCCAGATCTTATAGTAAAAATTATTTTGAAACAACAAGAGGTTGGTTGTAATAATAGAGGAGTTTGGATAGAAAAAGTCCAAGAATATGATATAGAAATTAAGCCAACCAAACTTGTAAGAGGTAATGCACTCTTTAAAGCCTTGGTAGAAGATCAACAATTCAAAGAAGAAGATACTCCAAAAGTTCTTATGGTAAGTCTCCAAGATCCTTGGTTCTCAAACATTGCTTATTTTCTGACATATGATGAATGCCCTAGTGGATTGACTACTGAGAAAAGAAGAGATCTAAAAAAAAAATCCTTCAAGTATGTAATTCATGATGATGTCTTGTACAAGAGAGCAATTGATGGAACATTTTTGAGATGTGTGGAGAAGGAGCAACAGGTAAAGTTGTTGACATCTTTTCATAATGAGGCATGTGGAGGACACTTCTCTTCTACTGTCATTTACATTTAAAATTATGAGGCAATGTTGTTATTGGCTTGACATGTTTAAAGATGCATATAAGTGGGTAGCTAATTGTGAGAAATGTAAGGTGTTTACTGGTAAACCTCAACTTGTTGCCCTACCTCTTAGGCCAATGATAATTGAAGCTCATTTTCATCAATAAGGTTTAGATTTTATAGGCCCAATCAATCCTCCTTCTAGTCAAGGAAACTCTTACATACTAAGTGCCACATACTATTTCAGTAAATGGGTTAAAGAAAAGCCAATGAAGAAGACTTCATCATAAGTAGTATGTAAATTTCTCAAAGAGCATATATTGATTAGGTTTGTAGTTCCTGTGAAATTGATAATGGATAATGCATCTTATTTTTCTTCCTTAGAAATCATTGAGTTTTTCTATGATAATGGTATTCAAGTTGGTCATTCCTTTGATTATTTTCCTCAAGGAAATGGATAGGTTCAATCTAGTAATAAGAATCTAGTTAATATTTTGAATAAATTCATCTCAAATAATCAAAAAGTTGGCATAAGAAGATACATGATGCTTTATGGGCCGATAGGACCACACCTAAAAGAGCTATTGGTATCTCATGTTTTGAAGGTCTATGGAGTGGAAGCTAATTTGTCATTTCCTCTAGAGCTTGTTGCATGTAAACTAAAGAATGTGATTAAAAAGGATGTTTTCAAACATGGATTAGAAAAGAGGATTTTGTATCTTACCAAATTGTAAGAAGAGAGAGAAGAGATGGTTGATAAAATCCTTGAACACTAGGGAAAGGTAAATAAATTGTTTGATAGAAGAGCAAGGCCTAGAAAATTCATGGAAGATGATTTGGTATTGCTATGGGATAAGAGACATGAGCCAAGAGGTATGCATTCTAAGTTTCAGTCTTTGTGGAAATGGTATTTTCAAATCATACAAGTGAATCAGAATAATTCTTTCAAATTGGCATATCCCACTAGGGAAACCCTGCCATGTTTTTATAATGGTAGAATTTGAAGTTGTATCAAATGCAAAATTGAAAGCAGGTAACCCTACATAGTACTAAGATAGGTAGCTTTTCCTTTCATGCAGTTTTCTTTAGCTTAGTTTCTTATTTTCCTAAGTAGTTTGTTGTTATTTTCCTAGTTTAGTCTATTCTTTTTGTTTCCAAGTTGTCACCTTTTTTTGCGAAACCAAAGATTGCTAGGTTCCTTCCTAGGCACTAACATGCCTAGTTCCTCCATTAGGGCCAGTTATTGCCATGATTTTAGTCCCCTATTCTTAAAATTCTAAGGTTGCTATCAAGTCAAGGGTTAGGGTCTTGTTTGGTTCTAGTTTTTCATTTAGTGCTTCTTATCTTATCTATTTCCTAAGTTTAAATTGATGGGAATCAATCATGTTAAAGTGCATTCAAGTCCTACTAGGTGATTGAGGTGGGAGGGTAAGTATCAATCCATTCTTAGATGAGAGGGAAGCAATTCTAATTCTCTGAGAATTTCTAACTTCATTTTCAAAGGTCTCTATCTAAAGGAAGGATACATTTAAAATATATCATTGGCATATTCAGATAAAATGGTAGTGAATAATATTGAAGACCAAGGCTAAAAGATGATATGTAGATCATGAGAACAAGCTATAAACAATATCAATTGAATTTGATGTAGAGTGAACACTAAAAGATGCATAAATGGAAAAGAACATGGTCAAAGGTGGTGAAAACTAAGTTGAAATTGAATCAACATTCCAAAACACATCTGAATGTCCATGTCATCGAGTTGACTACTCAAGTTACCTTGGAAATAAGACCTTTTCCACAATTATCAGATCTTAAAAGATCTATGCTTATCATTATGTTTCTTTCCAAAGTTGCAAAAGAAATAGTCATAGAGAGGTAGTGACAAGCTGACACTTGTCTATGGGACCCAATTGAGGTGGGACCTTCTTTGAGTCATGCACAATAATTAAGAAACACAATGAGGATCATTGATCTCAAGACAGATCTATGACTGCCATTATGTCACTATGTAAAGTTGCTCAATTGTTAAATATGGTGACATAGTGATAGAGAAACACATGTACTAATGGGTAGATCACTTTCTATAGTCATTAGATTCTCTAGGCATTGAAATAGTGTCACCTATCTACCATGATGTACACAACTAGAAGGTAGACCTGCACTACAAACCAAACAAGAGATCTTTTTCGCAACCATCAGATCTTAGAAGATCAATGCTTGTCATTATGTCACTTACAAAAGATGCAAGAAAAATAATCTTAGCGACATAATGATGATTTGACACATGCACCTTGGTGGACCCGCAAATTAATCATGATTGTTGGTTTAAGATCGATGACCAAAATTCAAAATCATTGTGACTGTTGAGATACAAATTATACAGATTTTGTGCCAACAACAAAATATGAAGGAAAAGAAGATTTTGAAAGGGTTTTCTGAAGCTACATGAAGATGAACAGTTTCGAGGTGTTCTTGGAGGTGTCATGGGATCAACACATCACCAGGAATGATGTCATGCATCTATACCATGTTGAAGATTAGATATTTTTCATGTATTATTCATATTTTCTTTCTATTTTGTGATTGTTTCTCTACCAGAACTAAGGGATGACAAAAAACTATAAATGCAATTTCTTTTGATAATAAAGAGGTTGGCAAAATTGATGGTGAATTGGTTCTGTAATTCCATTTACCTTATTTGCTCATCATTTTTTGTTTCCCATGCACAAATTGGTTCTACATTAAGAGTTGGAAGAAAATCATATGTGATTCTATGAAAATCATATGGATTCCATTTCATTTTCGTAATTATAGTAAAGGTGATTCCATTTACTTTCTTCATATATGGTTATGTTTCCTCTCTTGCTAGTTTCATAACACGTTAGATAGTTTCATTGGGAAGTGAAAGATAAATGTGTATGAATCTATTAGTTATTTGTTAGATTCCATTTCATTCAAGGCTAATAGTTAGAAGCAATTCCACTTGTCTTCATATGCATGTCTTCTTCCACACCCCTTTTGCATTTAGATGGTTAATTTGTATTTAGAATAGAAGAGTAAAAAATCTCATGATAATCTACTTCAGTCATTCCATTGGGTGTGATAGGCTATTCAAATATATTTTTCATAAATTTTTTATGTCTATAAACAATTTGGTTATCCTATACTACTATCGGGTTAAGAGCTTATAATGTTAAAACTTCTGATCTCATAAAAACATGTTCATTGCATATCATTGCAAATCATAAAGGAGCTATACCTAGTAATTTAGAGGGTAGTGATAGAATGCATACACTAACCCATTTGTTGGTAAACTTACTTTTGTCTCTTCAAAACATTGGGTATTAAAGAGTTAGGTTATACAATCTAATAGGAAGAAAAATTGTTTTTGATAAGATAAACAGGTTTTATAGGGACCCTAAAACCTAAAAGTAGTTACATAAACATGGCTGAAAATAAGAAAAAGAAGCCCAACCAGAAAAAAAAAAAGTCTAACAACTGATAATAAGCACAAGGCCCAACCAACAATAGAGACCAACAAAAAGGCCAGAAAAAAAAACTATCTTTAATAGAACTTAGCAAAAGCCAGAACTAAAAGCCAAAAAAGAAACAACAAAAACACAAAAAGACAGAACAAGAGGGCTATGCTTCATTCTTCTTCTTGAGATCCTGCATGGTCTGGGCAACCTCATAAATCTTCTAGTGCTCCTTGGCCATCTGCTCTTGGACTTTCTCTATTTCTTTGTCCAAACTAGTAAAGGTGCTATTAGTGGCCATATCTTCATCAGACCTGGCTCTACCTCTGTCCTTTCCATCCTCACCTACCAGAAGTCCTTTGTTTTTGAGCACACTAGTTAAGGAGAGAATATTGTCATTGATTGAATTGAGGAGAGAGATCATCTGACTAGCCAAATTATGATTATAGTTTTCGAGATTCTTTATTCTCCTCTTAGCCAGACTGACTCTATCCTCTTGATCCTCTTGATTCTCATTTTCTGTCTTCTTCTTGTTGCCCTCCAACTGACAAACCTTCTCTTTGACCTCTTCCAGCTCATGGTATAGCCACTTGATAGATCTAAAATTATTAATCATGTTGTTATGAGAATTGCTCAAAAGATTCATACCCATCTCCCTAGCATTATCAATGATGGCCAAAATAACAGGGTCTATAAGCTCTTCAAGCATGGGTTGTTCCTAGTTTTCCACCAAAATCTAAGGATTCATTACTTCTGTAAAAATTCCCATTGTCACAATCCTAACATTGAAATTCCTCAAAGCTTTTCGCCTATTTTTGACAAGCACTTCCTCCTCTTTACCACTAGTATTATCCTTTTCCTTCTCCTTGGGATGAGGGTATGGATGAACAAGGGAGAGAGGGAGAATCATAACATCCAACCGTTGATTTGAAACCCTCTCATCATCTGCATCATCCCTCTTCCATTTCTTCCTTGCATGTTCCTCTTTAATCTCCACTTCCATCTCCTTGTCCTCATCATCAGAAGTCATGTCCTCCTCATCCTCATTATAATCCATATCATCTTTACTAGAGGTTTGGCCATGGTCTCTTGGGCTCTTTCTTCTTGGGGTTATATCAGAGGACAACTTCTTAACATGACCCTTAATTTTCTTACCAGAAGAAACATTTCCCCCTCCTCAAAGCTAATGCTCTAAATATCATTAGAATTAGAAGAGTAGCTAGAGCTACCATTGTCAGCTTCCACATCCAACAAGGGATTGTTGCTAACTATCTGAGCTTTGAAGTACTCATGGACAAGTAGTAACAATCCCTCATGCAGAGCAAGGTTGACAATAGGTTTCTTCTTAAAGCTCGTGATTGCCTTACTCATGGAGGTAAATAAATAGTAAGGGAAAGAAATTTTACTATCATGGCAAAAATGATTAAGAAGAATGAAATGATGGGTTCTTAGTCAATCAAACCTAGAGTCTAGAGTAATATATTCAATGATAGCATGCAAAACATACCTCTAGAGCTTCTTGATGGATTTTGTCACATAAAATGTCTCTCTTAATCAATTCATTCATTTCTTTAGTGCTCTTCACAAAATCCTTCATTGCATTGGTTGAGAGTTTTTTATCCTTGTAAAACTTGAAACCCTCCATAGGAATCTCAGTAACTGCAGTGACTACCTCCTCTGTGATAAAAAAATGAGACATCGTTCACCTTCACCTTGTTGTCTTTCCATGAATTCATCTTGTTGTTGGTGACCTTAGGATCGAAACAATGAAGCTTTTCAATGTAACTTGCAACCCCTCCCTTTTCCAACCATTTCTAAACGTTTTCCCTATTTCTCCATTTCTCCACTTCCCCCACCAGCTCCTTTCTACAATGTTCTCCCATCATCGCTTCAATTTTAGCTCCTACAATTATCATATACTTTGAGCTCTGCAACTCCTTCGCAAATGGAATTTTGGCACTGTTTCTTTGACAAGTGCCAAAATAATTCACCTCACAAAAACACAAGAAATAAATGAAGATTTCAACCCACAAATGTGCCGAAAAGACAATGATAACCTCAATTGCTTGCGAAAACCCAAAAAGCCTTTATGAATCATACTCATTTCCCAAATTCCTTTAATTTTCATTATTGCAATTAGGTCTCCACCGTACACCCCTAGAATTTTTGTAGGTCGATAAGGGTCTTGGCTTCCATCGAAATATCTTTTTCGATTGCCATGTAATCAACTTGTCAGATACATCATCTATCATTCTATTTCTCACATACATATGCAAAATTTAAAATCACATGAGAGCAATGCAAGGAGGTTTCCATAATCCCTTTTTTTCTTCTATTATTCATCCTGGTTCAAGGCTCCATTGGGAAAGAACCAGTAAGAAAAACCAATGTCTTTACCAATACATCAAAATTCAAATACATTTTACATAATAATACAATTCAAATGAAATCTCTTCAAAATCTTTCACAAGTGCTTTCTTCCAACACCTTCAAAACTTCAAGGAAATACAAAGAGAAGACAAGAGATGACCTAGGTGAAAAATCACAATATCAAGAATACAACAAGCATACACCCCAACCTAGTTTTACACAATAGATCCAAACATAGGACCTGAATAGGGGGGAGGTGTATTTTTTCAATGGGAGACGTCAATCACCATGCCATAACATAGCCCTTTCGGGGCTAAAACTTTAAAAAATTTCGTTCTTCTACAAGGCCCTTTCGAGGCTAATACCACAAGGATTTTCATTCCTTTCTATATTCAAGAATTCACAATATCAACAAGGCATGTGATGATAAGTAGGGGCCCATACACCCTACCCTCTTTCCCTCCTCTCACAATGAGAGGAGACTCTACACCATTGAGGTAAAACTAAGGCCCTTCCCCTGTACATGGCCACTTCTTCCTTATCCAAGGGTGAGTAATGCCAAAACAATCCCTATGAAATCCTCTCAAAACACAAAACATAAAAGCAAACATAACATCAAAATAAAACAAGTTAAGATCCCTCCCAATCAACCCTAACACACAAGCAAGCAATACAAAAAAAGCACAATGCCTTATGCATGATTCAAGCAAGATTCAAGCATGAACAAATGAAGAAAAAATTCAAATAAGTGAAGGAATCCTACCTTCACCAAAAGAGTTATGGCAAAAATGGTGGGTTGAGAAGAGCTTTTCCTTTTCTTTCTTCAATCTTCAAACTTTTCTCCAAAACTAGAGATTGGGTAACAACCCAAAACTACTCCAAAATGTCTCTAAGTATGATCCTTAACTCAATTAGACTTCAAGTAACCTCAAGATGAAGTTTGAGTCATGAATTCAAGTAGGAGCAATCAATTTTCGTAATCAACCAAAAGTAGGGTTTTTGAGTGACCCTATAAGTCAACCAAGGAGGCTAAGGGGGTGGAAAGTGCTCCCCACCCATACCTTTACCCCTAGGGCACTTAAATTTAATGCTTTTAGGCCTTAAACACTTAATAGGAACAATTAAAAGCTAGGAGAATACTAAGACCAAAAGACAACTTTCAAAGAATTACAATACAAAGATAGCACAATTTAACAAGGGGTTCAGTTCTATATTTCCATTAGGTTTCCCAGCTAAATATCTTGCACACTCATTGCACACATCAGTAGGTTCAAGAATCACATCCATTATGAAATTTATGTATCAGAAAAAAAAATCATATAAATTAAAACACCCATTTTTCTAATAATCAATTGTTTATCTAATTCTACTCATTTTTTGAGTGTTAAAATTGCATAATCAAAGTGTTAGTTTTGCATTCATTTACTTCATCATTGTACATGTATTACATTAATATTACCACAATGTATTAATATTATTCTAATATCGATCGATGGAATATAAGTAGAGCTATTGCATAGCCTAGACATCAAAGAACTAATTACTATGTTGTCATGAAATAAGTTGTTCAACTATATACAAACTCAATTCTAAAACTAAATATAATTAAATTGACGATCTATTGAGAAATGATGATAACGATAATAAAATATATAGCTACAAATTGAGTTAACTAGAATCTAAACTAAATTCACTAAGACAATTTATAATTGCAACATAACCATTAACTTTCCTTATCAATGAGCACTAGAGTTACACTAATTAAACCTTTACTAACCACTTAATTTTAAATCTAAATTTATTTGAAAAAAAACATTTCTAAAGGTAATAACAATATAATTAATTTAACTACGATTAGATAAGAAAATAAAACAAGCTTTCATAACCTACCAATCTAACATTTTAATTTAGAAATTATCTCCAACGTACTTATAACAATCTAATTTATATTAATCTATCATTACAATTAAAATTGAAGACTAAGGTTAATTCAAAAATATCTATAAGTCAAACTAAGCTTTTTTTTGATTTTAAACTATTATAAATTTAGTGCTACTCTTAATCTGAAATATTAACAAATCTTAAAACTAACCAACACAAACTATACTAACCTAGACTTCATACTAATTATTACTATCAAACTACACCACAAAATAAATATAACTCTAATAAATAAGCAAAATTAGAATAGCATTATCTATCGATATATGCTACATTAATATTAATGCTAAACAAATCTACTACATTACTAACTATCAAAATAAATGAATTACAATCTAAATCATACTATACTAAAAGAATGAATTAAACTACTAATAAAATATATATATGAAACAACTAACTAAAATTCTAAACTAACACAAATTTAATATGAACTAACTACAACATGCTAATACTAATGCTAAATGATAAAACATAAACTAACTTAAATCAAAATTAAAAGAAAATAAAATAAACTATATTTAATATAAACTAATCATCACAAAAACTAAAACTAACCTAAACATCTAATACTACTAAAGTAATACTAAACTAACAATCCTATTACAAAACTAACTTACTATCTTAAACATAGTAACATACACTAACTTCTCCCTGACCCCTACCTACCATCCCCACCCACCTAGCCCTATTACCATCATGCTTAGGCGAATCCCCAAGCATTGCACGCTACCCCAAGCCTGCACGCGCAAACTTGTCCTCGTTTTCCCTGACAGGCGGGAAATTCTCCAAGCAAGCGCAAATGAAGGGGAAGTTGGGAAGAGTGTGGGGTTGAAAAGTTTTGTTTTTAAACATGGGAAATCTTTCTCCCTAGGCGCCCACCCACAACCTGTCACCTCCTTCCTCAAACCACTAACAAGAAGATCTGGTGCACCATCCAAGGGCATGTTAGATGTTGAATTGATCTCCTTGGTTGCGCACTATACAAGGAACAATAGCAGCAGAGGTTTCCAAAAGTATGTAAGATGGCTTTAATGCCAATATTGAAAGGTTAACTTTTCCCAAAAGCAATTAACCCCACCATGCTGTGCCCAAAAACTTAAGAGGCAGGGGTGACGTCAACAACATTATGGTGACATCCCTCCTCCACTCAATGCTTAGGTAAGGAAAAAAAAAAGCAAGTGGGAACAAGGGATCAATTGGGTAATAAATAGTTATGGGAGATAATGACCAAGTTTAGTGGGTAGTACCAGAGGATGGGGTAAAGTAGTTATTGTAAAAAGTTAATTTGGTAGGGATTGGGCATAAGTTTAGCTAGGCTATGTGTCACAAGTAACTTATTTGATTTTGCAATTTAAGTTATAGTATTTTGTTTAAAGAAAGAACAATTTTGTGTGAAGTTCAAAGGGGAATAACTCAAAGAATATTCTCTATGACTTGGGGAAATTCAAATTTCCTCTATACATTTTCCAAAGAGCTAAATGCTCTTGTAGGTGCACTTTTTCTTTGAATGCCAATTTTTGTCTAAGTGATGACATGTTTTTGAAGTGTGAAAATTCTCTAGCTAGCCTAATTTTCTAAGAGGTATATTTTGGTCTAATAGTGTTATATAACAAGGTGATGTAAATGTATATATATTTTGTTGTCAATTCTTTTTTTTCTATAATTATGTTTAATCAATCATCATATAAAAAGGTGTATGTTCCATTTATTCAGATTTCAAGGTGATACATAACTCTTAACCATGTTTTATTTTGTAAATTAAATAATTCAACAAGGAGAGAGACAAATTTGTGATCACAATGTAATATTTTTATTTTCTCTTAATACTTAAACATCGAATTGGAAACTTCAACATATCAAATTGCTTTTCATTAACATAATTGAAACTTGAAAATTCATGATTCAAAGACATCATCTATCATTTATTTCTCAGATACATATGCAAAATTTGAAATCACATGAGAGCAATGCAAGGAGGTTTCCATAATCCCTTTTTTTTTCTTCTATTATTCATCCTAGTTCAAGGCTCCATTGAGAAAGAACCAATAAGAAAACCTAATGTCTTTGCCAATACATCCAAATTCAAATACATTTTACATAATAATACAATTCAAATGAAATCTCTTCAAAATCCTTCACAAGTGCTTTCTTCCAATACCTTCAAAACTTTAAGGAAATACAAAGAGAAGACAAGAGCTAACCCGGGTGAAACATCACAACATCAAGAATAGAACAAGCATACACCCCAACCCAATTTTACACAATAAATCCAAACATAGGACCTGACTAGGGGGGAGGTGGATTTTTCCAATGGGAGATGCCAATCACCATGCCATAACATAGCCCTTTCAAGGCTAAAACTTCAAGAACTTTCGTTCTTCTACAAGGCCCTTTCGAGGCTAATACCACAAGAATTTTCATTCTTTTCCATATTCAAGAATTGAAAATATCAACAAGGCATGTGATGACAAGTAGGGGCCTATAAACCCTACCCTCTTTCCCTCTTCTCACAATGAGAGGAGACTCTACACCATTGAGGTCACTTTAAGGCCCTTCCCCCATACATGGCCACTTCTTCCCTATCCAAGGGCGAGTAATGCCAAAAAAATCTCGATGAAATCTCCTCAAAACACAAAACATCAAAGCAAGCATGAGAATAATATCAAAAGAAAACAAATTAAGATCCCTCCCAATCAACCCCAGCACACAAGGAAGCAATACAAAAACAACACAATGCCTTATGCATGATTCAAGCAAGATTCAAGCATGAACAAATGAAGAAATAATTCAAATAAGTGAAGGACTCCTACCTTCACCAAAAGAGTTATGGCAAAAACTGTGGGTTGAGAAGAGATTTTCCTTTTCTTCCTTCAATCTTCAAACTTTTCTCCAAAATTAAAGATTGGGTAACAACCCAAAACTACTCCAAAACGCTTCTTAAGTATGATCCTTAACTCAACTAGACTTCAAGTAACCTCAAGATGAAGTTTGAGTCACCAACTCAAGTAAGAGGCAATCAATTTTCACAATCAACCAAAAGTAGGGTTTCTGAGTGACCCTAAAAGTCAACCAAGGAGGCTAAGGGGGTGGAAAGTGCTCCCCATGCATACCCTTACCCCTAGGGCACTTAAATTTAATGCTTTTAGGCCTTAAAGACTTAATAAGAATAATTAAAAGCTAGGAGAATAGTAAGACCAAAAGACAACCTTCAAAGAATTACAATACAAAGATAGCACAATTTAACAAGGGGTTTAGTTTTGTCTTTCCATTAGATTTTCCAGCTAAATATCCTGCACACTCATTGCACACATCAGTAGGTTCAAGAATCATATGCATTATGAAATTTACATATCAAAAAAAAAATCATATAAATTAAAACATTCATTTTTCTAATAATCAATGTTTATCTAATTCTACTCATTTTTTGACTATTAAAATTGCATAATCAAAGTGTTAGTTTTGCATTCATTTACTTCATCATCATACATGTTCATAAAGCATTAAATGATGAAAACAAATATCTAAAAGTAAAGCATCACACATCATAATAGCATAATAATGTTTAGTGCATCAAATAATGTTCTGACATATTGAGTCATAAGTATCAAAATAATAATGTATCATCGATGCTAGGATGGGTTAGGGCGAGACCTCACATCCTCTACCACTAGGCATGAATTTCCTCTTGGAGTTCATCAAAAAGTTATGGGTATTGAGATTGCATTCGTGCTACATCCTCCCATGAAGCCATGACCTCATCATAGCAATCCCACTAGACTCTAACCTAGTCCAACTCTCGGCCTTGACGTGCTAGGGTCCATCGGGCAATAATACAAATAGGCTCCAGTGCTAATCAGCCTTTCAAATCCACTTGTAGCCTCAATAACTATAGCCAGATGCTTAGTCTGGCAGTTGTCAACTACTACAAAAACTTTGTGGGATCTACCCATGTCTCCAATTGTCGGCTTTGAGAGAGCCCCTCTTTGACTACTGGATGACTGTCCCTGTGGACACTCTCTAGCTATATGACCCATGCCACCACAAGTGTAGCATGGTCCTCGGGTATAAGATCATGCATCCTGTGATCCAGACCGTTTTGGGCCTCCTGACTTGTTAGACCCACTATATCCACCCCTGGAAGACTGCTAAGTCTTCACTGACTGTGGCTGTGGGGCATGTACTTTCTGATCCTACTGTGATTGCCACTAGTTGGGCTTGGAGCCCTGATAGCCCTATGAGGGTTCCTGCTACTGCTACTGCTGAGGTTGTTGGCCCTTAGAGGACCCTGGTGTATAGTTCTGATTCCCTTTCCAAGGAGGTTTCTGCTAGGAAGAGTTTCAGTTCTGAGATCGATCTTGTGACTTCTGCCTACCTCAAGTATCCTAAAAAACTAGTGCTATCTCCACTACCTATCTAAAGGTGGTAGGGAAGGCCATACGAACTGGATCTTGAAGTGAGAAATTCAGACCCATGATAAAGCGATGCACTTGCAATTTCTCGTCCTTCATGTATTCAACATAAGGAAGGAGCTTGAGAAACCTGCTCTCGTATTGAGCTATTGTAAGACCCCTCTGACATAGAGAATGAAACTCCTCTATCTGCTTCTGTCTAAAGTTCTCTAATAGATACCTCTCTCGAAACCTCTTCAAGAACGACTCCCATGTGAGGGTATCCATCCTCACTCCTCCTATAGTCTCCTCATGATGCCACCAATTGGAGGCATCTCCTCTGAATTGATGGACTGCTAGTCATGCTTTAGATTAATCCCATAAGGACATAATCCAAAGCACCGCTATAAGATCTGCAACCATGCCTCTACTACTATCTCCTCAGTGGAACCGGTAAATAATGGTGGTCTGAGCTGTATCAACTCCCTGATATCATCTCCTATATGCCTAGGAGGTCTGTCAATTGGGGGTCCTCTCTGGTGTATTGACTCACCCTTGTGCTCTCCCTGACCCTCCAACTATCTTGGTGGGGGACTCTAGTCCTCTCTCTGACTTCGGGTCCCTCTGCTTCTGCTATGGGAATCAACTGACCTAGCTGAACTATAGGCACTACCCTCTTCTGAACTACACCAATCAATGTCTGAAGGGCATCTATAATGTCTCAGTTTAGGTTAGGTGGTGGAGGTGGTCCATCCTCCTATCCCGCTCTACCACCTCTCGCCCTACGACCTCTACCACGTCGGTTGCTTCGAGTAGTAGGAGGCATCCTACAAAATTTAAAATTTAGTTTAAGTTTCAGAAGCGTAATGATTTTAGGTTCCTAGTGTTGAAACACAGGCTTTGATACCAAAATGTCATGCCCAAAATATAAGGGCAAAACACACACACAAATTTTTTTAAATAATAATAAGGTTCTCAAAGTTTTAAGAGTTTGATTCATGAGAATGTATCTACTTTGTTCATCTTAAGTTTATGCTCGTGGGAAGAAATACATTGATAAAGTTAAATCATTGTTATTAAATTGGTATCAACATTTGATTCATTATTACATTAATATTACCACAATGTATTAAGATTATTCTAATATCGATCGATGGAATATAAGTATAGCTATTGCATAGCCTAGACATTAAAGAACTAATTATGTTGTCATGAAATAAGTTGTCCAACTACATACAAACTCAATTCTAAAACTAAATATAATTAAATTGATGATCTATTGAGAAATGATGATAACGATAATAAAATATATAGCTAAAAATTGAGTTAACTAGAATCTAAACTAAATTCACTAAGACAATCTATAATTGCAACATAACCATTAACTTTCCTTACCAATGAGCACTAGAGTTACACTAATTAAACCTTTACTAACCACTTAATTTTAAATCTAAATTTATTTGAAATAAAACATTTCTAAAGGTAATAACAATATAATTAATTTAACTACGATAACATTTTAATTTAAACATTATCTCCAACGTACTTATAACAATCTAATTTATATTAATCTATCATTACAATTAAAATTGAAGACTAAGGTTAATTCAAAAAGATCTATATGTGAAACTAAGCTTTTTATTTTATTTTAAACTATTATAAATTTAGTGCTACTCTTAATCTGAAATATTAACAAATCTTAAAACTAACCAACACAAACTATACTAACCTAGACTTCATACTAATTATTACTATCAAACTACACCACAAAATAAATATAACTCTAATAAATAAGCAAAATTAGAATAGCATTATCTATCGATATATGCTACATTAATATTAATGCTAAACAAATCTACTACATTACTAACTATCAAAATAAATGAATTACAATCTAAATCATACTATACTAAAAGAATTAATTAAACTACTAATAAAATATATATATGAAATAACTAACTAAAATTCTAAACTAACACAAATTTAATATGAACTAACTACAACATGCTAATACTAATGCTAAATGATAAAACTTAAACTAACTTAAATCAAAATTAAAAGAAAATATACTAAACTTTATTTAATATAAACTAATCATCACAAAAACGAAAACTAACCTAAACATCTAATACTACTAAACTAATACTAAACTAACAATCCTATTACAAAACTAACTTACTATCTTAAACATAGTAACATACACTAACTTCCCACTGACCCCTACCTACCATCCCCACCCACCTAACCCTATTACCATCATGCTTGGGTGAATCCCCAAGCATTGTGTGCTACCTCAAGCCTACTGGTGCAAACATGTCCTTATTTTCCCTGACGGGCGGGAAATTCTCCAAGCAAGCGCAAAGGAAGGGGAAGTTGGGAATAGTGTGGGGTTGAAAAGTTTTGTTTTTAAACATGGGAAATCTTTCTCCCTAGGCGCCCACCCACAACCTGTCACCTCCTTCCTCAAACCACTGACAAGAAGATCTGGAATGCTGTCCAAGGGCATGTGGGATGTTGACTTGATCTCCTTGGTTGCGCGCTATACAAGGAACAATAGTAGCAGAGGTTTCCAAAAGTATGCAAGATGGCTTTAATTCCAATATTGAAAGGTTAACTTTTCCCAAAAGCAATTAACCCCACCATGCTACACCCAAAAACTTAAGAGGCAGGGGTGACGTCAGCAACACTATGGTGACATCCCTCCTCCACTCAACGCCTAGGTAAGGGAAAAAAAAAAAGCAAGTGGGAACAAGGGATCAGTTGGGTAATAAATAGGTATGGGAGATAATGACCAAGTTTAGTGGGTAGTACCAGAGGATGGGGTAAAGTAGTTATTGTAAAAAGTTAATTTGGTAGGGATTGGACATAAGTTTAACTAGGCTATGTGTCACAAGTAACTTATTTGATTATGCAATTTAAGTTATAGTATTTTGTTTAAAGAAACAATGATTTGTGCGAAGTTCAAAGGGGAATAACTCAAAGAATATTCTCTGTGACTTGGGGAAATTAAAATTTCCTCCATACATTTTCCAGAGAGCTAAATGCTCTTGTAGGTGCACTTTTTCTTTGAATGCCAATTTTTTTCTTAGTGATGACATGTTTTTGGAGCGTGAAAATTCTCTAGCTAGCCTAATTTTCTAAGAGGTATATTTTGGTCTAATAGTGTTGTATAACAAGGTGATGTAAATATATATATATATATATATATATATATATATATATATATATATATATATATATATATATATATATATATTGTTGTCAATTCTTTTTTTTCTATAATTATGTTTAATCAATCATCATATAACAAGGTGTATGTTCCATTTATTCAGATTTCAAGGTGATACATAACTCTTAACCAAATTTGAATTTGTCAATTAAATAATTCAACAAGGAGAGAGACAACTTTGTGATCACAATGTAGGATTTTTATTTTCTCTTAATACTTAAACATTGAATTGGAAACTTCAACATATCAAATTGCTTTTCATTAACATAATTGAAACTTGAAAATTCATGATTCAAAGACATCATCCATCATTCTATTTCTCAGATACATATGCAAAATTTGAAATCACATGAGAGCAATGCAAGGAGGTTTCCATAATCCCTTTTTTTTTCTTCTATTATTTATCCTGGTTCAAGGCTCCATCGGAAAAGAACTAGTAAGAAAACCTGATGTCTTTGCCAATACATCAAAATTCAAATACATTTTACATAATAATACAATTCAAATGAAATCTCTTCAAAATCCTTCACAAGTGCTTTCTTCCAATACCTTCAAAACTTCAAAGAAATACAAAGGGAAGACAAGAGCCGACTCGGGTGAAACATCACAATATCAAGAATACAACAAGCATACACCCCAACCCAGTTTTACACAATAGATCCAAACATAGGACTTGACTAAGGGAGAGGTGAGTTTTGCTAATGGGAGACGTCAATCACCATGCCATAACATAGCCCTTTCGGGGCTAAAACTTCAAGAACTTTTGTTCTTCTACAAGGCCCTTTTGAGGCTAATACCACAAAGATTTTCATTCCTTTCCATATTCAAGAATTCACAATATCAACAAGGTATATGATGACACGTAGAGGTCCATACACCCTACCCTCTTTCCCTCCTCTCACAATGAGAGAAGACTCTACACTATTGAGGTCCAACTAAGGCGCTTCCCCCATACATGGCCACTTCTTCCCTATCCAAGGGTGAGTAATAACAATACAATCCCCATGAAATCTCCTCAAAACACAAAACATCAAAGCAAGCATGAGAATAACATCAAAAGAAAACAAGTTAAGATCCCTTCCAATCAACCCCAACACACAAGCAAGCAATACAAAAACAACACAATGCCTTATGTATGATTTAAGCAAGATTCAAGCATGAACAAATGAAAAAACAATTCAAAGAAGTGAAGGACTCCTACCTTCACCAAAAGAGTTATGGCAAAAATGGTGGGTTGAGAAGAGCTTTTCCTTTTCTTCCTTCAATCTTCAAACTTTTCTCCAAAATTAGAGATTGGGTAACAACCCAAAACTACTCCAAAATGCCTCTAAGTATGATCCTTAACTCAATTAGACTTCAAGTAACCTCAAGATGAAGTTTGAGTCACCAACTCAAGTAAGAGACAATCAATTTTCGCAATCAACCAAAAGTAGGGTTTTTGAGTGACCTTAAAAGTCAACCAAGGAGGCTAAGGGGGTGGAAAGTGCTCCCCACCCATACCCTTACCCCTAGGGTACTTAAATTTAATGCTTTTAGGCCTTAAAGACTTAATAGGAACAATTAAAAGCTAGGAGAATCGTAAGACCAAAAGACAACCTTCAAAGAATTACAATACAAAGATAGCATAATTTAAGAAGGGGTTTAGTTCCATCTTTCCATTAGGTTTCCCAGCTAAATATCCTACACAGTCATTGCACACATCAGTAGGTTCAAGAATCACATGCATTATGAAATTTATGTATCAGAAAAAAAATCATATAAATTAAAACATCCATTTTTCTAATAATCAATTGTTTATCTAATTCTACTCATTTTTTGACTGTTAAAATTGCATAATCAAAGTGTTAGTTTTGCATTCATTTACTTCATCATCGTACATGTTCATAAAGCATTAAATGATGAAAAAAAATATCTAAAAGAAAGCATCACACATCATAACAACATAATAATGTTCAGTGCATCAAATAATGTTATGACATATCGAGTCATGAGTATCAAAATAATAATGTATCATCGATGCTAGGATGGGTCAGGGCAAGGCCTCACAATATTATTATAAAATAAATTCAACCTATTAGAATCTTTAACCCCCCTTACATCTCAACACTAGTATGAGAAGCTATATATTCTCTTTAGAAAACCCTATCCCTGACCTGATATTACATGACTTATATTGGCTAAAAAGTTAATGCTAAACATAGTTGTCAATTCAACCTTGGGAAAAGGTTGATAAGTCAACTTTAAAATGGTTCGAAATCATACCTAAACTTGATGAGTTATAAAAGTGTACAATACTTTTCTAACCATTCACCAAAACCAACAATCTCCCACTTGGGGATTGATCCTTTAGCCACTCTACTACCATTGAAGCTCCTACTAGATTAACATTCTCTAGAATCTAATGCTTTTTATTATTTTTAAATCTAAAATACCAACCAAATATTAAGAGGTGTTCAACATCTCCATTGGCAACACCTTAGTAAGCATATTTTATTAACTATCATCTATATGTATCTTTTCCATTTTTAACTAACCATGATCTAAAACTGATTGAGTAAAATTGATGATGGCACAACCCAAGAAAAAATGAACACAATAGGAAAGGAGACTTTAATTATAAGAAATGATATGATATTAAACTCATTAAAAATAAAATAGACTAAACTACTATAAGTTTCTCAAGAAAATCCTTCTCACAGTATCTTCTCCCAAACTCTACTAGAACTACCTTTACATTGCACAAATTGACCTTAAATAACCCAAACTAGGTTAAGGGTTAGGAATATACTTTATATTATTCAATTTTTCATCCGCCACCAAAATAGAAGGTTCTAGAAGACATGATAGAAGTTAGTGAAAAATTAGAAAATTCTAAAAATGGTAGGCCAACTTTCAGGAGGCATAACTTTTGATTCAGGACTCCAATTGACAAACCGTCTACATTTCTAGAAATCTATTTGAGTTCTATATATGACTATGAACTATCATTTATTTCCTCCCATTTTTTGGGCCTTCACAAGGTCTTTTAGTGCCTCAAATTAGACTTTGAAGCATTCTTAGGAGGTCTCCCAAAAGCTTAAAACTGCAATAACTTTCAAACCCTAAAACCTTTTGACCTAAATATTTTCTTGGAGAGGTTTAAGTTAAAATTAAAATGATCCCTTCATATTACACCCTCTAACTCATCATAATAATGACTATTAAAAAATAAACTCAAGGTGCTTAAAAATACTAACCCAAAAAAGTAATAACAGGAATACGAGAGTTGGAATCTCTATTAGGCACAAATGGGCATCCATAAATACAAAAACATTAAATAGAAACTAAAACTAAGCACATTTTTGGATGATATAAGATTTCCCTTACACCACTAGATGCTCCTGCATAAAACAATAGTACCACAACTATATGTGTTTTGTCTTTCAATGTAAAGAAAAATTCTTGGAAGATGAATGACACTTTGCCTATTTGTATACATATAATATATCATATGTGAATGTCCTAATTCCTCTATGAAATATTGTATCCATATCATATCCTTGATTACCTCTATAGTAGCAACATACTTTGCCTCTATAGTGGATAAAATATTCATTTTTTGCAATCAATAAATCCAATTCATTTCTATTCCACCAATAGTAAATACATATCTTGTAGTATTCCACTTAGCATCTAAATTCCCTACTAAATCTGAGTCAATATAGCCTTTTAAATAAGTAGTGAATCCCCTAGAATGTAAACATTTTATAGATGTATCTTCTGAGAATCCATTTAACTACATTCTACTACTCCATTTTGGGACGACTCATATATCTACTAAAAACTCTCACAACATGTGCACTATTTGATCTAATAAATACCATGACATGCATTAAACTTTCTACTACTAAAGAATAAGGTACCTTGGATATTTTATCATCCTCTTATTGTGTCTTTGGACACATCTCCTTTCTCAATTTCAAATGACTAGGAAAAGATGTGTTGGCAACTTTTGTATTCACCATATAAAATCTTGACAAAACCTTTTCAACATAATCAACCAGAGGTATAATCAAATCCTTATTCTTTCTATCTTTGCAAAGTTTCATACCAATGATTTATTTTTCTACTCCCAAATCCTTCATTGCAAAAGAGCTTGTCAACTATTGTGTCAACCCCTGAATGTGATCCATGTTAGGCCCCATGACAAGTATAACAACAATATATAAACATAAAATAATTGATCTATCATCACCCAACCTCTTAAAAATAAACACAATGGTTTGAATGAAACTGACTATATCCATATTTAGTCATAAAATTATCAAATTTAATATAGCATTGCCAAGGTGTTTACTTGAAGCCATATAAATATTTCTTTAATCTGCACACTAAATTCTCCTTATCTTTGACCTCAAATCCCAATGGTTATTCCATATATATTTATTCTTTGAAATCATGATGGAGAAAAACTATTTTTACATCAAGTTATTCTAGATGCAAATTTTTAGTACCCATAATACTTAAAATAGTACATTTTAACATCTAAAGAAAATATTGTGTCAACCTTAATGCCCATTTTTGTGCAAATCATTTTACAACTAAATTGGCTTTGAATATTTTCTTAACTCCATCTTAATATTTCAGTTTGTAAACGAATTTATTTTGAAAAGCCCTTTTATCTGTAGGTAACTTACATAATGCCCAAGTTTGATTTTTTAGGAAGGAATCCATTTCTTCTATCATTAAAGATGTGCACTGAATCTTTGTATACACCTAAATATCTTTATCATATCCTTTTGGTTCACCAATATCTACTAATAAAATAGAGTACAAAGAGGGAGAGAATCTCTCAATAGGTCTACTTAGCCTTGTTGTTTGTTTAACATTCACTAGAGTTTGTGGTATTTGTTATTTTTGTTATTTTTGTTGTTGTAGAGCACAAGGAACCACTGCAACATCATCTTTTAGAGTATCATCTATCACTACATCCATTATATTGTTTCTTCTTATGTTGTTGCAATAGATCTTCATACAATGCCTTCTCATTGAATATGATAATCTTTCTTCTTACATTTTTATGATTTTTCAAAATCTCAAAGTCTATATCCAAATTCATCAATATCATATCAAATAAATATACAATTATTTGACTTAGATTCTAGCTTGGTCCTATTTTTTAGAATCTACATGTGTGAAAGCTTTACAATTAAAGGTTCTGAGAAAAGAATGACTCACCTTCTTTCATGTCCATACTTCCTTCCGAATACCACAACCCAAAGGAGTAGATGGACATCTATTAATTAAATAAACAATAATGGTTACTACCTCATCCTACTATTTAAGGGAATCCCAACATGCAATTGCATACTCCTTCCATAACTCCATTATTAGCTTGTGCATGTGTTTAGCCACTCCATTTTCTCGCAGAGTCCTTGGAGTAAATTTTTTGTCTATGAATACCATTAGTAGAACAATAATCTTCAATTTGTTTTTCTTAATTGACACATTTTTATCTTTTACCAATCTCATTTTCTACCAAGCGTTTCCATTTTTTAAAATCTTCAATATATTAAATTTATGTCTAAGCAAATAGATCCATGCTTTTCTAGTTGTATCATCAATAGATGTAACATAACATAGAAAGCCACCAAAGGGAAAATAAATTAATTGGTTGCTATGAATTTGCATACAAAAGCCCTAATTTCTCATTTCTCTTTTCCTTCTCACTCTTCAAAAAACTAACTCTTTTTTTCTTTTCATACACAACTTTTATAGAAATTCATATTGATACATTTTAAACTAGATAAAACTTTATTTTAAAATATTAATCTAATACCTTTTCCCCTCATGTGTCCAAATATATTGTGCCATAGTGATGCTTTAGAATCTACAATAACTATTTGATGTTCTTCCTTATCAAATACAATAATTATTCTCATGAAGGGTGCTCACCTTTATACCACAGCACAAAACAAAAATAGAAAAACAATACAAATTGAGAGAAAAAAATATGGGCTTCTTATTATTGACGCAAATGTGGAATTACATAATTACAATATGTAAACCCACATGGGCATCTTCCTTACAATAGTATGTAATATAGAGTTGCGACTATCACCCATAACTGTCTTAGATAACCTATGAGCCTTCCTTATATAGGCACTTTTAATAACCTAAGAAGGTTCTATACACTAAGCCTAACCCTTGAGGCAAACCAACCTCATATTATATTATTCCATTATAGTTTATTACACATGATTGACTCAAGAATATTTATAAATTAATTTTTTGGATGGGTCCACTTCTACAGACAATAACTAGTAAACCATTGACCCGATGGGCTATTATAACCCCATTCCATAATCCTTGGCTAATGATCACCAACTATTGATTGTTGAAGTTTCCATTAGGTGAGGTTTCACCTCATTGCGAATTCTCTTAGGCTTCATCACTGGACTTGAATTTTGGGTAGCCAAAATTCATACCGAAAATCTGTAATGATTGCACCAATACATATGATATGATAATAAAATTCAATTGGTAGGTTGATATGTCTAAGATGAACCTCCACATATGACATTATAACAATTTGAGCATATAATACCAACTTACTAAAATTAGAAAGATCCCTCAAATAGAAACTCTGTACAAGAATAACCCTTATTAAAAACCCAAATACTAGAAAATTGGAAATATAAATATTTTTGGGTGATGCAAAATCGTCCTCAAACCCAGGATGCTCTTGCATCATATTCCTAAACCTTAATTTTTATTTGGAAGAATTAAAGTAGAAGGAACAACATGACCTATAAAAGATGTAAGGTTTCATACCTTTTTCTACTACTAATGAACCTTTTGAGACCTTTCAATTTTTATCATTTAAAGTAATTACACAACCTTCATCACCTAGTTTCCGCACAAGATTAAATTCCTACTCAACCTTGGAACATGATTTACCTCTCATAGTAGGAAATCATTCCCATTCTACAACTTTATCTTAATTCTTCCCTTCCCAAAAATCTAATAGTATTCATTATCTCCCTAATAGACTAGCAAAGCTTCCCCTTGGACATAATAAATAAAGTAACTTCTATGGGGTGTAGCATGAAATGAAGCCCCTAAATCTAAAACCCATAAATCATCTAAATTTTCTATGGAAAGAAGAAAAGTATCATTTTCATATTGGGTAAGTGCATCAAGATGGTGTAAAAAAAGGGCATATAAGTGAACACCATTTTTTTGAAATGAGATGAACTTGAACTTGAACGAGATGTTTGAGCGTCATCTACTCAAAGTGACAAGTTGTGTAAAAATATAAATTGTAGTACTCTGAATCTACTTTCTAAAATACTAGATTTTTTATAAAATGGATATGATTGGGTGGGTCAAACCCTACACACACAAAAAATAGTTCCTAATTTTTAAAGAAAATATATCATAGTTGTTTTCACGTGAAACACAAAAGACCTAGTTATATTCAATACTTTGCAAATCCCTATCACAGGACAAAAGGTAAGAGTGATATTTGGAATTTATCTATTTTTGTATAATTTTTAATGAGTATTTTTTAATATGAATTATTGAAGTTATTGCATACAAAAATTTTGGTACCTATTTGTGTGCAAGTTATAACTTGAATCAAAATAATCATTTTTAAAAAAGTGTATAGAATGAAGTGTAAAACAATAATATGTAATTTATTTTGCATTTAGTTGATTATATTAAAATTTATTTAAAAATGTTAGAAATATATTTGTGAGGGATGTAAAGATAGTGGTAAAAATAATTAATCTTATCGAAAAAAAGAAAAAAATTATATATTTAGAAAGGTATGAAGACGTGTCAGATTATGGTGGTGATTTTAGAGATACATACTTTATCATTTGGAAAATTGATGAAGGCAAAGAAGTGAATTCATCTTAGAAGATAAAAAAATGTCTAAAGGATTTTAATTGGAGGGAAAATGAGCTTCTCAAGCCTTTGGGTCAACTCCTAAGGCTAAGTCAAAGTGATAACCCGATTGGGTTATTAGAGCCAAAAATACATTGCAATGGTTAAAAACCCTGATCTAGTTTTTATGAGAGAGAACCTAATTGGGTTTTAATGAGAGAAACCCTACTCAAGTTTTTAATGAGTGAATACAAAATTTCATTCACATGACCCTTTGGATTACTATGATCTAGCAATAACCCGACCAGGTTATGTCTATCATAAATAAGCTAAATATTTATAAATATATAAATAAATTAAATATAATTAAATATATATTTATATATTTATAATTTCATAACTAAATTAATATAGAATTAAATATTAAATATATTTATTTATAATTAAATATTATATATAAGTATACAACTAAATTCATATATAATTAAATGTTTTTATTCTATTTTTTAATATACAATCACAAATATTCATAACCTCTCTCTCTCTCTCTCTCTCTCTCTCTCTCTCTCTCTCTCTCTCTCTCTCTCTCTCTCTCTCTCTCTCTCTCTCTCCCCCCTCAAACCCCTAACCTACCTCTCTCCCTACCTCTCAAACCCCTAACTTACATATCCTTCTATCTAACTCCTAACCCCACATAGCTAACCCTAAACTTCCTTTTCTTACTGAACCCTAACCACTCCCCCCATCTAAAACCCTTAACCTTCCTCTCCCTCCCTCCCTCTCAAATCCCTACCCTACCTCTCTATCTCTGTATATAATTCTAAACTCCATCTCTCTAACCTTTAACCTCCTTCTCTCACTGTCCCCTAACCTCTCTTTCTCCCTCTTTCTCAAACTTCTTACCTACCTTTCTCTCTCTATCTAATTCCTAACCCCCCCCTCTCTCTATATATCATATCACCTCTCTCCATCTCTATCTCCAACATATACCCGCTTCTGCCTCTCTCTTCATTTGGATCTCTCTCAATCTTTATCATTGCTTCTAGTTCTACATAACCTAATGGGGTTATGAAGAACTATTTTCAATGAGTTAGCTCTTTAATATGTGACCATGTTAATAACATATATCATAGTTTTTACATTATGGAAAATTATAACATTATGCTTAGGTATTTATAACATGAACACATTTTTCACATTATGCAAAATATTAACTTCTTAATGACCTTAAACAACCATTGCAAGTTGTTGCAAGGTTCCACTACTATGTCATAGGATGTTTTGCTATAGGTACACCTTTTTTTTGCTTTGAAATGATCAAAATTGCATGTGTTTGGGTGTCTTTTTCATGTTTTTATAATAATTGTAAATTCACCTTTATAGAAAATGATTGGATTGAATTATATTTTGAGTTTATGTTCATGTTATTATACCAATTTAGGGACCTAAAGGGCTAGAAAGGGTAAAGCAACAAAGGAAAGAAGTAAGATATGCATGTGAGCCTATGATAGATGATGATAATTATGATGATGAATACTCACCATCTACTAGTAGCTCAAGTAGTGACAGAAGGTCTTCAGTGCACATGCATTCAAAAACAATTTTTTGAGATAGAGAAGTGACAAGTGTTTTGGAATTATCCATAGAGTAATGTGAACTCTATCATCCAACCCTTCTCTCTCTCCCTCTCAAACCCCTTACCTATTTCTCTCTCTATCTGACTCCTAACCTTATCTCTCTAATGCCTAAGCTCTCTCTCCCCTATCAAACCCCTTATATATATATACATATATATATATACATATATATATATATATATACATATATATATATATATATATATATATACATATATATATATATATACATATATATATATATATATATATATACATATATATATATATATATATATATATATCTCACCTACCTCTCTTCCTCCCTCTCAAAACCCTAACATACCTCTCTCTCTTTCTAACTCTTAACCCTATCTCTTTAACCCCTAACCTCTCTATCCCCCCTTTCAAACCTCTAACCCACCTCTCTCTCTAACCCCTAACTTCTCTCTCTCTCTCTCTCTCTCTCTCTCTCTCTCTCTCTCTCTCTCTCTCTCTCTATTTAACTCCTAAACCCCATCTATCTAATCCCTAAACCCCCTCTCTCTCATTTGCCCCTAATCCCTAATCTTGGACACCTAACCCCCTATCTCTCTCATCTTAAAACCCCCTCCCCCCCCTCCCCCCCCCTCTCTAACTCATAATACCCCTCACTCTAATCTCTAATCCCTCTTTCTCTCTCTGACTAACCCCTAATCCCTAATCTCTCTCTCTCTCTCTCTCTCAACCTCTCAAACCCCTAACCTCTCACTTTATCTCTACCTAACTCCTAACCCCCCTTCCTCTAATACCTAATCCCCCCTCTCTCTAACTAGCCCCTAATTCCTACCCCCCCACTCTCTCAATCTCATAACCTACCTCTCTCTCTCTATCCTCTCAAACCTCTAACCCTTAACCCCTATTCCTCTCTCTAAGAATAGTTACAATGAGAGGTCACAACATCAGCATATTCCACATGCATACATTGCAACAATGATAGGTCCAACACAACAGGATACATCTTGTTTTCTAGCTTTAGCAATAGTTAATGACTACATAATAATCTTGGGAGACATAATTGATGATATACATCTTCTCTTTGATGAGGCAGATCCTTCTTCGATTGTTGTGAGGGTTCACTCTAAACCTCATGTCCATTCTCTACATGATTGATCTTTACAGGTTGATATGATTGTGGATCCTTATGTACATCAATTGCAAGAGGTCTCTTTATCATTGGAGGAAATAGTATATTCTTTGGGATAGGTTCTACACTTAACCTTGATAGGGATAGTTGAGCAGGTTTTAGAGACATCATCCGTCATTAGGATTCTTTCCACACACAGTGGAAGCATCTCACTTGTACCTATGGTATTGTTTCTTCCAAAGGAGAGGAACACTATTTAGTAGGCTTGGATCAGCTTCTACATTGGAGCAACTATCACTGATTGGGACTCTTCATTTAGGGGGGGGGGGGGGGGGGGGGGGGGGCAGGGGTGTAGGGGAGACTACCTTGTCTCTCTTCTTCTTCTCTCTTGTGGGGGGGACCCTTTCCTCTTTTGGATAGTGTTCTTCTCACATTTCTCTATTATATATACTTCTTGTATGTCATAATGGGGGGTCTTGATTACTCCATTGATCCATGCATCTTATCTTTTCATCTCTCTTTTTGGGGAAGGGTTTTTCCCATGAGGTTTTCTCTCTTTCTCCACTTTATGAGAGGTTGCATTGCATTATGTACATGGGTACCTAACATGGCCTAGTAGTTAGGACCCATCATGCATTTCATTCTATCTTTCATAAGCTTAAGTGCATTCCCCTAAGTTGCACTTAAGGGCGGGTGTTGGTGTAAATGCGTATTTACTTATTACATTTTACTTAAGTTTACTTAAGTTAATGCATTATTTTATTAGATTGCATTATTTTATTATTTCTTTAGTGAGACACTTAGGAGTTTCCATACTCTTATGAGTTGTCATGTTGACAACAGTGGAGTAAGCAACTCTAATTCAGCACATGATGTCTACAACATTATTTTGCATGCTACACCTTTATAGGCTTATCCTCTCATCATCACACTTATTCTTGTTCTTAATGGAGGATAACCCATATCTAGTGGACATGTGCTTGGTTGTATGACTTATCATGTTGCTAACTTCTATGCATTCTAGAAGTATTCCAAAGGCCTTTATATATAGGCACTCCTAGTGTACATTCATCCATATTGAATGAATATTATATCGTCATTCTGATCATACTCTCTTTGGTCTACTGTTGTGCTTGTGATTGAGTTCCTTGGTCTTGGGTGAATTTTTCCCTAAGGAAAATTCTTACACTAGGAGTTGAACTACAGTCAAAATGTGTTTCTAATGCACAGAAAGCTCTAAAATAACAACTGTCAGTTAACTATTGGCACACTACTTCTTTTGAAAACTATTGGTGAACCTCTAAGAAAAGTACACTTGTGCACCTATGTACCTTGGTAACAAGTTCCAAAAATCAAAAAAAATTTCTAACTGTCAAAATTGAGTTTCTAGAATCTGGGTTTTCTTCTGCTTTATACCAAAATGATGTTTAGATGTTTATGTTTAACTTTTATATTATTTATGCAACCTCACTAGCCTCAAGTAAATCTAATTTATCATACTTTTTCTTTAATACTTGTCGGTAATTACTTACTTCTATGTTGGTCTCCGCAAAATCCTCTAGCTTGATGTCTAGTTCCAACAATGTTTCTTTAGTTTTGATTACTTGTTGTACATCATCTTCCACTAAAGCATTGTAAAATGTGTCTCTAAATTGTTGAACTATCGATTGTACTGAGGAAATCTTGGTCTTTCACTCATATTAAAAAATCTCAAGGCTAGTGGCATTGTAGTACCTTTCCACTCCAACAATTTCTCTTGAGCTTTACTCTTTATTTGTTGGACACCCTCATGTAATCCCTCCATTGCCTTATTTCCCAAGGATATCTTCTCTATACAATCGTCTAGCTTATCTAGCTCCTCCACTGAGTATACTTCCATAAGAATCTAGTACCTTAGACCCTTTATCAATCTAAGTGCTTGTAAATCATTAGCTCAGGTACACACTTCATCCATCAACCCAAAATCTTGGTTTACAATGGAAACCAACTTGTTAGCATTAGTCTGGATATGGTGCAATAGGTTCAAATTGCCCTATATTATTTTCAATCATCTTTCTTCAAAAATTTGATGTCATTTCTAACATGCATCCAAAAATGAATCCATTTGTAACCCTAGCTGCTTCATTCCAAGTGAATCTCCAAGAGTGATCTCAAGATTTTCCAAGTCAATATGTCCCACCACTTCATTCAGGTAGCCTCTTAACAACTCATTCTTCTTTCACAACATTATCAACTCTGACTCATCATGGTCCATATGTTTAAACACTTCCTTGAGGCCTATAGTGATCACCACTTTAGCCATGTCCATCATGGGCTTTCCCAATATGATCTCCTCTATTTAGTAATCCTTAGGAATCAGTTCTTCAATGTCAGCATGAGGAGGAGAAATGATGATATGGGCTAGGTCTTAATCTTGATTCTTCATAATGAAGATAAGTGCTCTAGCATCACTATTAAGTAGCTTAGGCTTTTTGTTGATTTTGTCAATTCCTTTAATCCTTCCTCTTATGTTAGCTCCATCTTCTTCTGTTAAAACATGACCTCCTTTTTCATCCATGATGGTGTAGTCCACATTGGTGACATATATTTGGCTGAAGAAGTTAGTTCAAAAGTAGGTTCTTTTCCCTTATACTCATTTCTAGAGTCTTTTCATGTCGAGGAAGTTCTTTGGAGGGAGTTTCTATGCTTAGTTAGGCTAAGGATTTGGCCTCTGTATCTAAGGGAGCTTGTTGAGTTTATTCTACTATTTTCCCTTCTTCAGATACTTCATTGACATGAAGCTATTGATATTCTCCTTCCTCATTGTCCGAAATTTCTAGTTCTTCTTGGACTATCAGAGGAGGTGGAGCTACTAACCCTTTATCCATTATTATGGCCATGTCCTGTGGTGGTGGTGGTGGAATTCCAAGAGGTCCCTAAGATAGAGGAGGAAATTGATTCCAATCCTCTCCCAATGACTCATTTGTTGGGGTATCCCTTATCTTCTCACCCACCATCTCAATGTTGACATACATGAAGCTAAAATCCAAGATATCAAAAATATTGGTTGCCTCACCTTCTATCTCAACTATCCATTTATGTTTCCACTTGGATAGGTTCTCCAAGGGTAGATGGAGGTGTTTAAGTTGAGCTTCTCCTTCTCTCTTCCTCTACCACCTTAGATGAGTGGGTTCTCTTATTTAAGGGGAAAAATTAAATATTTTCCCCTTCTTCCTCATCCTCTTCTTCTGGAATGGTTTCTAGACCTTGGGGTGAGGAAGTGCTCTTCTTTTTCAATTTCCTCCTCTTGACACCAACCACTATTATTTTGGTTCTAAATCTCTTAGGAAGTGATGGGGAGGCTTCTTCCTCTAAGGTTCTTGGTGGTGGGATCCCTTGCTCTTTTGAAGGTTCAACTTCTTGTTTCTCTACTAGCCTCTCTTGTGGCCGCTCTGGTTGATCTTTCTTGGCTGGATCTAGCTCTTGTTGGGCTTCTTCTTTTTGGGCCTCAGTCACTTGCTTTCTTGCCCTAGGGACTTCCCTTTTGCTTTTACCTTTTCCCTTGTCATCCTTGAAATACTCAACCTCTTGGTAATGTTGTTCTACCATTTCTAGCCTCACTAGTGATTTAGCGGGGTAGGTTGGTATGGTGACCTTTGCACCTTTTCCTTTATGAGGCCTAACAACAACTTGTAAAGGTATGGCTTGGGGAACTAGATCCATCTAAAATGGTTTATGAATCTATTCCCTAATCAATTCCACTACATGTTTTCCCTAATGATCTATGTCATCATCCTCCTCGCACCCTATTTCTGCATTCATAATGGTCCTATTGTAGATTTTATCCTTGTTATACAAAAGATCCATTACCTCTAAGACATCTATTTATATTGGTTTTAGGGGTATCTTTGTTTTTTTTACATTTTCTGCTAGGTATAGACTCATCTTACAATAGTCCATAATGCAGACATCATAGTAATCTATTGCATTCATCCTATGATCTTTGAGGGCTTCTTCATGCACGAACTACTTCCCTACTAGATGTTGAACTATCCCAATATTATCAAAATATGGGTGAGGAGCTTGATACTCTTCCAAGGGGTATTGATCCCACTATGAATCAAATGTATCAATTTCTTGTTTCTACTTTACCTTGAATGCTCTAGTAGTGATTGGGAAAACCCAGATCATCTTGGGTTATTTCCTCACTCTGTCATATGCAGAAGTGAGTTGACGAGCTATCTCCAAAAGTGTGAGTCTTTCAGAGGGGTACCTTGGGAACTTCTTGGGGCACAAAAGAGCACCAACTACTTAGAGAAAGGTAAATGTCTTAAACCAGATGTAGTAGGCTCCTACTTCAATTATTTTCATCACTGGCTCTACTGACATCTATTTACCATGATCGCCTTCTATGAATCTGATGATGGAAAAAATGAATCCATCATTCACTACCCTATATTCCACATGTTGCAGTGGGAGCTTATTCTTCACTAGTTGTGGGTAAACCACATAGGGCCAAGTATTTACATCTTGCATGTTTCCCTTCTTGTACACCCCTAGGTAGTCTTTGGTTTTGGTTTCCGATAGATACACCATGTAAGATATCATATGAAAGCATCGGTCAGCCTTGACCAAGATAAACTACTCATCCAAGTTGTCACTTAGGATGATGGCTCAATAAATAGGCATCTTTGTGGTTTTGATGGTCTCAATGAAGTGAACCATCCATGTTTGTAGGTGACCTACAACATGGAGGCCCATTGCTCTACTAAGGAGAAAAATTGAATACTTGACATCCTCTTTCATGTAGCCTTGGGTCATGTCCACCTTTCCTACTCTCCA
Organism: Cupressus sempervirens; assembly: GCA_028749045.1. NCBI lineage: Eukaryota > Viridiplantae > Streptophyta > Pinopsida > Cupressales > Cupressaceae > Cupressus > Cupressus sempervirens. The sequence continues at coordinate 531,768,107 of CM053793.1, forward strand.
GCCTAAGGGTGTCCTGTCAATCAAGAATGTGGATTGTACCAATTCCTTGGCCTCCTTCTCATTTTCCCTATACCATCTCCCCACTCCATTATTGTTTATTTGGAGGTATTGGTTTTCCCTCAAGAGGTGGAAAAATTTCTCAATGTTTCTTGGTCAAAGGTCAAGAACTACCTCTCCTATGACACTCTTGACAACTTTCTCTTTTGACACATAGTGTTGAACCAATTTCATAATCAGTTCTGAGGATTGAATTGATGTAGGGTGTGAAGAGGCACTCACCAACCCACTCTAGATCAATACTAATATCATTTTTTATCTTTCTTTTGGTTTGTTGTAGAGTGTCAAAAGGGAATTCAACTCAATGTGGCTAAGTTCTTTAAACCACATCTTTGCATGTCCATCTTAGAATCTATACTCTTTAGGAGCTCCTTGGTATTTGAATGCTACATGTTTTGGTGCATTTTTTGCTTCCATGGAGGATGATAATGATGTCATCATATCTACATAAAAGAGGAAAACATTAGTAATTTGATGTCAAAAGACCAAAAAGGGACTCAACTTGGACCCAGACTTTGGAAAAAAAAGCAACAAAAACTGAACAAAATTGGTAAAAATTGTGAAAACCCCCCTAAGCCTATTTTGCACACTAACATACCTAACATACCTGCACAAGTGCATAGAATGCACTAGTGTGCCTCATTTTTGTCTTGGAGATTGAAAAATGCATAATTATGTACATTGTGCACCTACATAAGGTGTGCATTTGATGCAAAAGCATCCTAGGCTGATGTGTTATCTTGCTCATTTGTGTCCATTCTGCCAGTTTTTGCCAAGTTACAATCATTTTTGAGTTACAACAATTGTCAAGTACTAGTAATTTTGCAGTTTAAGCTGAGTTGAAGCTATCCCGTGTCATGTTAACACTCAGGTTAGCATGTTATCCCATCTCACTCTGCAATGTGTTTTGAGTTCCATAGTGTGTGTCGAGCTATTCTTCATGTGCTGAGTGATTCTTCATGTGTCAAGTGATCCTTCATGTGCTGAGCTTTCCTATTAATGTTGAGTGTTAACATTTTGGATGTGTTTTCTGCATTTTTGGTGAGAGACAACTTGTAGGATTTATTTTGATCATGATGTTTATGATTAGATCTTATGTTGGGATGTGTGCAGACCATCTTTGGGTTGGCCTTTCTATTTTGTAATCTTCTAGAATGTTTTATAAGTCATTTTGGCAAGTATAAATTGGTGGTCTTGTGGAGTCTTTTAGTCATTCATTTTTTATGGAAGGATATTCTAGCTTGGGAAAGGAATGAACTATAAATGCAAATTTTGAAGAGTTAGGGTTGCAGCTTAGAAACCAGAGAATTTCTTGGTGGACCCGAGGGTATAAGTGTGGATTCTTCTTGGTGTTCTTATCTAGTTGTGTATCTAAACTCGCTAGGATTGGGTTTGTAAGTTGGATCTCATTGAATCTTGTAGAATTAAATTTTTAATTATTGTTTGTATTTGGCCCTAACTTGGAAGGCCTTACAGTCGGGCATATTGCATGTAATCAGCTATACCTATGAATAAAGAGTTGTGATTTAGTATCAGATCTTGCATTATTGTTTCTTGCTATTGTGTTTCTATTGTATGGCTATTTGTTAGAGGCTAGGACATCTCCTTTGGGAATTCTCCTGCCTTGCACTATATTAGATGGTATCTGATCCTAGTTGTTCCTGAGTGTGTAAATAGATTGCCGAAGTTGAGGCTGTTTGCACCAAGATTGTGGATTGAAGAAGGTTGATTTGGTGGAGTCGATTGATCTTCTAGATTTATGGATCTATTTCTTAGGGTTTGTGAAAACTTTGGAAGATGCCTCGAAGAAGATTGGACCCTAGGGTGATTGATGATCTAAGTGATGTTGTGGAAGAAAAGATCTTGGAGAAGGTTAAAGCAAATTTCAGATCTAATATTATATTGATGAAGAGTGACATGATTACTAAAATTGTGAGTGCTTTAGGTGGCATACCTAGGCATGTGGGTACTAAAGGTGGTTATGAGGAAGTTGCAAAAGACTTTGAAGTTGTTGGATTGAGTGGCGAGGACAAAATTGATAGTGTAGAGAGACCTATTGGAATTAGGGCTGGTCAGTTTGCTTGACCTAGATCTTAGTTGAAGTTGAAGCATAAGATGGAGGTTTCTAATTTTTGAGGTACTTTGAAGCTTGAAGATCTAATTGATTGGATTGGTGAATTGGAAGACTACTTTGAGCTTGCAGATATAGAGGATGAGTGAGGTTGGCACAAAATAAGTTGAAGGGACATGCTACTCATTGGTGGAAGGAACTACAAAGAGACAGAGAGGAGGAAGTTGAAATAAAGATCTCTAGATGGAGATTGATGGTGACTAAACTGAAGGCTAAGTTTATTCCTACCGATTATGAACTTGAGTTTTTTAAGAGGTTGTAGAATCTGAAACAAAAGGATATGATTGTGAAGGATTATACCAAGTAGTTCTATAAGTTGACTATTTGGTCTGGGCATAGAGAATTGTCAAAGGAAAATGTAGCTTGGTACATTAATGGTTTAAGATTCAATATTTAGGATGAGATTGTTATGCTAAATATTCCTTTAGTTGAGGATGATTATCAGTATGCTTTGAGAGTAGAAGATAAGTTGAAAAGGAAACCTCAAGGAAATCCTTGAGGAAAGGACAAGTAGGATAGCTCAGCACAACCTAAACCAAGAGCAAAAGGTGAACCAAAACTTATTGATCAAAAAAGGAGGATAGGTGGAGGTGTGTTCATAGGTAATTGTTTCAAATATGACAAAGAAGGGCATAGATCTTTTGAATGTTTGATTGGTAGGATAGTTGTTGTTGTGAATAAGGTTGAAGTCTAGGATAGTCAGCCTGAGAAAGGAGAGAATTTGTTGGCTCAATGAATAATGGTGGGTTAGAGAACATTAGATTCTTGTCAAAGGACTAGTTTGTTTAGGACTTGTTGTAAGTCTAGTGGCAAAGTCTACAAGGTAAGTGTGGATAGTGGTAGTACTGATAACCTCGTTGTTGAGGAGATGGTTCATAAACTTGGTTTGAAGAAAGTGACACATCCTTATCCTTATAGGATTGGCTAGTTGCAAGGTGAGCATGCTTTGGAAGTGAGGGAGCAATGCCTTGTTGATTTTCAAATTGGGTAGTATAAGGATCAAGTGTTGTGTGATATTGTGGATACGAATAGTTTTCATGTGTTACTTGGTAGACCTTGGCAGTATGATTGCAAGGTGAGCATGCTTTAGAAGTGAGGGAGCAATGCCTTGTTGATTTTCAAATTGGGAAGTATAAGGATCAAGTGTTGTGTAATATTGTGGATATGAATAGTTGTCATGTGTTATTTGGTAGACCTTGGCAATATGATTGCAAGGTTGTGCATGATTATGTCAAGAATTTGTTTATTGTTGAGAAAGTTGGCCAAAAGTTTTCTCTGTTCCTTTGTAGAATGAAGAGCTCGATAGGACGAACCTGAATATTGGCAATCGAGTTGAGTTGGTAGATTCTGAGAAGGTTGGAGATCAATGTGGAAAGTAGACATGTAGCCATCTAATGTAGTGCAAGGTAGGAGAATGCCCAAAGGAGATGTCCTAGCCCCTAGCAAATAACCAGGCAGTGGAAATACAATAGCAAGAAGCAATAATGCAAGATCTAATACCAAATCACAACTCTTTATTTATAGATATAACTAATTACATTTAATATGCCCAACATTAAGGCCTTTTGGGTTAGGGTCAAATACAAACAACAATTGCAAAATCAGTTCTTCAAAATCCAACGAGATCCAACTTACAAACCCAATCCTAGCTAGTCCAGATACACAACTGGATAACAACACCAAGAGGAATCCACACTTGTACCCTTACGTCCACCAAGCAATCCTCTAGTTTCTAAGCCACAACCCTAGCTCTTCAAAAATTTTATCTACATTTCATTCCCTTTGTAGTGCCTACCCTAGTTTACATTTTCGAGCTACATTTCTGATATCATTGCCAAACTCTTTTAGGCCAATTTATGTTTGATGATTAGTATTATTATTTTAGAGATTATCAGATGATGTTTACACTCAGTTTATTATATGATGAGATTACTTGGTACTCTATATTTCATGCATGTATGATGATTATTCAATGATTTCAGATATCGACGATGATTAGTTAGATGGTTTATTATTCCATGTGCTTCTTATGGATACCTACCCCATACTGCATGTGTATGGTGTGCGTGTTGTTTTATTTATGTATGGTGTTTCTGATATGGTTAAGGAAGGGAGTCGTAGTCACCTGCTAGTCGGGATCTACACGATGCACCACTTCCTGCCATTGTCTGTTTAGCTTAGAATATTGTGTTTGTACATGCATGGATTTTATGCAGGTTGCAGGTACCGGGTATCGACTTCCCTGAATTGTCAGGATGAGCATACCCTATCGCACTGTCTCAATGGTAAGAGAGGGGAGATAAACTCTTAAGTCCAAATCCTAAACCCGTTAGCCAATTGTCCTAATTTATAATTAGGACAAGTATCTGAGTTAAGTACCCTCCGAATGCATCAAATGATGTAATTTTGTGATTATAACCCTTTTGTTGATTTGGTATGTATTTTTTTATGATGGGTTTTCGTATGTTGCTTTATGAGTCCTTGTTGTATTTTCTATTAATTAAGTCTAATTAAAAAGATTAATTAATGATTTAATTTAATAGAGAATTATTATGATATCTTTATATTTAATTAATTAATTAAAAGAATTAAATTTGGAGATTAAAATTCAAAGATAAATTTAGAACAGGATAATATTTATTTAATTTAATAATAATATATTTGGAGTTCATTTTTAAATAAATGCTAAATATTATTGTTATTTAAATTAATTAAATATGTTATCAATTAAGTTCTAAAATAAATTAAAAGTTGAAAGATATTAAATTATTAAGAATTCTAGATCGCATGATCTAAGCATGAGTTTAAATATGAGAATTAAATTAAAAGATTAAATTATAGAAATTAATAATATTATTTTAATTTCTTAAAAGTGCACATAAGATTAAAGTAATAAATTAATTTAAAATAGAAGTCAAGTGAAATATTAAATAAAGTTATTTAATAATTCAACTTAATGTGCATGAAAGTTGAATGCAAAAGAATAAGAAAAGATAATAAAGGTTAATTTGGAGTTAACTGAGTTGTGCAAAGAGTCTTCTCGGGTAAACGCACAATTAGTGCCCCGATTTGAGGAGAAATTGCTTATCACAACTTTGGGGGTTCATTTTTGAGATAGACGAATTTGGACGGGAATTTTTGGGAGACAATTTTTGGAAGCAAATTTCAGAAGGCTGATACCAAGAAAGTTTTCCAGAGGAAGGTTATTGAGAGGAGCGAATTCGCATACAGTTCCTGGAGATTGCATAATAGCATCAGGATCAGGTAGGGTCTTGTGTTTTTGATTATCCATTAAATATGCAATTATCCCTTCCTGTCTTCTTCGTGTCTGGGGTTTGTAGATCTGAATTCTCTATGATAAAAGTTTTAACTGTTCAATATTGTGAATTTATTAATTGCTCTTCAATAATTTTTGTATCCATGGAGACTGGATGAATTATTAGAACCCTTGTTTTCTTGATTTAGAAATTAAGATTTAATTGGATGGCTGACTTTATTTCTATACCAGTATATAAAAAGAAGAAGAAGAAGGGCAATTCTTTAATATATATATCTATACGTTTATATATATTAAAAAGGATTTGAATTAGTATATTTATAAATCTATATATATTTATATATGCATATTTATTTTTAAACAAAATTAAATTTAAAAAAAAAATTATATAAAACAAAAAAAAAATTGTTTTAGTGGGGGGGAGGGAATCACCCCGTACCCGCCCCCACTATCGGCAGATCGACAGTACCTGCGTCATAGGTACTGCGACGGCAGGTACAAAGTACCTGCCGCCGCAAGCCCTGCGGCCAAGCCGACAGGCTATAAACATTGTTTAAATTTAAAAAAAAAAAAATTTTAATTTCGTTTTTTTTTTTATATAATTTTAATTTTTTTTTTAACAAAACAAATTTTATTATTTAAAATTTTTAATTAATAAAATTATAATATATTTTAAATTAATTATAGTTTTAACTTTATTAATATTTAATAAATAAATATTAAATGCATAAACATAGTTTGTAAATATTAATTTAATAATAATTTTGGTATAAAATTAATAAATTAACAATTAGTGAATAGATTAAGAGAAGTAAGTAGAACAGGCAATTATTGATTAATTTAATTAAAATTAGTTTAATTAAGTTAATTAATAATGAATATTATTTGACTAAATTATAGATTTGGATTATTGATTTAATGAAAGTTATTATAGAAATGGGTTAATCGTAAAGGGTAGTTGTGAAAACCTAGTTACTTGAATTCGACATTAAACTGAAACATAAACCTTACCTTAACTCAAATAATATACTTTCAGATCCAATCTCTGAGACTTTGATGTTGTCTTTGTACTTTGAATGTTTTGGGGTTGGTTTAGCGTTGACCAGTTTAAGTTGTTACCAGAGGCTCGGGGTTGTGAATGTGATGTCATGATGATTTGGTCTCGATCTTTCTTAACCCGACCATGGTAATGTGATGAAGTGCTCTATGACATGGTTGTGTTTACTGTTTGTTTTTGCTTTCCAGTTTCCTTATGTGAAGTTGAGGTGTATGTAATTGAGAATACCTAACTTAACCATTTTTGAGTCTCGATCAGTTATATTTGATAACCATTTCTGAGTCTCGATCAGTTATACTTGAATTACTTTCTGGTTGCTCATTGGAGAACCATTGGATTTTGTGACTTATCATTGATGCCTTCAGTTGCTAATAGAGAACTGTCGTGATTACATGATTACTATTTGATATTATTTGTTGCTCATGAAGAACTGATGTAATTTTGTGGATTATCTTTTTATGATGTTTTTCAGTTGCTTGTATAGGACTGAGGTGGTTTTATTATGATTCTTTGATTTATGAGTTCATGAGCTAGGGTAGGTTATCTATGTGTAGAGTCGGGCAGGGGCTTGCAATGGGGGTCGGAGCCCTAATAGGCTGCCTTGAGAAACCCATTGTAAGTCATTTTTAATAAGTGAAAACATTTACACTAAATGAGAGAAAATGAACCTAACAAGATAATTGTATGTTCTCTCCCATGCCTTAAGTGCTAGTATAGACTAGGATGGGGTAGAGAGAACGCTTGGTTACGACCTTGCACTCCATAGTATGCCTCGTCAGTACGAGAGGATACTAGTGGCCGTAGGATCAGTAGGGACTCGAGATTCCTAAGGGATTGCTCGGGTAACTTCTACATGACTTTTGCGATGACACTTTCCCGCTTGCATATTAGGTTTCCTACGTGTCTTGTGGTACCTCTGGGATTTAGATGTCGATCTTTTTAGGATCCCTTGAGTTAGCATACTTATAGGATTTCTTGGACTTAGAGAGTACTTATGATTATAGGTTTTTTTATCCTATTTGGGACTTGAGACTATCTCCTCAGCGCGGTGGGAGTGGACCATTTAGGTTCCACGCGGTCGGGTGGTAGTGCTTTTACTCTTACCATTGAGATCCGTTCCGTGGTCACCGTGGCTGGAGTTTTCATGATTGGCATTTACCTTCACTATGTTCTTGGATTATTATGATGGATGGTTAGATTTTATGATAGATGTTTTATCATTATGGATGTATGGATGTATCATGTATGGTGAATAGTTTCATATATTTTTATTGTACTTTGTATCATGGATTTGAGGATGTTGTATCTTGATCTTTACATATGTATATTCTTTTAAGCCTTTCATACCCTGTGACTTGTACAGTGGATGATTGAGCATTTCGAATTAATTTGCTGAGAGGCATTCAGAATAAATGTATATTATGGACATGGGACTTTATGATTATTCTTTCATATGTATGTGATAGTTGTTAGACTTAGATTTAATTAAATTTAAACGTGACTCAACGTCTTGGGATCTTTAAGAAATGTAACTTGCAATGTATGTTTGTCGATGACTACATGTTATTGCTTCCGCTACTATGTGTTTGATGTGTATGTTGTACTTTCTTACTTTAAAAAAAAAAAAAAAAAAAGTTTAGCAAACTTAGTGAAACTTTAGGTTAATTCTTTTGTATCCCTTAGCGGGGCATTACATTTGGTATCAGAGCCAGGTTTTCTACATTGGGAGCTCTGGGTATATTGGAACGCCACTAGTGTTAACTAGTTGAATAAAAATGCAAACCTTAAACCAAAACTTGAAACTAGTTGAACTGAAACAATATGAAAACTATTAGTTACCTATTTTTTTCATACTTCAACACTTAAGTCTTCAAAACTGAAATTATACTTAAACTGAGATTATAGGTAAACTGAAAATTGAAAATATCTTGTTTGCAAAACATGTGTCTTTTATCTACGTGTTTCAGTAGTATGTTTCATGGTTATTTTAGCATCTTGTGTCTTGGATATGATTGTAGGATGGTATCTGGGATGAGATCTTCTATTAGGGGCCATAGCCTTGGTCGTGGCAGAGGCCGTGGACGAGGCAGAGATGTTAGTGTTCATGAGTCTATCCATGAGAGCCCCATTCAGGAAGAGAATAGGGAAGAGCATGTCAATGAACATCAGGAAGAGAACCACGAAGAGGGACATGCCGACTCTGAGGAGGTTGATCTGAGGCAAATGATGTGAACCCTTATTGATCGCTTACCTCCTGTTCTTGAGCAGGATAGAGCACACCAGGTTGGACATGAGCATAGACGCAGATCTAGGAGTCCTCAGAGGGATCGACATAGATCTATAGTATCTTCTCAGATGAAGGATCTTCAGAGGTCCAAGATCAAGCCCTTTAATGGGCAAGGTTCTGGGTATGTAGCTGAGCAGTGGCTTATTGCCCTTGACAGGATTTTTGCTATGCAGGACTTTGACAGTAATGTCAAAGCGAGGTTTGCCATTACCAATCTAGAGTTATTTGGGGCCACCTGGTGGACTATTGAGGAGAAGAAGTTGGGCATTAACATGGGTAGTGTCACTTGGGAGATTTTCTTGGAGAGTTTTCATGAGCGATTCCTACCAGAGGAATGGAAGCAGCATAGAGCAGATGAGTTCCATAACCTGAGACAGTTCACTATGACCGTTGTAGAGTATGAGCGTAAGTTCTATGAGCTCATGCCTTTTTCGAGATTCAGTGACAACCCAACGCAGTTGGCACAACATTTCATTTGAGGCTTGAACAACCATTTTATTGGGGGTGTTAAGGTATTTGAGCCTAAGACCCTCAAGGATGCGGTACATCGAGCTATCCTGGTAGAGCAGAGTGTCAACTTTGGGCAAGGAGGATTTGTGGGAGCGCCTACTATAGCAGGATCTAAGGGCAACCACAATTTCGGTGGAATCAGGAAGCCTCCCTTCCCTAGGAGGAATTAGTATTCTCAACAGCATTCTCAGCAGCATAAGGGATTTTAACCTCAGGCACAGAGTGGTGGTGGTGGATCCAACTCTAGGATCAATTGCAATGCTCAACGTAATAGACAGAATTAGCAATCTCAGCCTGCACAGAGCAACTAGTCTTTTGCTAGCAGGGGTAGCCACCAGCGGTCGAATGCACCACCTATAGGGAGAGGATCTGGTAGAGGCACGGGATGTTATTCATGTGGATAGATTGGTCATATTGCAGCATACTACTCACAACGAGCATCTCAGTATTCAGGACCTAGGCCAGCAGCATCTGAGCCTACAGTCGGAAATGCAGGTGGATCTCATAGAGTATTTGCAGCGGTGGATCACCATTAGGCAGACCATTAGGGGACAGTAGTTGAGACTACAGGAGCTATCCGAGGTACACCTCTCTCTGTATTAGTTGATTCAGGTGCTACAGATTCTTTCATTTCTCCATCTCTAGTTGATAAGTGTAAGCTGGATTCGGTTAAGCAAGATCATGGTTGGCAAGTGGAACTAGCCTCAGGCGCTAAAGTTTCCACAGATTCTGTAGTTCATAAGTGTGGACTTAGCATAGGAGGGTTTGAGACTTCAGTCAATTTTTGAGTTATTCCTCTTGGCTCCTACAATGTGGTCTTAGGTATGGATTGGCTTGGCTCTCATAGGGCTAGTATAGACTGCAGAAAGAAGACCATTATGTGTCAGGATGACCAAGGGAAGGATGTTGAGATTGTGGGGATACCGAGGCCTATATCCTTACGGATGATCTCTGCTATGCAACTAAAGCGAAGCTTTCGTAAGTGATGTCAGGTATTTGTCGTTACGATAAATGAGCTTGATGAGGAAGACTCTACGAGGAAGACCCTAGATCACCCTATTTTACAGGAGTATGTAGATGTCTTTCCGAGTGAGATTCCAGGCATGCCTCCGAAGAGAGACATTGATTTTAGCATTGAGCTCACTCCAGGAGCGAAACCTATCTCTAGAGCTCCGTACCGTATGACCACTCAGGAGTTAAGTGATTTGTGTTTCCAATTAGAGGAACTTTTGGCCAAGGGTAGTATTCAACCTAGTGTATCACCATGGGGAGCTCCAGTGCTCTTCGTGAAGAAAAAGGATGGTTCTTTGCGCCTTTGCATTGATTACAGATAGCTGAATAAGGTGACAATAAAGAACAGGTATCCTTTACCAAGGATTGATGATTTATTTGATCAGATCAAGGGGGCTACAGTGTTCTCTAAGATTGATCTTAAGTCAGGATACCATCAAATTCGCATCAAGGATGCTGATATTCATAAGACTGCCTTCCAAACTCGCTACGGGCATTATGAGTTCACAGTGGTACCCTTTGGGCTGACAAACGCTCCATCAGTTTTCATGTGCTTAATGAATGGGGTGTTTCATTCCTATCTTGATAGATTTGTTCTTGTGTTCCTCGATGATATTCTGATATATTTGAGGTCCCAAAAGGAACATGAGGAACATTTGAGTTTAGTTTTGCAGTGCTTGAGAGATAATCAACTTTATGCCAATGCGGCAAAGTGTGATTTCTTTCAATCAGAGATACAGTATTTGGGACATGTTATTTTAGGCGAAGGTATCTCTGTAGACCCTGCGAAGATCCAGGCAATAGTAGATTGGCCTGCACCCACTACTATGTCGGAGATTCGTAGTTTCATGGGTCTAGCTGGGTATTATCGCAGATTTGTTCAAAACTTCTCCAGAATAGCACACCCTATTACCTCCCTTCAGAGGAAAGGAAAGAAGTTTCTGTGGACAGAAAAGTGTGTAGAAGCATTTCAGAAACTCAAAGAGCTTTTGACCAGTGCACCGATCTTAGCAGTACCTGATCTAGAAGGTGATTTCATGGTGTGTACGGATGCTTCCCTTGAGGGTATTGGAGCAGTTCTAATGCAGAATGGTCGAGTGATTGCATATGAATCACGCAAACTCAAGGATCATGAGTTGAATTATCCTACACATGACCTTGAGTTAGCCACAGTAGTTCATGCCTTAGTGAGATGGAGACATTTCTTGTTGGGACACAGATTTGAACTACATAGCGATCACCGTAGTCTTCAGTACATATTCACGTAGCCTAATCTGAATGCTAGGCAAAGGTGTTGGATGGAGTTTTTGTGCGAGTATGAATTTGAGGTAAAGTATATCCAGGGGAAGGAGAATGTTGTAGCTGATGCTTTGAGTCGCAGGAAACATGTGATATCATCTATGACTCTTAGTGTCGATTTGAGGTGTCAGATACTTCAGGCACTGCCCACTGATTCATGGTATCTGGAGGTGTGCAGTGAGATCAACTCAGGGAGACCCTTGGAGGGTATGTTTTCAGGCTATGTCCTAGAGTCGGATGGCCTTTTGAGACATTCAGGAAGGATCTATGTGCCGCTATTGGATGAGCTTCGCATATTGATCCTATTAGAGGCCCATCGTGCACCTTACTCAGCACATCCAGGTGTCAAGAAGATGCATGCAGACTTGCGACGTTTATTCTATTGGTCCGGGATGAAGCGCGACATTGCTGATTTTGTGGCTAGATGTCTTGAGTATCAGAGAGTCAAGGCAGAACACCAACATCCGGCAGAACTTTTGCAACCGAATCTCATTCCTTCATGGAAGTGGGACATCATCTCTATGGATTTCATAGTAGGATTACCTATGACTCTTCGTCGTCATGATGCTATCATGGTCACCGTTGATCGGTTGACCAAGGTGGCACATTTTGCACCAATCAGGTCTTCCTACACTGCAGCTTCAGTAGCTAATGTCTTCATGCGTGACATTGTGAGACTACATGGTATTCCCTGAAAGATCATTTCGGATAGGGATCATGTTTTCACTTCCGCATTTTGGACATCACTAGAGCATGATCTTGGAGTGCAGTTGAACTTCAGTTCAGCATATCACCCAGAGACAGATGGGCAGACAGAGAGAGTAAATCAGGTTCTCGAAGATATGTTGAGGATGTACGTGATGGATAGGCAGACCCATTGGGAGGACTATCTCTATCTAGTGGAGTTTGCTTACAACAACGGGTATCACAGTTCTATTGGCATGGCACCTTTCCAAGCCTTATATGGACGCCCTTGTCATGCACCTTTGAGTTGGGATAGCCTTGAGGATCGCATCCTGTTGGGTCCAGAGATGCTTCGTGACATGGAGCAACAGGTGGTGCGTATCCGAGAGCACTTGAAAACGGCACAGGATAGGTAGAAGAAGTATGCTAATGCACATAGGTCAGATAAACAGTTTTCTGTGGGAGAGAAGGTTTTCTTGAGAGTGTGTCCGCAGAAGAGTCCAATCCGTTATGGAAAGGGCTCAAAGCTAGCACCTTGCTTTGTGGGACCATTCGATATTCCTGAGAGGATTGGTCCAGTTGCCTATCGTCTTGCTTTACCGCCCAGCCTTGCTCGCATTCACGATGTTTTCCATGTTTCAGTACTTAGACAGTATATCCCTGATGTTGTACACATTCTTGATTGGAATGCATTGCAGGTAGAGGACGGGCAGCTGGCTTTGGAGCCAATTTGTATTCTGGAGCAGCGGGAGTTGACCCTCAGGGGTCGAACCATAGAGCAGGTAAGGGTCCAATGGGACCCTACTGATGACTCTTCAGCATCAGGATCAGGTAGGGTCTTGTGTTTTTGATTATCCATTACATATACAATTATCCCTTCCTGTCTTCTTCGTGTCTGGGGTTTGTAGATCTGAATTCTCTGTGATGAAAGTTTTAACTGTTCAATATTGTGAATTTATTAATTGCTCTTCAATAATTTCTGTATCCATGGAGACTAGATGAATTATTAGAACCCTTGTTTTCTTGATTTAGAAATTAAGATTTAATTAGATGGCTGACTTTATTTCTATACCAGTATATAAAGAAGAAGAAGAAGAAGGGCAATTCTTTAATATATATATCTATACGTTTATATATATTAAAAAGGATTTGAATTAGTATATTTATAAATCTATATATATTTATATATGCATATTTATTTTTAAACAAAATTAAATTTTAAAAAAAAAATATTATATAAAACAAAAACAAAATTGTTTTAGTGGGGGGGAGGGAATCACCCCGTACCCGCCCCCACTGTTGGCGGACCGACAGTACCTGTCGTCGTAGACCGCAGGCCTGCGGCCAAGCCGACGGGCTATAAACATTGTTTAAATTTAAAAATAAACTTTTTTTTATTTTGTTTTTTTATATATATAATTTTAATTTTTTTTTTAACAAAACAAATTTTATTATTTAAAATTTTTAATTAATAAAATTATAATATATTTTAAATTAATTATAGTTTTAACTTTATTAATATTTAATAAATAAATATTAAATGCATAAACATAGTTTGTAAATATTAATTTAATAATAATTTTGGTATAAAATTAATAAATTAACAATTAGTGAATAGATTAAGAGAAGTAAGTAGAACAGGCAATTATTGATTAATTTAATTAAAATTAGTTTAATTAAGTTAATTAATAATGAATATTATTTGACTAAATTATAGATTTGGATTATTGATTTAATGAAAGTTATTATAGAAATGGGTTAATCGTAAAGGGTAGTTGTGAAAACCTAGTTACTTGAATTCGACATTAAACTGAAACATAAACCTTACCTTAACTCAAATAATATACTTTCAGATCCAATCTCTGAGACTTTGATGTTGTCTTTGTACTTTGAATGTTTTGGGGTTGTTTAGCGTTGACCAGTTTAGGTTGTTACCAGAGGCTCGGGGTTGTGAATGTGATGTCATGATGATTTGGTCTCGATCTTTCTTAACCCGACCATGGTAATGTGATGAAGTGCTCTATGACATGATTGTGTTTACTGTTTGTTTTTGCTTTCCAGTTTCCTTATGTGAAGTTGAGGTGTATGTAATTGAGAATACCTAACTTAACCATTTTTGAGTCTCGATCAGTTATATTTGATAACCATTTCTGAGTCTCGATCAGTTATACTTGTATTACTTTCTGGTTGCTCATTGGAGAATCATTGGATTTTGTGACTTATCATTGATGCCTTCAGTTGCTGATAGAGAACTGTCGTGATTACATGATTACTATTTGATATTATCTGTTGCTGCTCATGAAGAACTGATGTAATTTTGTGGATTATCTTTTTATGATGTTTTTCAGTTGCTTGTATAGGACTAAGGTGGTTTTATTATGAATCTTTGATTTACGAGTTCATGAGCTAGGGTAGATTATCTATGTGTAGAGTCGGGAAGTGGCTTGCAATGGGGGTCGGAGCCCTAATAGGCTGCCTTGAGAAACCCATTGTAAGTCATTTTTAATAAGTGAAAACATTTACACTAAATGAGAGAAAATGAACCTAACAAGATAATTGTATGTTCTCTCCCATGCCTTGAGTGCTAGTATAGACTAGGATGGGGTAGAGAGAATGCTTGGTTACGACCTTGCACTCCATAGTATGCCTCGTCAGTACGAGAGGATACTAGTGGCCGCAGGATCAGTAGGGACCCGAGATTCCTAAGGGATTGCTCGGGTAACTTCTACATGACTTTTGCGATGACACTTTCCTACTTGCATATTAGGTTTCCTACGTGTCTTGTGGTACCTCTGGGATTTAGATGTCGATCTTTTTATGAACCCTTGAGTTAGCATACTTATAGGATTTCCTGGACTTAGAGAGTACTTATGATTATAGGTTTTGTTATCCTATTTGGGACTTGAGACTATCTCCTCAGCGCGGTGGGAGTGGACCATTTAGGTTCCACGCGGTCGGGTGGTAGTGCTTTTACTCTTACCATTGAGATCCGTTCTGTGGTCACCGTGGCTGGAGTTTTCGTGATTGGCATTTACCTTCACTATGTTCTTGGATTATTATGATGGATGGTTAGATTTTATGATAGATGTTTTATCATTATGGATGTATGGATGTATCATGTATGGTGAATAGTTTCATATATTTTTATTGTACTTTGTATCATGGATTTGAGGATGTTGTATCTTGATCTTTACATATGTATATTCTTTTAAGCCTTTCATACCCTGTGACTTGTACAGTGGATGATTGAGCATTTCGAATTAATTTGCCGAGAGGCATTCAGAATAAATGTATATTATGGACATGGGACTTTCTGATTATTCTTTCATATGTATGTGATAGTTGTTAGACTTAGATTTAATTAAATTTAAACGTGACTCAATGTCTTGGGATCTTTAAGAAATGTAACTTGCAATGTATGTTTGTTGATGATTACATGTTATTGCTTCCGCTACTATGTGTTTGATGTGTATGTTGTACTTTCTTACTTAAAAAAAAAAAAAAAAAAATGTTTAGCAAACTTAGTGAAACTTTAGGTTAATTTTTTTGGATCCCTTGGCAGGGCGTTACACCCTTCCCAAGCTAGAATATCCTTCCATAAAAAATGAATGACTAAAAACCTCCACAAGACCCCCTATTATACTTGTCAAAATGGCTTACAATACATTATAGAACATTAAAAAATAGAAAGGTTGACCCAAAGATGGTCTGCACACATCCCAAGACAAGATCTAATCATAAATGTCATGATCAAAATAAATCCCACAAGTTGGATCTCACAAAAAATGCAGAAAACACATCCAAAATGTTGACACTCAGCATTAATAGGAAAACTCAGCACATGAAGGATCACTCAGCACATTAAGAATAGCTTGGCACACACTATGGAACTTGATACACACTACAGAGTGAGATGGGATAACACACTAACCCAAGTGTTAACATGATGTGGGATAACTTTAACTTGGCTTAAACTACAAAATTAATGGCACTCAACAATTGCTGCAACTCAGCAATGATTGTAACTTGGAAAAATCTGACAGAATGAACACAAATGAGTAGGATAACAAGTCAACTTAGGATGCTCCTTCATCAGCATGTGCACAACTACACACATGCATAAGTCAAATGCCTTGAAAATAAAGGGGGTCTTTTGTTTATTTTAAAAAAAATGGAGATGCACACCTTTTGAAGATACGCACATGTGCACATGTGTGCACCTCCAAAAGGTATCTTACCTTAGGTTAGAGGTGCAGGGTTGTGCACTAGAAGAGGTCAAAGGGCTATGAGGGTGTGGATGTAGATAGAGTCAAGAGACAATGAATGAGTTGGAGGGGAGGTTGAGGTCTATTTATAGACCTTGGCACTATTACGGACCCCAAGAGGGTGCACAAGTGCTCACCTTCATTTGCGAGGCAAAATTCCTCCCTTAAACTAATATTTAAGTTTTAAACTTTTTTTTCTATGCCCAATTGAAGACTAGGGCTTGACCTAGACCTAGGGGAGGGTCTAAAATGACTGAGACACTAGACTAGATTCCTAGTATAGGTTTTGAAACTAGGGGGTCCCTATTTTGCAACTCAAAATGGTGTGTGTTGTGAGACCACAAAAAATAGCCCCAACAAAAGGGAAGAAATGACAAACATTTCTTCTCTACCAAACATTCTTCTAACATTTGTCAAGTGACAATTGAATTTTAGATATTTCAAGCAGCTTTCAAGTCCTTTAGAAGCCAAAACATCAAAATCTCAAATATTTAGACTCAATGTGTGCTAAAGTGTTCCAATTTCCTTTGACATCTCGAGGTGTAGTTTACCATGAGTATCTAACAACTTGGAGAAAAATATCTAGCTCTACTGGTCTAGTCATTGAGAATCCTTGTAAACCTATTTATCCATCTGACCAGATGAGAGAATACATTCTTAGGGCTCTTGGTGAGTTATTAATTATTTCCTTTTGATTCTTTGGTAATATTCTTTAACTTGCTGCATAGAGTTGGCTTGTTTCCACTTGATTCTTCCTTGAAGCCTTTTCATTTATTGTACAGAATAGGAGCCATTTTGGAGTGCATATCCCTCTATCTGATTACCTTTTGCAATCATCTAGAATCTTTAAATGTAATAACTTTGTGATTCTTTTTTCTTTCTTTCCTACCATGACCATGCTTAGACAGTGTGGCCAAGGCATTGGTGTTCCTTTCTAGATCTATTCTTAAGTTTGATAACTCTTGCATTCCTCTTTTAATGAACTTTTAGGAGACTCTAACACCAAACAATGATATTAGTAATTCTTTGAAGAGACCCTTTGTCTAGACTATTAAGTTTTTAATTATCCTTTGCTACTATCAACCCAGATGTGAAAGTCAGCTAGATAATCAATTCTTATATTTGTAAAGTGTTGAGAGCTATTAATCTCCAATTCTAATTTTAAGACTTGAAGTCCTGTAAAGCTACAAGTAATACCTATTTTTTAGTTGCTACAAGAAACAAACTCATATGAATGCTATGACAAATAAATACCTCTTTCCTTAAGTCGAAACCAAATGGGTGATCTGAATTATGCATCAAGAAAGAATCTTGATTGCACCCAACCCTCGAATTGACAAGAAAAGATAAAAACAACTTTAACAGAAAATACACAACTAAAAGTAAACACAGTTTTAGAAAATAAAAACACTTGCAAAAAGTAAACACACTTAGAGAAATTAAACACTCATGCATAATTTTTTATTTTTTTCAAATATTTTTTGTTTTAGACTTCAAAATAATGTTTTAGAAACTTCCCATTGACTAGAAATGGAACCAATTCCCCTTGTAAAGAACTTAGTCTAAAAGTAATTTCTCCCAAAATTTCTGCAATTTGATAAGGGCCAATCCACAAGTGTTGAAACTTGGTATGACTACTTAGCTTTTCTTTTGACTTGTCACATAGAAGAACAAGGTCTGAGATCCTGAAGGATTTGATTGTGGCTCACTTGTTGAGCTTGTAGACACTTAAAATCATCCCTAAAGACTATATTAATTTATTAATATTGCCCGTGACATTGTAATTAATTACATTTCTCACATTCTTCTACTTATTTAATTATATTAATTAATTAAATAAGTTCATTCTCCTAAGTATTTAAATTTAATTTAAATACTCCTAGCTCTAATGTGTTAAATTAATTTAACACATGATCCTCCATCTTTCCCCCCTTTTTAAATAAATTTTATTTATTTAAATTCCCCACATCCTATTAATTTCTCTAAACCCATGATTAAATTAAATTTCATTTAATTTAGTCTTAAGCCTAACCTAGAGCCTAGTCTACACCCATCATTTTCATCCTCTTAAGCCTATTTCTTCTCTAATCCCACTTAATCATTCCTAATCATCTCCCTAATCCCCCTCATTAGCCTAAGAGTGTGCTCACACATGTGTGAGATGGCATGCCTACACACTCTTGTCTCTCACTCTTCTTCTCAAGTTTGCTCACACATGTGTGAGAAAACTTTGAATTCTTGACCATTTGCATGGCTTGCATGTCACCTTATGTGGCACCTACTTGGATGCCACCTCACCAAGCCCTCCCTCAAGCCTATAAATAGAGGGCTTGTCTCAAGAATTTGCATCTCATTTTTATTACATTGTTATCATGTTGGTTTGAGATTTGAGTTTACATTCATAGTTTGAGCTTTCATGGTAGTTTGAGCTTGCAATGGTAGAGTTCTCATAGTGATTTTGTAGGTTCATGCTAATCATTTGGTAGCTGATTTAGTTTGCATCTTACATTGTTCATTTAGTTTTCTTCATGCATTTGCATTTCCATTCCATAGCTTACATTCCTAGTTAGTTTCCTTTATTGCATATCATCTTCACTCTTGAATGCTTTCAAAAATGGCTTTCTCTATAGCCATTTCTTGAAGTGTTCTTCATTCCACATAGTTTAGGATCTTAGTGCATTTTCATTCACATTTGCATTAACACTTGCACCCACACACTCAAGAGATTCATTTATTGTTGTGTTTGGGAGACCACATCAAACATCCCCCCATCTTAACACATCAACAAGGCCTCTCATGGGTGCCTTTGTTGAGTTGTAGAGGTGGCTGGAAGGTTGGATTTGTTGGTTGCTTAGGGTTGCAAAACTTAAGAAAGCATTAGTTGATATTTATTCCTTGCGTTTGATGAATGTTTGATGCATTTTGAAGGTTATAAACTAGTGTTTGTTTGTTAACCCATGCTTCTTGCAGGTCACATTTTCTAGCACACAGAACTAACATTTTATAGTAGTCTAATGTTTTGACATGTGTTCTAAAGAAGATGTCCTCTTCTCATCCAATTATAAGAGATTCATCAATCTAATCTGGACTTTATGAACATCCTCAGTATACCCTCTCATAAATTTTAACACTAGAATCTTGAGATTGAGTGGAAATAGTAGTTTTGTTCTATAGATGAGTAGATATGGGGATGTTCCCAAAGCTTTCTTAAACTTGACTGCATCTATCCATAATGCATACTTCAATTGGTTGTGCCAATCTTTTGGATTCTCCATGAGAAAGCATTTTATGACTGTAATCAAGTTCTTATTGGTGGACTCAACCACACCATTCCCTTGGGATGGTAATTAGATGAAAAAATAATTATAACTTGATTTTCCAATTCCCACTAAGGAAATTCAACATAAAAGATGACCTGTTATCACACATTGGGAAGAATGGCATTCCGAACCTAGTGACAATGTGCTCTTCTAAGAAATCAGTAACCTCTTTTGTTGTATAGTTTCAAAAAGTTTCAACTTCAGTCCAACATGTGCAATAATCTGTTGCTATGAGGATGAACATATGTCCTATTGATGATGGTGGGTTTACTAGTCCAATGAAGTCTAGCCCCCACTTAGCAAAAGGGTGTACATCAAATACTAGTTGTAGTGACATAGATGGGTTTCTTTCCCTATTGGTACTTGTTTGAAAAGTGTGGTAAGGGAATACATGTTCAAATGTGTCCTTGAAAATTGTAGGCCAAAAGTAACATAATCTCAAAATCTAATGGATCGTAGCCTCTTCTAACCCATGCCCGGTACCTTACTTGTCATGATATTGTTCCAATACTTTCCTTTCTTCTTCGCATCCCAAATATTATAGATAAATTCCCTCATAGTTCTTGTAAAGTTTCCTATCTTGAAGCATATAGGATTCACATTTCATCTTGAGTCCTCTATGTTGGGGACTATTCATCTAGTGAGGGTATTGAATCTGCAAGAGGTATACACAATATCTTGATACCAACTTATCGATGATTATCACTTCATTAGTGTCTACTTGAGACACAATGATTTTTTCTTCATTATCAATTTTGATCTCATCGTCAACTCTGATCTCATTGTCATATATCATCTTAGTCCGCATTTGTCCTCTCACTAGCTTCACTGGTTGAATTTCCAAATTGAACTCTTGTAATGTACCCATCCATTTTCCTCTCCTTTCACCTAATTCATTATGCATCAGTAGTGATTTGATTGGAGGATCTGACACAATAGTATATACCTTACTCCTGATACTGTAACAAAAATTTTTCTTGACTTCCTTTATTATAGAAAATGATTGTTTTTCAAGATTGGAATAGTTCAATTTAGTATTCTTTAGCAGACAACTCATGAATGTGATAGGTCTCTCATCTTCTTTATCTTTCTTTTGTGTGATAATCCTTGTACATGAATGTTCTTAAGAAAAAGAATAGATTTTGAAAGGCAACTTATAACCTAGACTAGACTTACAAGTATTGGAGTTGTGGAGATAGCTACATTGATATCTTCAAAGGACTTCTTGATTTCAGGAACCCATTTAGTTTTCACTCCCTTCTTTAGCAATTCATTGAGGGGGTGAACTATCTCGACGAACCCACTAATGAAATTTCACATAAAATTAATCTTCCCAAATAAAGATTTAAGCTCTTTATGACTATGAGGAAGTGACAACTTCATAATTGCTTCTATCCTCTTAGACTCAATGTATATCCCAATTTCAAAAATAATGTGACCTAAAATCTTTCCTTTGGTAACCCCAAATAAAAATTTCTTAGGGTTAAGAGATACTGTATCTCTGACATCAATTGAAAAATTATTTCAAATAAATAATTTGAGTTCTCCTGTCTTTTGAGAAGATAGTTAGGTAATCCATATAGATAAATATGCATTTATTTATCATTCATTTGATTGCTTTATCCATTTCTCTTTTAAATGTAGCTCCCATGTTGATTAATCCAAAGGGCATTCTCTTGTATGAAAATGTTCCCCATTTTGTTGTGAATGTAGAATTTAACTTGTCTTCCTCATATATCATCATTGGTTATAACTTGAATATCCATCTAGAAAAGACATCATCTGAGATGCATTCAAAAAAATTAGTATTTTATCTAGTGAAGGAAAAGGGTAGTTATATTTCCAGGATGTTTGGTTCAAATTTGAAAAGTCTACACAAAGGCAGATCTCTCCAATATTTTTCCTTACTGGCACCAAGTTAGCAACCCATGTAGAATGTTAGATTGGAATGATAACCTTAACATCAATAAACTTCTAGACCTCTTTCATTATTAATGACTTGTTAATGGGGTTCACCGATCTCTTTCTTTGATGAAAAGTCTTATCATTAGACTTCAATGGCATATCATGGATGATGATGTCAGGATCACATGTCTTGATTTCTTCATAACTCCACACAATGACATCTTTGTAATTTTTGAGTAACTCAAACATACTTTCTCATTCTTCGGAATTACATGACTTCCCAATTTTCAATCAAATTCTTCAATCCCTTTTTCTTCAAATTTTCTCTTGATACAGGTTGATTCATCTTGGTCAAAGATACATTACAACTCTAGCATCCCCTTAGGAACAATATTAGTTTTCAAATTTATGATCCCATTTTCATCTTCTAGTTCATCATCCTCAAGTTTATCATTGGGAGTATTGTGAATCTCTTGTCCTTTGAACAGATCATTACACATGAGGAACTCAAGAATATGTTGATCATCTTGAAAGACCTAGAAGTTAGTAATGTTATCTGGAATAGATGGTGCAGTCACTAGTTCAACTGAAAACCTTTTGATTTTTGTTCTTTCAATTGGTTGTAATGAACTGGCTAAAATTGCAAGGTCATCGACTACCATATTCCTCCTTCTTGGAATGGACCTTATGTTTATAGCTTTGAAATTTTTCATCAAGTCCCAAACTCTTTTTCGGTAAGAATGTAGTCTTCTTTTATTATAGGAGTAGATTGATTTAACCTATCTAGGCACCAATTAAGAATCTCCTTCAACTATGAGAGCTTTGATGTCCTTCTCTAATGTGAAGAGAAGTCTACAGATCAAGGCTTCATATTCCAAAACATTGTTAGTACACCTAAATTTTAAATGATATGCAACATAAAAGACCTACCTTTAGGATTAATTAGTTTAATAATTGCACCAGCTCCTAATTTTCATTTAAAATCATCAAACCTGAGTTTCCATATTGGTTGTTCTTTTGGCTTCCTTGACTTATATTTATTTGTTTGAAGCTTTTCTTTCACTTGGACTTTGAATGATTGTTTCTTCTGGATCCACTGCAATCTTTCATGTGGTGGACTCGATGAGTTACCATTGTTTACCTTTGATATGAGGGTCATCCATTTCTATTGTTCATCTTGAATTTCCCCAATCAACTTTGTGTTAGGATTAACCTTAGATAGAAACAATAGTTACATGCAAATATAACCAATATCAAAAAATAAGAGATCGCATAAAAGAGAACACAAGACACCAAGATTTGACATGGTTCACCGAATCCCTAGACTACATCTACAAATAGTAAGTCCAATATTATTATTATCTAGTAATTACAACCTAATTACAATTTGTAATCCCTTACAGCTCAATACCGCTACAAGAACAAATTTTTGCATCGCACATAATGAAAATCCATAACCCTAAGCCTCTTTATACAAGCTTTTTGCTGCTTACAAAATTGGTGCTAGAATAATAGAAAAATAGTAGCCGACACCTTTTACAATATAAGGTCATTTTTGGCTTTAGGGGTGCTGCCCCTGAAAAACCCAGTGGAGGCATTGCCCCTCGACCCCATCCTATACTACGATAGGGAGCTCACCTAGGGTACTATCCTAGGACCCCGTAGGGGCACTACCCCTTGATCCCATCTTGGGGGTGCTGCCCCCAAACCCCCATAGAAATAATATGGGGAGAAAACTACACCGAATAAAACCTCAAACTCTGATTATGCTTCACATCACAACACTTGGTGATTTTATCAAATTTTGGTTTAGGTCGAACAACTATCGAGGTCTAGCCTTGACCCTTTACAAAGTGTCTTTTTCTTAGGAATTTAATCATACCTAGTGGGGGAGAAGACAAATCTCTACCATCTGGAAAGGTGTCACTATATGAT
The DNA here is from genome assembly GCA_028749045.1 of Cupressus sempervirens. Taxonomy (NCBI): domain Eukaryota; kingdom Viridiplantae; phylum Streptophyta; class Pinopsida; order Cupressales; family Cupressaceae; genus Cupressus; species Cupressus sempervirens. The sequence continues at coordinate 531,791,845 of CM053793.1, forward strand.
GCCTTTAGATCTTCTTTGTCCTCTTCATCATTATCTATGACTTCAGATATGCACGTGGGACTAAATTTCCTTTTGGTGCCTCACTTGGACTTTGACCATTTTTAAAGTGCATTATCTAAGTTAATACTCAAGCAACCACTTCTTGGAAATATGAATACTCAAAGTCCAAATGACATACTTTGTACAACCTACAAAATCCTAGAAGGTAAAAAATGTTTAGGTACGCTTCTTCTCCTAGGCACTACAAATTTGCAACCATATTGTCCATGAATTGAGTCACGATCTCTTTCTTGGGGTAGGGTTCAATGATTCTCTATTTAGATTTTTTGATTTTCCAACTGAATTTATGTTTAGAGTCATTACCTTGAAATAACCTAAGTCTGATTGAAGAAACACTACTTCATTCGATGCATTGTACTGTGCAATTATTGTCTTCAATTTTGGCTTAGTGTCTATCTTGATCTAATTATTCAATCATTTCCAATGTAGTCATATTTGAGAACCATTCTCTTAGACATTGGGTTCATTCTCTACTTAGTAGAAAGCCATATGTTTCTGGAATTTCCACCACATGTATGTCTATTAGATTCACGGGTTGTAGAGTGACTCCCAACCTCTGTGCTATTGAAAGTGGTATGACATTACAAGAAGCTCTCAAATCTATGAGACAATTGTGAAGGTTTCATCCAAAAATTCTAAGGTTGAGTAAGAAAGGAAGCACTTCAGCTTTGTCTTTATACATGGTAGGCATAGCCTTAGAAGTGTTAACCTATTGTGACACTGCCTTCTAAGGGCCTGTGACAAACATTTCCATTGTATGATGAAGAGTTATCAACAATGCTTTCCTTTGATGAGGGAATCTTTTTAGCATATAAAACATGTAAATATTTTCCTTTATCCATTTTAAATCTTCAACTACACTATACTTTTTAGTTGACCACTTACCATGATTGTTTAGTATCACAAGTATATTTCCTTGGTTCTAATTTTGTTGTCCAACATAGGGTGCTCTAATAGGCACTAGATTTTTATTCTATTTTGGATCTAGAGGTGTTGGTTGCAATACGAGAGGGATTCCATTAGTCATAGGTTCCCTTTGATTTTGTAAGTCATAAGTATTTTGATTGTCATTCTAAAAAGTGAACATCTCTACTAGTTTAGGATATGATTCTTGATTGAATGGAAAGATAAATGCTTCATTGAATTGTTATTTCATTTCATAATTCAATGGAGAATCATAAGATTCTAACAACATAATACTGAACTACATGGGGGGCTCATTATTTGTACATTATGAATTTTGGTTTACTTCTTGATTTCCATTAAAATACGAGCCTCTATCATTGGGTATATTTGTTGTACTAACCACCAATGTTCTCCTTTAGGATTCGTGACATGGCTTAACTGCCTCCTAGACCTATAAGTCTATGATTTTATCAGGCATTGATAGGTCCATATTTTGATGTAATGACAACTCTATCTTGTAACAAGTGGTATCAAAGCTTGGTCACGGGTTTGAAACTCCTCGGGTAACATTGAAGGGGGGGTTGGATTGACCACCAACATTCCCCTTTGAGATTCATGACATGACTTTTTTTGCCTCCTGTATTATAGAAGTCTAGTGGTTTATTAGGCATTGACAGGTCAATCTTTTGATGCAACGATAACTCTAGCTTGTAACAATATTTTTTTAATGTCCACAAATTGATTATAATTATTATTGTCTAAAGGGATACTTCCATTGTTTGGATGGGTATTCCATTGTCAATTCTATCTTTGGAAACCACTATTGCGATTTGGAGGATTGAAATTATTCCCTACATTGTTATCTCTGCTGAAATTGTTTTTGTTGGTGTAGGAGCACCTAGGTAGGCTACTATGTAACCCAGGGTTATTTTGTTTTTTTGGCTTGTAGTGATGCTAGCTACATCACTAGTCTAATAAGAGGTCTTATTTGGTCCTTAGGTGTGTTTAGGAGAGTTGACAAGACCCAACATGGCCAAATTATTAGAAATTAGAAATTGTTGTCAATTAGGAACCATAGGTCCTAGAATGGGTAAAATGCTAAAATAAGGTTCATTGTTGAGAATAGATTGAAGAAGCTAATCAAAGAGGGAGATTGTAAAGGCAGATTGTTGAGAACATACAAGTATGACCAATATGCTTCAATCATTATTTTGTCACTGATGTCAAACTTGCTATTTGTTGGTAAGATAATTGATTATATGATTTAAGTAATATCACTTATTTGATTGATAAAGAAGATTTGATCAAAAGATGTAATAATATCACCTAGAGGAAAGATTGAGTTATGATTCTATAAAGGAGTCAAAGAATTAATTAAGACTGTGATAACATGATGTATTGATAATCTACTTAAGGTTACAAAGGTTGGTTACACTAAGAAAGTCTAGAAGAACAAGTTACACAAAGTTTGTCTACCAAGCTTGACCAAGTGGATAGTAGGTGCTAAGCAAAAAATTAGTTGGAGCCAAGTAAATGCTTATTCTAGTGTATGTCGAGTAGAATAGTGGATGCCAAGTAAAGTTTAGTTGATGTCAAGCATCAATAAACTTTAGTTCGTGCTGAGTGATTTTTTAGAGGATGTCGAGCAATGCAGTATGTGTCGAGCATCAGAAGTCTGATAATGTCAAGCTACATTATTATTTAAAAGAGTATGAATTCGATAGATCTGACCTGATAATTTTATTTTCTTGGATTATGTGAACTATGTGGAAGATAAGATTGATGAGCTACATGCACAAAATTCAAGGTAAACAAACTTGTTGGCTCAGATCCATCAAATTCATGATCTTTTAAATAATGCAACAACTTAGAATTATCAAATTTCTAAGGCTTAACACATACTACGTTGCTTAGCATCCTTTAAAAAATCACTCAGCATGAGCTAAATTTTATTGGTGCTCAACATCAACTAAACTTTACTTGGCATCCATTGTTCTGCTCAACATACACTAGAATAACCATTTACTCGGCTCCAACTAATTTTTTGCTTGGCTTGCACAAACTTTGCTCAGTGCCTACTATCCACTTATTCAAGCTTGGTAGACAAACTTTGTGTAATGTGTTCCTCTATACTTTCTTAGTGTAACCTTAAGTAGATTATCAATAAATCATGTTATCACCGTCTTAACTAATTCTTGTAATCTTTTACATAATTTTAACTCAACCTTTCCTCTAGGTGCTATTGTTACATCTTTTGATCAAATCCTCTTCATCAATTAAATAAGTGATAGTACTTAAAATTATATAAGCAGTTGTCTTACTAGCAAATAGCAGGTTTGACATCAATGACAAAATAATGATTGAAGCATATTGGTCATACTTGTATGTTCTCAACAATCTCCCTCCTTGATTAGCTTCTTCAATCTATTGTTAATAATCTTCCTCTTTGGCATTGATGACAAACCAAATTAATTAAATGGCAAACACCTTGTTCAACCAAACTGACTAGGTTAAAAGAGTAAGACCAATCAAAATACCAAAAAGAAAATAATTCCTTATATTGAAATCTCTCCCTCTATCAACATCTTCCATCTTTTAAATAGGTTACAAAATTATTTCTTATAACTCCCTCTGAGTTTCTTCTTATATCTCTTCCTTTGACTAGGTAGATGTTAGGATTTCTCCCTCTTTGTTCTCTTGATCAACAACTATCTCCTTCAGCAATTATCTCCCTCTAAGATCAGTAAATCTCTCCAATTATCTTTCCTTTATCCTTTTGATTAGTGAATCTCTCCCTCTTTGACAACAATGCCAAAGACTTATGCCAAAAACTTGTCATCTTAACATGTAGATATAAGCTTCTTACATTTATTCAGTTTTCTCCCTCTGTCACCTTGCTTGTGACTGATTTGAAGTTTTAGCTCTTTGATTATTTTAGGCAGCTCCTAAAGTACGGTCCTCTACATCAATTTGTAACATATAACATCATCTTGTTTGATGTAGGGCACTCCTCTTGTTACTTAGATAGCCTTTGATAGGAGTATCACCCCTAGTTTACCTCTTAGATACTCATGAGCATCCTTAGGTAATTTTATTGTAATGATATCAACAATTTTCTCTCTAGTGTTAACATATTCCATCTTCACCTCTTTATCTTCAACTAACTCTCTCAAATAATGACACTTGATTGCAATGTGCTTAGTCTTTGTGTGCATCACATGATTCTTTGATATATTGATAGCACTTATATTATCACAATAAAGTATCACTGGTTTTTTAATCTCTTCCTTCATACCTTTGAGTAACTATTTGATCCATACAATGTTTGTACAATTTACAGTAGCATCAACATATTCAGCTTCAGTAGTAGATTGTGCAGTGCAATATTTTTTTTTGCTAGTCCATGTAACCAGCCTCTTGCTTAAGAAAAATGCTCCTCCATTGATGCTCTTTTTGTCATCAATGTTTCCAGCCTAATCAACATTAGTGTATGCTCTTAATTCAAATTTCTCATTCTTCTTATAGTATAGACCAAACTCTTCTATTCCTTTCAGATATCTCATTATTCTCTTTATAGCTATCAAATGATTCTCCCTGGGATTAGCAAAGAACCTTGCAACTATTCCTACAAATAATTCAATGTCAGGTCTTCTATGTACTACATATTGCAATTTTTCAATCATAGACCTATACAATGTTTGATTCACCTCAGTTGAATCATCATTCTTTGACAACTTGTTTCCTATCACCATAAGTGTACTTACTAGTTTGGAATCCTCCAATCCAAAAGTTTTTCAGTATTTTTTTGACATGCTTTGACTGAGTGATATACATACCATATTTCATCTGATATACTTGCAAACCCACAAAGAATTTGATCTCTCCAAATATAGACATCTCAAATTCTTGTTTCATTTGATTTTCAAAATCCTTACATAAAGCATCTTGACCTCCAAATATGATATCATCAACAAAAATTTCAAATAGAAAAATACCTTTTCCTTTCTCTGTCTTCATGTATAGATTATTGTTATCATCAATCCTTTCAAATCCAATCTTCACAAGATAATTATAAAGTCTCTCATACCATACTCTTGGTGCTTGTTTCAAACCATATAGAGATTTGTGTAATCTACATACCATGTTCTTGATGTTAACATCAACAAATCCTTTTGGTTGTTCTATGTAAACTTCTTCCTCTAATATGCCATTGAGAAATGTAGATTTAACATCCACTTGATAAAGTTTGAAACTTTTGTAAGCACAATAAACAAGTAAAGTTCCTACTCTTTCCAACCTAGCAACAGGGGCAAATGTCTCTCCATAGTCAATTACTTCCTATTGTGCATATCCTTTGCAAGTTATCTTGCATTGTTCCTTGTGACTTCACCATTTTCATCTAGCTTGTTTCTAAATACCCACTTAATGCCAATCACATTTTTGTCTTCTAGTCTAGGAATTAGAGTCCATGTTTTGTTGTTCTCAATTTGGTCAACCTCATCTTCCAAGGCTTTACTCTAGTCCACATCCTCTAAAGCATCTCTCACTAATTTGGGTTCCTTCATGCTCAGTAAACATGTATCACTTTTCAATTTGTTTCTTGTCATTGGTCTAGCATCTTTGTCTCCAATGATTTGTGTAGTAGGATGATGTCTCTTTATATATTTGGACAATCTTGGTTTAGCTCTAGTTTCTTCAATTTGTCTCTTAGCTTTAGAGTCACAGTGTACATCTCTATTAGGTAATTCAACATCTCTTTCATGTACATTAATCTTAGAACTAGAATGTGCTTCAACTTCATTCTGTAACTCGGCATCTGAATGTAGCTCGGTTCTTGAATGTAACTCGGCATTCATAGTATGTGACTTAGTAGTCACTGAAACTTGTTGTTGGTTTTTATCTTAATTTGTAGCATCTTCTTCAATAGGCATACTTTCATAAAAGTATGCAAATGATTTATATTTTTATGGTTCTTTCATAGGTTCAGCCTCATGTACTTTTGTATATTCATCAAAATTTACATTTGCACTTTTCACAACTTTATTAGTGTTATTATTTAAACACTTACAAGCTTTACTTCTTGTGGAATATCCTAGGAACATACCTTCATCACTTTTTGCATCTAGTTTACCCTTACTGAAGTCCTTAAGAATGCAACACTTATTCCAAATACCTTAAATTATTTCACATTGGGTGAGTATCCATACCATAGTTCAAAAAGGTGTTGAATGAGTACCTTTCTTGACTTGTACATGGTTTAAGGTATATACAATTGTACTTACAGCTTCTCTCTAATATTTCAAAGTAACGTTTTTCTCCATCATGAGTGTTCTAACATAGTCTATTATATATCTATTCTTCCTTTCACCTATTCCATTTTGTGGAGGGGTTCTAGGGGCAGATGTTTGTTTTTTAATTCCTCTATCATTATAGAACATCTCAAACTCATTTGATGTGAATTCTCCTCCTCTATCAGATCTCAAACACTTTAGACTTTTACCTATTTCCTTCTTAACTCTTGCTAAGTACCACTTAAACATTTGAAAAGCATCAGATTTATGTTTCAAAAACATAACTGTCATCATCCTAGAATAATCATCAACAAACAACATAATCTACTTATCTCCTTTGTAGCTTTGCACATCAATTGGACCACACAAGTCAGTATGAACAATTTCTAGTATTCCTTTAGAGGTATAAGCTTTACTCTTAAAACTTGACTTTGTCATTTTGCTTAACTAACATTGCTTGCATATTATATTATTAGGCTTCTTCAACTTAGGTAAACCTCTAACTTTTCTCATGTGACTGATACTAACCAAGTTATCATAATTGGCATGACTGTAATCTTTTGTGTCATAGCCATACATCATCAAATTTTACAACTAGAGGCAAGTAGCATCCTCTATATCAAGATAGAATAGATTACCCCTAGTTTGATCACCCTTTCCAATCAATTTCACATCAGTGTCATATATCTTAGCAATATTATTTTCAAACTCAACCTTACATCCCAAATTATTCAGTTGTGACACACTCAACAAATTATAGTTAAATCCTCCAACATAGTAAGCATTGTCACATAAAATTTTATCTGTGAGCTTGATAGAACCTTTTCTTTTTATCAAACATGGTGCATCATTACCAAATCTTACACTATTTCTATAATAACAATTTAGGGCAATGAACTTAATTTTTTCTCCAGTCATATGATGTGAACACCCACTGTCAATGATCCATCTATCATTCTTGTTCACACAAGTCACAAGTGTAGTTGCCTTATCTTCATCAGATTCATCCTTCATTGCAACATACACCACTTCATCATCATGTTCATCAGATTCATCTCTTTTTTCCTCTTCAACAATGTAGCATGATTTTTTGCCTTTGTCCTTGTAGTCCTTTTTGTCTTCATCTCTTCTACTCTTGTATTTGTCACTGCCTCCGTGATTCTTCTTTTCTAGACATCTAACAACAATATGACCAACCTCATTGTAATTGAAACAAATGATAGGTAATTTACCTTTGAACTTGCCTGTACCTTTGTGGAATCTCCTTGCCAGTAGTGATTCAAGATGTTCTACATCCTCCTCATCTGTATTACTGTCACTGGACACATACTTCTTCTTCTTCTTTTTCTTTTTTCTCATCAGGTTCCTTCAATGATAGCTTAGCTTTGAAAGCAAATTCAATACTTTTAGGTTTGTAATTATTAAAGTTAGATAGCTCAAAAGAAGTGAGTCTACCTACCAGACTTTCAAGTGATAGATCATTCCCTGGTATACATCTCAATTCTTGAATTATAGAAACTCTAATAGCATATATAGGTAGTAGTTTTCTCAAGAATTTTCTTAACATAGTATCATCATCTATTTTTCTAGTAGCTCCTATTATTGCATTAACTACATCTATTATCCTTGCAACATATTGGGCAATATTGTCACCTTCTTCCATTCTCATATCATCAAACTTACCTCTAAGACTTTCAACTTTGGCTCTTAGAACATTTGCATCTCCTCCATAGATAGTGGTTAGGACATCTCACATTTTCTTTGCACTATCAAGACCTTTGATACCATCAAATTTAGTATAGCTAAGGGAAGAGGTAATCTCCAACATTCCCTAGTTATGCTTTTTTTTTTTTCTCATATCCTTAGCAATTAGGGCACTAGCAGGATTAACATGCTCAGTGGTAATGATAGATTGTGCATGATCTCCAAGTCCTCCAAGTTGTAGCTTCATCAAACTTTTCCATGCAGGAAAACTATCTCTATTAAGCTTGTGTACTTCTCTTTTTGACATCTTGATCTTTATGCTTCTAGTACCTTCAAACTAGTCCTCTTAATTAGATGGATCTAATACCAATTGTTGGAATATTTTAGAATAACTGGGAGGGGAGGTGTATCAGTTATCCAAGGTCCAAATGTATAAAAAAAACTTTTCATAGCTTAGTGAACCCATCAAACATTTAACTTCATCATGCATGCATAAGATTATGCAATCACTAAAAACTTTGTAGGTTACTGTCAAATCAACTTGCAAAAATGTAAAAATGAAACATAATAGATTTATTAACACACTTGACACAATGATTTATGTGGAAACCCAATTTTTAAAAAACCACTATTAACATGCTACTCTTTTCACTCTTTTAAAGTGATGCCTTGCGAAAGGCTAACCTTGTTAAAGGTTACACTACACATTGTTAAATGTGACCCCGTTAAAGGATTTTAATCACCCTATTAAGAGTGAGCCTTGTTACAAGACTTTATACCATTTAATTAGAATTTCACCTTGTTAAAGGCTTTATAAATGATTGTTAGGTCAACCTTAATCCAAAGAATTTACCCTAGATTGATACAATTGTTAGAGAGTAACAGTAAAGCTTTAATCTGATAACAACTTACAACTTCATTTTTAGATTACAGATCACTATTCGGTCCTCCATTCTGTTTGGCTTTCATACATTGTATCCCTGATAGATTCAAAGGTCCTAGAATGGGTAAAATGATAAAATATGGTTTATTGTTGAGAATAGATTGAAGAAGCTAATTAAAGAGGGAGATTATAAGGGGAGATTGTTGAGAACTTACAAGTATGACCAATATGCTTGAATCATTATTTTGTCACTGATGTTAAACTTGCTATTTTTTGGTAGGACAACTACTTATATGATTTAAATACTATCACTTATTTGATTGATGAAGAGGATTTGATCAAAAGATGTAACAACAGAACCTAGAGGAAAGGTTGAGTTATGATTATGTAAAGGAGTACTTGAGAATCAGTTAAGACAATGATAACATGATATATTGATAATCTACTTAAGGTTACAAAGGTTGGTTACACTAAGAAAGTCTAGAAGAACAAGTTACACAAAGTTTGTTTGCCAAGCTTGACCAAGTGGATAGTAGCTGCTGAGCAAGGTTAGTGCAAGCCAAGCAGAAAATTAGTTGGAGCCAAGTAAATTATTATTCTATTGTATGCCAAGTAGAATAATATATGTCAAGTAAAGTTTAGTTGATGTCAAGCACCAATAAACTTTAGTTCATGTCGGGTGATTTTTCAGAGGATGCTGAGAAACATAGTATGTGCTAAGCATTAGAAGCCTAATAATGTCGAGTTGTTGCATTATTTAAAAGATCATGAATTTGATGGATCTGAGTTGACAAGTTTGTTTTCTTGGATTATGTGAACTAGGTGGAAAATAAGACTAATGAGCTAGAGGCACAGAATTCAAGGTAAACCATTTTAGTCGAATTCAAAGAGGGCTCAAGGAGAAGTTTCTAGAAGAGATATGGATTGTGGGATAGATTCATTATATCCTACCTAATCCATTAAAACCCTAAATTGGATGATGGAGAATGCGCAGAAAAAGATCTTAATTTCCTATTTATGAGAATGGTTGGTCATGAAGCAAGGTTGTCATGCGCAAGAACCTAAGAAAGTCAAGAAGACAAGGGTTTTTCTTCATCAAATGACCTAAGGGAAGAGTTTGCAATGACATGTTAAGAAAGAAGGCTTAAGGATATGAATTCTTGAAGGGTGAACAAGTTATTAGAGCTGCAATGTATGAAATTCAAGTAGAATGGAGGACTAAATAGTAATATGTAATCTCTAACTGAATTTGTAAGTTGTTACCAGATTAAAACCTTCATGTTAATCTCTAACAATTGTATTAGTGTAGGGTAAATCCTTTGGATTAAGGTTGACCTAATAGTCATTTGTAAATCCTTTAACCAGGTGACATTCCAAGTGAATGGTCTAAGGTCCTCTAATAAGGCTTACTCCTAGCAGGGTGATTGAAATCCTTTAATAGGGTCACGCTTAAAAATGTGTATTGTAACCCTTAATAGGGTTGGCCTTTCATAGGGCATCACTTCAGAAGAATGAAAATAGTAGCATGTTACTAGTGGTTTTTCCCAAATTGGGTTTCCACATAAATCATTGTGTCAAATGTGTTGATAAATCTATTATGTTTCATGTTTACATTTCTGCAAGTTGATTTGATAGTAACCTACAAAGTTTTTAGTGATTGCATAATGTTATGCATGCATGATAAAGTTAGATGTTTTATGGGTTCACTATGCTGTGAAAAGTTTTATTTATACATCTGGACCTTGGATAACTGATTCACCCCCCTCTCAGTTATTCTAAAGTATTTGAATAGTTCATATGGCCTTAAAAATGTTATTTGAGTTCATTTCATGCTTACTATATGTCCACTTGGTTGTTGCAACAAGTTTGGAGGTCTAACAATAATTTAGGCAAAAGTTGTTGAAATGTTGTCATGTTGTCATGACAACATTTTCTTGCTCAAGAGAAACTTTTTGCAAATCCAAGTGTGGAAGGCTCAAACTATTTGGTGTAGTTATGGAACCGATGGAGGAACCTTTAAAAATAAGAGGAAAACCTTTTTCATCGGTTGGTCAAGTTGGAAAAGGATTATATAGATTGTGTGCAACATTTTGGGATTGCCAGTTTATTGTTTTTTAAGGCATTTGAATAGGGATGGATTGAAGAGTGTGATTTAAGTGTTGGAGAAGCTTTTTATTTTTGTTTGCATCTGTGTGTGTGGTTTTTTTGCTCATTGTAATTAGTTTGTAGTGGGTTAGAGATTCTTTTTGGTTTTGTAGACTGCTGATCTAAATAGGGCAATGTTGTAAATATGGGATGTTAGGGCCACTTCCCACCATTGGTTTCCTTTGGTTCTTTGTGATTTGGAACTAAGTTCTATGTACTCTATGTATCAAGAAGTAAGGTCCTAGAAAATGTCAGTAAGCTTCTATAAAGTGATGCCTTAGGAAAGTGAATGCGACTTGGCTAGAGATCATAGTTCAAAAAGAAAGAAATGAAGGGGATTAAGAGTGTAGATACCCTAATCTAGGCATGTGAAAAGTAAGGAGGAGGTCTAACCTGGATCCATTCCAAGGGATGCATCTTGGAAAGTTTTCTAAGGAGGTTTTTGAAGTCAACAACCATCAAACCCTTCAAACCCTCTTTTCAAGCCTAAAATAGTGTTCTGACAGTATGGATAGGTTGGGGTCTAGAGAGTCACAAAATCCCTATGTAGACTGAAAAGGGTATCTATAATTCCAACTTGTTGGGGGGTTTGTTAAGGATATTTGCAAGAGAACTCAGTTTTGAGTCACTTGGAGGGCTAATCCTAGTAGCCCTTGTTACAACATTTTTTTTATTAAAACCCTTGTGGAAAGAAAGGACCCATGATCTCAGTATTTTTTTGGGACTTAGATGTTTTAAGGGATCCAAGGAGACCTTAGAGGATTGGTTGACACCCTTGGGGTCCCAAATGGGCTTGAGGGCTAGGCGTGGAATGGAGCAGACTAGTAACCAAGGTGATGGTATTTTGTTGATGCAACCCAACTAAAGGATTAGGATCTCTTAAGAAAGATCTTAGGAAGCTTAGGGTGAGGAGGAGACCTATTAAGTTAGGCAATGACCTAAGGAAACCCTAAGAGTACTTGGGGTAGGAGAGCAAGGTTGGTTTTTACATCATTCTTTCATCACAACAAGAGCTCCAATAAGTTTTCTGGCCATCTTTGACAAGAATATTACTATAGGTTTCCTTGTTTGTCATGGTGATGCACCCTTGACATAATTTTAGACCCTTCTTCCTCCTATTCTTGACATGCGCACAAAAACCCATCACTGAATTTTCCTACATGATAAAAATCAAAGAGAAAGTAGAGTATAATGATAATGAATCAACGTACCTTAGAGCCTTAACATGAAGTCTCTGTCATTCCTTGAAAAGATGATTTATCTTTTGTTCAACCACGATCATGGCCTTACATTGTATTGTTGTATTGCAATTAAGTTTGTCTTGTAAGGGTTGCCATTTAGATGGACATAAAATTGAATGATTCTAAGATCCATAGTCTGAGTTCTAGAAGATAGACTCTCCTTGATAGAATTGACATTTAAATCTTTGTATAAAACTCATTGTCCATCATCCCTCTACGACACTCTTTTTGTGATGGGATTTTTAAGCCTATGTTAATACACATGTTTTCCTTACAATATTTTATCTGATTTCTCTCATAATATTATGAACCAAATGATGAAGCAATTGAAAAATGTGATGGTTCTAATGTGTCCCATGCATGGCTCATTCAAAGCATGAAACTCAAGATTTAGAATTTTATATAGTGACCTATTTGATCCAATCATTTATTTGATGAAATTAATCCATTTTAAAGTAGTCTTTGGTAATACACATGTTTTTGTACAATATTTTTTCTTATTACTCTCACAATATTTTGAACTAGATGATGAAGCGATTGAACAATGTGATGGTTCTAATGTGTCACATGCATGGCTCATTCAAAGCATGAAGCTCAAAATTTAGAATTTTTTTATTGTTCCCTAGTTGATCTAATCATTTAATTGATGAAATTAATCCATTTAAAAGTAGTTGCTTGATTAATTGGCCTAATTAGGCCTATTAGAACTTTGAACAATTGACTATACTTTTACATCTAGACAGGATGCAATCACATTATATCTAGTAAATTTATACTAGAGATAACATTATCATGTTATTTCTAGTATAGTCATACTAGACATAACGTGATCGTATTCTATCTAGTATAGTCATACTAGACATAAGGCGATCATGTTATGTCTAGTATGACAGGTTAGTCATACAAAGCATAACATGTTTGTGTTTTGTTAACAAAAAAAGGTTTGCATTTAGGCTTGGTAATAGGCTTGTTTAACTACCCAAATACTTGGGTTGGTGTTTTCCCTCCATTTTTTGCTTTATACATTTTTTCATAGATTCTAAGATCAATTCTTATCTTTGACTTCATCAGGTTTGCAAATAGTGAAGTGGGTATCTCTAAAATTTCTACCATAACCTTACACATTTTCTTACCTTTCCAACCATATTTAAAAAAAAAAATTAGACAAGATTAGCATTGTGAAGTTGATTTTTCTATATCAGTGTCTTGAAAGTCCTTTTAGATATATGTCTACCAATTTTTTAATAACTTTGAACCCACTTAACCAAATGGAAAATAAATTACAATATTGTTCTACACTTGATTATATACACTTTTTTAAATAAGTGTTGACTATAGATTATTTTGATGCAAGTTATGTCCAATACACAAAGAGGTACCATAATTTCAGGATGGAGTCACGTCAAAAAATCATAGAAAAAAAATTACTCATTCTAAAATTATGAAAATATACACAATTTCTAGATCTTACTCTTACCTATCATTCTACCAAAGGGTTTTACAAAATACAAAATATAACTATATGTTTTGTTGAGCACATGGAAACAACTATGTTATGTTTTTCAACAAAAAAAGGAACAATTTTTCATGTGCATGGGGTTTGACCCTCCTAATATTATCATTTTAAAAAAACCTTAGTAGTTTAGAAACTAGATTTTAAGTACTACAATTTTTGTGTTTTACACATTTTCTCATTTTGAGTGCATGACCCTCAACTAAGTCTTCCAAGATTAGTTTTACCATCTTGGTACACATACTCCTTATTAGATGCATTTGACACAATTTTGAGAGTGCTCGTAGAGATAAAATTTGTGAATTGTATCTCTAGTTAAAACTATTACTATTCACTTAATTTCTAATGATTGTTCCCCTTGAGTGCAAAATCTCTAATTAAGTTTTTATAAAATTTTACATTTTTAAAATTTATTTTGTATATTTTTGGGTCATATTTTTAAATATAAATTTATATTAAATAATTCAACATTTGCTTATTTTTAGTTTTATTGTTATGGATTCATTAGCTACAACTTTTTATTCTTCTATTTTGTTAAAAATGATTCAAACAAATTTATTATGTTGTATTTCTTAGAATTAAACTAATTTATATTTATATATCGAGGTTTATTTCTTTCTTATCATTTTTTAGTTTTTGCTTTAGCATGTCTTACAATTCATGCACATTTCTTCTACTTTTCTAAATGTTGTGACTACAATGTAAGGCATTTATTTTATGTATTTTTGAATCATATTTTTTAAATATAAATTTATATTAAATAATTCAACATTTGCACATTTTTAGTTTTATTGTTATGAATTCATTAGCTACAACTTTAATTTTTCTATTTTGTTAAAAATGATTCAAGTGAATTTATTGTGTTGTATTTCTTAAATTTAAAATAATTTATATTTACATATCAAGGTTGATTTCTTTCTTATCAATTTTTAGTTTTTGCTTTAGTGTGTCTTACAATTCATGCACATTTCTTTTACTTTTCTGAATGTTGTGGCTACAAATGTAAGACATTAGTTTCTATCTTGCAAGGTGTAAATTATTGCCTAAGAAATATTTTAATGCTTATAATTGATAAATGTTATTTTTACCAAGTCATTACCAATCTAGGAGTTGCTACTATGTTCAATCTTCTATTGGATATAGATGCAATTTTCTTTTGTCAGTTAAAATTCTACCTTTGTACATGTCTATAAATGGAATAATTGAGGATAAGTTATTGTTAATGCTACATGGATCTATGTGTTAAAGATGAATTATTCTGCAATTTTCTTTTGTCGGTTAAAATTCCACCTCTGTATATGTTTGTAAATGGAATAATTGAGGATGAGTTCTTGTTAATGTTGCATGGATCTATATGTGTCAAAGATGAATTATTCTGCTAATTAATTTGACATGGGTAGCTAATTCTAAAAATTCATTATTGAAAAAAATTATATTAGAATGACAAGTTTTCAATCTCATCATCTAGTCATGGTTGATTCATCATAATTAGAATGTTTGTATGAGAAAACTAACTTACTATAAATAGTAAGTCATTTTGGTGACTTGGCTAAAATAATAATTTTGACATGAGTATTGCATGTAGTTGTACGAATCATACTTATTAAATTTAGCAAGTGGTCTTTATTTTAAACTTTGCAACTTGGTTGCTATATGCAACTCAAGTCATGTTTTGTTCATACATTTTGAACATTTTTGTAACTGTGAAAATTCTAGAGAAATAAAAGTTGAGAGATTGACCCATGGTTTTTAACTAGTATGTTTTTACTAGTTTTTCCCACAAAAATATTAAATTGTGTGTTTTTGCCCTTCTATAGTTTTTCTACACTGTTGTATTTTTCATTTCCATGTATTTCTCATATTTTTAGAGAATTATATTCATATAATTTATTTGGTATTCAAAAAAATTTGGCCCCAAAAAAATGACAACCATTTTGCATCTATTTTCTCTTTAGCTACTGAATAGTATTAATTTCTTTCTTTCTCCTCCATTATATTTCCAATGCTCTTGGAAAAACTAGAATACCAAAAATGGAGATCAACCAGGTACTCAAAAATAAAAGCTTCTCAAAATTCACACATATTTCCCATCCCACCAAAATGCATCTTCAATAACCTAATGCAACCAAACCAAATTCCAAGGGCAATAAATTTGATGCTTGCATCTCTTGTTTTACCTCCATCCCAAAATCTACACTCCCACTTCTCTTTCCTAAAAATTCTAAATCAATTTTGGACCTCATACATTGGACCGAAAGTCTATATTCAGAACTCCCACACACAAATATCAACATTCAATATAATATCTCAACTCAATATTTAAATTTTAGACAAGTCAACTTATAAATAATATTTTTGTTCAACCCAATCTTAAAACTATAAATCTACCAAATGTTAAGACATTTTGTAGGATCTTCAATAAAAAAATGAATCATGCTACTATCATTAGAAATTACATATCTTTATTCATCTATGGTATACACTTGTCTATATGGTGTAATATGAATCATTTGGTTAGACTTTATTTATTTATGGTTTCTTTCTTTTTGGAGGTTTTTTTTTATAATGCATATCTAATTTCGTTTTCTATTGGTCTCTACATGAAATCACCATGATTTATTACTATTAATTTAAAAATGTATGCAATGAACTCTTTAGTAAGCTTTTTCAAAGTATATATATTTCTCAAATAAAATATTGTATATGATTATTTTCATATTTATGCATTGAAGTGTTCAACTAAAATGATGTATGAAGGGAAAAAATCTTGTAACCTATAGTTGTAATTTATAAAATGAATGGATTTAAATATCTAAAGATGCATAATGGAAACACATGATCTCTCTAAAAGAATGTAAGACATTTAAAAATGATACTTATAAAGATATAAAATCCATAAAATATCCAAATCCAAGATGACATACATATTCTAATGTTCAACAGGGGACATGATGCGTCAAAGTTCTTCCCAATTGTTAAAGGAATAAAAATAGAGATATACATATGAAAATTAAAATAAAGAGGGATAGAACTAGAGGGGGAGATATAAATATAAAGATTGAGATAGAGAGTGTTGAATTAAATCTAGCAATTATGCCTTGTTGTGTAATGGGACATGGGGGTGGTGTTGCAAATGGAGACAGAAATGATCTATAAAGATAGGTAGAGAAAAGGAGAGAATTAGGAACATTGACATATGAAAAGAACAAGATAGAGATATATGTTAATAATAGAGATAAAGAGGTAAGAAGATATAAATAATAGTGTAAAAAAGGAGGAGAAAAAAATAAATTATTCTTTTAAAATATCATTACCTTATACCTTAAAACATGTTGGTTAACAGTTTGTCTTCCTTGATATTTGGTTTATACCTTGACTCTTTGACTTGCCCAATGGCTTATGGAAAACAAAGAAGTTAACAATAGAATGGGTCTGTGCAGTAATATATCAAAGACCCCTAAATTGAAAGAAACAAATCCCTTATGAGTGCAAGATATGCAATGAATTTTTCTTTTGGGTTTTGGGAGTATACTCTTAACCAGAGAGCAGAAGAGGTGAAAACCAAGTTGCTCAATACTTCGAACAACCTAAGAAAAGAAGGGGGATTAACTCACAAAATGAAATCTACTCAGACTAACAATGTAGAGAAATGGAAACATGCAAAACTAACTACAACAATAGAAAAAAAGGAAGAGATGGTGAAAGTAGCAATTCCTAAATTACACAGTTTAGCTAATGTTTTGACAATACCCGGATTGTCTATCCTTTAGCTACTTCACACATCAATTTTTGGCTTATGCAATGAACTAAACTAAAAACACAGACCTCGATCAACAACAGAGAGAATAAAAGACATATGTTGAAGAGAGTAAGACATATATAATCTATTGAATGAAGGAAATAAAGCCAAGTTCATTCACTTTCATTAAACTTTCAACATTAACACATTCATTCCATATACTCCGGGCTAAACTAAATGAACAACAAAAATTAAAATAAGCATAAAGTCACACACAGTAGTCCCAGCTACAAGGGTTTTCCAAAATTAAATTTTGTCGATCTTATTAACTTTATCAAAGATTATATTTATAGGCCTTCTCAAAATGGTCAATTATATTGGATGATTTCCTTTGTAGAGCATCTCTAAACTGGAGGACTAAAAATATGACAAGCTTAAATCATTGTCCATTATAGAGATTAGTGAAATGCCAAGAATGGCTAAAATTAGAAAAGAGAAGAAGAAGAATGTCAGATGTCTAGAAAATCATCAGAATGTCATGTCTTCTTAGAATTAACTAACTTAGCTCTATAATATTTCATAGCTTTGGTTACTTTATGCAGCTCTTCGACACCTGGAATGAGGATATTGTCAGCTTGGATCATCATGTAGTCATGCATTTTTGTCAATTCATCAATTCTGGCAACCCTTGATTGGAACTTTTCCATTTCTCTCCTTATGACTGCATTCTCTGTTGAGAGTTCCTAGATCTTGGACACTTGGAAGTTGAGGGGGTCAATGGCTCATTGACAAATGCTAGGAACTTGGACTTTATTCTCTCAATGCCTATGAGCTTTCCATTCGTTGACACAAAGGACTCTATATGTAAGATCTTCAAATAATGAAATAACTTTTCAATGATCTTTTGCACTAGGTCGTGCACATCCTTGAGTTTATTTGTAGATCTCACAGAGCTTTCTATGACAAACTCCAAGGATTACTTCTAGTAGAATAGTGACTCTTTGCCAGTCTTTAGAATCCCATGAGTAATGGTACCATCAATCTTCATGTCTATCACTTCTTGTAGAAGGAACAATTTCTTTTTCAACTTGTTTGCTGGCTTTTATATGGTTGTTTGATGATCTGAAGATGCCTCTTTGAGCTTGTGAGAATCTAATACTAGGCTTCCCAGATTCTCAACTAGTGGGGGACCTTGAGCCTTTATCTAATCTACCCATGCTTAATCTACTTTCTTGAGTTATCTTTCTTGCTGCATCTTGAGTAGTAAGTTCTTGTTCTTCTCTGCATTTGGGTCAAATTAACTAGAAGAATTACTCCCAAGTGCAGACTTTATGTAATCCACTAGCTCTTTGTTTGAGGCCTTCAATATCTCCTTATCTTCTCTAAGCTCTTCCAGCTTATCCTCAATTTTTTCATTAGTTAACCTCCAAATATTCACCATGGAGTTGTGAATTGGAATGCCAAGATCCAATGTCTTGTTTTGGAAGTCATCCTTTGAAAGCTCATAAAATCTTCTTTGTTTATGATGCTTGACAATCTCAACTAGCATGTGGCCAGTTGTTGAATCTATAGCGAGTGCTACAATAGTCATCTGCTTCATTGTTTTCTTTGATGGCTCAGAGGAGGTGACTTGTGTGATCAAGTCCTTTGATGGGGCTGCATCCTCATATCTCCTCTTCTTCCTATCAATGGTCTCTTCAAGCCAAGACTCTGTAGAGAGCACATTGATAGCAATTCATAATGTAGATGGGTTGAATAGCTTCCTCGAAATGAATGGAGTTGGCTTTCTCAAGGAAGCAATAGGGAAGGCATCTACCTTGGTTACTACAAGGGCTAATGTATCCCCATGCTGAGATTCTTCCTATTCTTGGCCATCCATGGGGTTAGTGTCGCCATCCAAATTGATGACTTGAATAGGAGAAGATGGCTTAGTCATTAATGTTTCTTGTTCCTTCCTCTTATCCTTGTAATCTTCCTTCTCTCCAATCTTCCCAATGTTTGGAAGAGGGACAGCTCCATAGGTAGGGGTGAGTGATAGATTATTTTTCAAAGGCTAGTCTCCTCCTTGGCCAATGGATTGTGATGGCCTTGCATATGTTGTTGTAGTAGTTGTTGTGGTTGTACCTATGGCTAACTGGGTGGCTCTGGTAGATACTCCACCCATAGAACTAGTGCTCCTAGTCCTCTTCTTCCATGCTTAGGTCCACTCCACCCATTTGTAAGTTCTTTTGATTATACCTTGCATGAGAACTTCCATGGTGTCAATGATTGGATTTGCAGGAGGGGTAGACAAAATTGGTGTGTCCTTGATCTTCTCATAAGAAGTGGGGTGCATGTAGGATCCATCATCTGCAAGATCAGAGACATCAACAAAATTGTTATATAATTTTATTTCATCAATGGTAATCCTTGACCAAAATCTCTCCTGAGTTTGGTACTTGTTGAGACACCCAGACCAGAAATCTTCAATATTCGGGACATGTCTGTAGGAATACCCCAACTTTAGATAATCCCTAATGAAATTCATTGGATCATATTGAGGTCTAAGCACCTCATAATCTAACAATTTAATCTTAGTCTCAAAACACTTTACCAAATTTTGAGCATATGATCTAGAGGCACATGAATATGGGCCTACCACTATAGGGAATGGAATCCCAATAATCTTCTTCACATTTGAACACAGGGTGTTCACTTTTAGTATTTGTTAACACAATTTAACTAGAACTACCTTGTCCTTAGGATATCTAGGCAATCTCTTGGGAAATCCATCATAGGCTCATATTTGCAAATAGGAGAAGCTTAGGAACTAGATGAATGAGCAACCAAACTAGCTAATGACCAAAATTTCCTTTGGTGAGAATCTCCTTTCACAGAATCCTTACAATTCTTGGCACAACCTCATTGTAAAAGTATCATTAATAGCTATGTATTCCTCATAGCTCCTTTACAGTTGCAGATGTGGCTAGAATTCATAGACCTTGGTGCACTCATCATAATTTGGGATGCTAGGGAGTCCATGCCACAAGTGGTGGGTTGCTAAATCATAGATTAAATAAGAGGACATGTAGAACTACTTGAATCCTTTTGCCAACCACAACCACAAGGCGAGCTCATCATAGATGATCTGTGCCCAGTCGATCTGCATATTCTCTAAGTAGATTTCTTGTACTAGAAAGAAGTGGTGCTCGATGAACTCCAACATATTCTCTCTTCCTTTTAGTCTGAGGAGAAGTGTGAGGATATCCACAATCTTGCTTTAGATTCATGCCAAATAGAATCTTTTCCATCTTGCTCTTCTTTGAGTGGGCAATCTAGAGCTAGGTCCTTTGCATGTCCTCCTATCTAAGGGTCTTCTTCTCATTGAACATGGATGCAGAGGAACCAAAATTGATGTCACAATATTGCTCTTTTACGAGGATTCCAAATGCAGACTGCATCAATGCCTTGTTAATTGATATGAGAATGGATTAGTCTGGAAACAAAATCTTCTTTGTTTATGGGTTTTATCTCTCTATGTATTCCTTCACCAACTCAAGTGCATGAATTACCATTGGAGAGTTGGCTACTTCTACCAATCTGCTCTCTTTGAGTTTCAGAGTGATTGGGTGAATGGATTGGGAATTTAGCCTCCTATGTAGATCACCTAAATCGTAGAACTTGAAGGATGTATCTGTAAAATATTTTAACTCACTCTCCAAGCCAATTAATCTATCATAACTTGCAGCTCTGATTGCCATTTTCTATGATTCTACAAGATGTAGTTCTTGATAAATAGCCATTAAGCATACTTATAGAAACCAATTAATTGCACTTCCAATGAAATAGCTTTAGGAATTATAATGTTGGTGCCACATGAACAAAATTAAGTTGGGCCAAAAATTATAGCAACCAAATTTACATTTAATTCCATGAGTAACAACTATTTAAACTTTGCATTTATTCACACATAAAATACTAAGTTCTTGAAAGAACTCTTACTTTACTTAAAGTAAAGTGATATGACTAAAAGTCATTAAACAACACAAATACTTAGGTTTGCAGGAAGAGTCTCATTTTTCTTTAGAATCCAGAATGTAGATAATCCTAACAATATTAACATGTGCAAGAGAGAGAGAGAGAGAGAGAGAGAGAGAGAGAGAGAGAGAGAGAGAGAGAGAGAGAGAGAGACATAGCTTTTCTGCAAACCAATTTTCCTTTTATTCAAAATCACAACATAGGAAGTAATCATTTTGCTAGCTTGCGGACTTAGTTCTTCCACTTTTAGCTTAAAGCTTTTAACACTGCTTTTCCTTCATGACGGGTTCACATCTCCAACACTTACTTCTTTGGAAGTATCTTTTGGGCATCTCCAAAAGATATTCACCTTTTAGGGTAACTTAACTTTCTATTCTCAGAGCCCCTTAAAAGTAGCCCTTTTTTTTGCCTTGGGGTGGAAATTTTTTTTTTCAGCATAATTTCTTGTATTGAAGCACAACAAATAATATTCAACCTTATACTTCAATATGATGGCATTGAAGTTAAAACTTAAGCATGCCTTATTGGTTATGAGCCTTTAAATAGGTCTTTCAACATTATGTTCACACTTATTTGATCATTTGAACAGAGATTAGGCCCAAGTTCATACAGCCTTGGAAACATAACGAAACAACTTCATTTCCATGAATATGAAGTAGAAAAACCATAGACCCATTTTCCCTAGTAGTACTTGATCTTATCTCCACAAATCTGAATGAGACTCACCATGACATCAATCCACAACTTCATAGGCCTTTGGATGCACACAAAATGATATTCCCAGCTTATTACTCACTGTCATTGCTTCATCTATCAAATTCACAATTGATGTAGTTCGCACAAGGGGAAAATCAACTCAAAGGCTCAAAATCTGAAGGATATGGAATGTTAGAGCAAGATTGCTAATAATAAAATATAAAACACTTAATTCTCATTAGAAGGACGCAATATCACACCCCAACCATGCCTAAATCATCTAATCCCTATGTGCACCGGTAAAATAGGAAACTCACTTAGAAAGATGAGGTAAAGGTAATGCGAAGGGAGACTTGGAAAATAAAGAAAGAAGAGTACTTTAGGAAAGATGAGAAGTAAGTGACCTAAAGCAGTTTGTTGTGGGAGAGAAGGTTTTCTTGAGAGTGCGTCCGCGGAAGAGTCTGATCCGTTATGGAAAGGGCTCAAAGCTAGCACCTCGCTTTGTGGGACCATTTGATATTCTTGAGAGGATTGGTCCAGTTGCCTATCGTCTTGCTTTACCGCCCAGCCTTGCTCGCATTCACGATGTTTTCCATGTTTCAGTACTTAGACAATATATCCCTGATGTTGTACATATTCTTGATTGGAATGCATTGCAGGTAGAGGATGGGCAGCTAGCTTTGGAGCCAATTCGTATTCTGGAGCAGCGGGAGTTGACCCTCAGGGGTCGAACCATAGAGCAGGTAAGGGTCCAATGGGACCCTACTGATGACTCTTCAGCTACATGGGAGGATGCATCTAGATTATGGGATTTATATCCCTATTTTTTTATAGGCTTCCAGGAGTAAGCCTAAGTCTAGGGGGGGTGGATGTAGTGCCTGCCCCTAGTCTACATTTTCTAGTTACATTCATGATATCATTGCCAAACTCTTTTAGGCCAATTTATGTTTGATGATTAGTATTATTATTTTAGAGATTATCAGATGTTGTTTTACACTCAGTTTATTATATGATGAGATTACTTGGTACTCTATATTTCATGCATGTATGATGATTATTCAATGGTTTCAGTTATCGATGATGATTAGTTAGATGGTTTATTATTCCATGTGCTTCTTATGGATACTTACCCCATACTGCATGTGTATGGTGTGCGTGTTTGTTTTATTTATGTATGGTGTTTCTAATGTGGTTAAGGAAGGGAGTCGTAGTCACCTGCTAGACGGGATCTACACGATGCACCACTTCCTGCCATTGTTTGTTTAGCTTAGAATATTGTGTTTGTACATGCGTGGATTTTATGCAGGTTGCAGGTACTAGGTATCGACTTCCCTGAATTGTCAGGATGAGCGTACCCTATCGCATTGTCTCAATGGTAAGAGAGGGGAGATAAACTCTTAAGTCCAATTCCTAAACCCTTTAGCCAATTGTCCTAATTGATAATTAGGACAAGTATCTGAGTTAAGTACCCTCTGAATGCATCAAATGATGTAATTTCGGGATTATAACCTTTTTGTTTTGATTTAGTATGTGTTTTTCTATGTAGAGTTTTCGTATGTTGTTATATGAGTCCTTGATGTATTTTCTATTAATTAAGTCTAATTAAAAAGATTAATTAATGATTTAATTTAATAGAGAATTAATATGATATCTTTAATATTTAATTAATTGAGAAATTAATTAAATAAAAGAATTAAATTTAGAAATTAAAGTTCAAAGATAAATTTAGAACAGTATAATATTAATTTAATTTAATAATAATATATTTGGAGTTCATTTTTAAATAAATGCTAAATATTATTGTTATTTAAATTAATTAAATATGTTATCAATTAAGTTCTAAAATAAATTTAAAAGTTGAAAGATATTAAAATATTAAGAATTCTAGATCGCATGATCTAAGCATGAGTTTAAATATGAGAATTAAATTAAAAGATTAAATAATAGAAATTAATAACGTTATTTTAATTTCGTAAAGTGCACATGAGATTAAAGTAATAAATTAATTTAAAATAGAAGTCAAGTGGAATATTAAATAAAGTTATTTAATAAATCAACTTAATGTGCATGAAAGATGAATGCAAAATAAAAGAAAAGATAATAAAGGTTAATTGGGAGTTAACTCAGTTGTGCAAAGAGTCTTCTCGGGTGAACGCACAATTAGTGCCCCGATTTGAGGAGAAAACTTCTTATCACAACTTTGGGGGTTCATTTTTGTGACTCACAAATTTGGACGGGAATTTTTGGGAGACAACTTTTGGAAGCGAATTTCAGAAGGCTGATACCAAGAAAGTTTTCCAGAGGAAGGTTATTGAGGGGAGCGAATTCTCTTACAGTTCCTGGAGATTGCATAATAGCATCAGGATCAGGTAGGGTCTTGTGTTTTTTTTTTATTATCGATTAAATACGCAATTATCCTTTCTGTCTTCTTCGTGTCTGTGGATTGTAGATCTGAATTCTCTATGATGAATGTTTAAACATTACAATATTGGAATTATCAGATGCTTGTCAATAAACTTCTGTATACATAAGATTTAAACGGGAAGGGTTGAATCTAAGACTGATATTCTAAATTAGAAGTTCAGATGGTTGACTATATTTTCTATATCAATATAAAGAAGGAATCAATTTTTCAATACATATATTTATATATATAATAAAGAAATTATTATAATATCTTTATAAATTTATATTTATATCTTTAATTAATTGGTTTATCAATAAATTTTTTTATTATAAACAAATTGTATTCTAAAAAAAAAATATTAAAATTTTTTTTTAATGGGGAGGGGTCTTACCTTTTCCCCCCCCAGCAATTAGTATCGCCGGCGGTGACCTGCGTCAGCAAGGGACCGCATGGCTTTTTAAAAGCTTGCGGTACCTTGTGACAGGGCCGCATGGCTTTCAATAGCCTGCGATACCCTGTGACAGGGCCGCACGGCTTTCTAAAGCTGGCGGTACCCTGTGACAGGGCTGCACGGCTCTTCATTGAGGGACGTTATGTTATAAATGTTTATTTTTATTTTATTTTAAATAATGTTTAATAATTTAAATTTTTAATAGATATTAATAATAAAAGTTGTTTTAATAAATTTTTAATTTAAAATATATATATATATATATATATATATTTTAATTAATAATTTTATAATAATAAATGCTTTTATAGTTAAATAAAATATTAATTTATTTTATTAACTATGGATAAAGTAATATCTGAAAATATTAAAAGAGTTAAGATTAAATGAAGATTAAATAATAGGGTCAAATTATAAGGGTAATAATGAAAAACCTTTACATTAAAAACGTTCGTTGAAACTCAAACTGAGAATTTCAAACTTAAACCTTAGGGTGTATTATGGAAACAAACCCGAACTATGAACTGAATCATACTATATTGTTTTGTTATACTATCGGTGTTTGGGGTTGTTCTAGTATTAACCAGTTTAGGTTGCTACCAGAGGCTCGTGTTTGTGAATGTGAGGTTATGATGATTTGTTCTCGATCTTTTCAAACCAACCAAGGTAATGTGATAGTATGCTCTATGATGGATGTATTTACTGTTTGTTATTGCTTCCCAGTTTCCTTGTGTGAAGCTGAGGTGTATGTATTTGAGATACCTAACTTAACCATTTTTGAGTCTCGATCAGTTATATGTGATAACCATTTTTGAGTCTCGATCAGTTATACTTGTATTACCTTCTGGTTGCTTTGAGAGAACTGAAGTGTTCGTTTAGATCTTGATGATGTCATGTTGTGACATGTTTTGACTTGACCATTTTGGAGTCTTCGATCAGTATTGTAATTTACTATTGGGATTCTTTCTGGTTGCTCATTGGAGAACCATTGGATTTTATGATTTATCATTGATGCCTTCAGTTGCTGATAGAGAGTTGTTGTGATCATATGATTATTTTTTGATGCTTATCTGTTGCTCATGAAGATCTGATGTAATTTTGTGGCTTATCTTTTATGATGTTTTTCAGTTGCTTGTATAGGACTGAGGTGATTTTATTATGATTCTTTGATTCGTGATTTCATGAGCCTAGGGTAGGTTATCTATGTGTAGTGTCGGGAAGTGGCTTGCAATGGGAATCGGGGCCCTAAGAGGCTGCATGGAGTAACCCATTTTAAGTTGTTTTAATAAGTGAAAACATTTACACTAAATGAGAGAAAATGAACCTAACAAGATAATTGTGTGTTCTCTCCCATGCCTTGAGTGCTAGTATAGACTAGGATGGGGTAGAGAGAACGCTTGGTTACGACCTTGCATTCCATAGTATGCCTCGTCAGTACGAGAGGATACTAGTGGCCGCAGGGATCAGTAGGGACCCGAGATTCCTAAGGGATTGCTTGGGTAACTTCTACGTGACTTTTGTGATGACACTTTCCCGCTTGCATATTAGGTTTCCTACATGTCTTGTGGTACCTCTGGGTTTAGATGTCGATCCTTTTAGGAACCCTTGAGTTAGCATACTTTTAGGATTTCCTGGACTTAGAGAGTATTTATGATTATAGGTTTTGTTATCCTATTTGGGACTTGAGACTATCTCCTTAGCGCGGTGGGAGTGGACCATTTAGGTTCCACGCGGTCGGGTGGTAGTGCTTTTTACTCTTACCATTGAGATCCGTTCCGTGGTCACCGTGGCTGGAGTTTTCGTGATTGGCATTTACCTTCACTATGTTCTTGGATTATTATGATGGATGGTTAGATTTTATGATAGATGTTTTATCATTATGGATGTATGGATGTATCATGTATGGTGAATAATTTTGTATATATCTTTACTGTACTTTGTATCATGGATTCGTGGAGGTTGATGCATTTCTATTTTTACATATGTATATTCTTTTAAGCCTTTCATACCCTGTGACTTGTACAGTGGATGATTGAGCATTCCGAATTAATTTGCCAAGAGGCATTCGGAACAAATGTATAATATGGACATGGGACTTCTGATTATTCTTTCATATGTATGTGATAGTTGTTAGACTTAGAATTTAATTAAATTTAAACGTGACTCAACGTCTTGGGATCTTTAAGAAATGTAACTTGCAATATATGTTTGTCGATGATTACATGTTATTGCTTCCGCTACTATGTGTTTGATGTGTATGTTATACTTTCTTACTTTAAAAAAAAAAATGTTTAGCAAACTTAGTGAAACTTTAGGTTAATTTTTTTGGATCCCTTGGCGGGGCGTTACAGAATGTTAGAGCAAGATTGCAAATAATAAAATATAAAACACTTAATTCTCATTAGAAGGACGCAATATCACACCCCAACCATGCCTAAATCATCTAATCCCTATGTGCATCGGTAAAATAGGAAACTCACTTAGAAAGATGAGGTAAAGGTAATGCGAAGGGAGACCTGGAAAATAAAGAAAGAAGAGTACTTTAGGAAAGATGAGAAGTAAGTGACCTAAAACAGACTTAGACACCTCTCACTTGGAGAGACACTCACTTAAACTAATGACCTCAAGCTTTAAAAGGGGAAGACTAAAACTTGGCAACAAAACAATATACTAAAATAAAACTAATTTAATAGTGTATTTTTGTCAAATGAAACTTTGATTTATCTTATACAAATTTAAATAATAATATAACTTTTTAACATTATAATTTTTAATTTTAATTTATATATTAATATAATTTTAATTTAAATAATAAGTATATAAATATTATTACCAATAAAAAATATAATATTATCTCAAGTTTATAATATTTAATATTTATATTATATAATGAAATATATAATACTATATATAATTATATAAAATAAATTTATAAATTCTAATTAAAATTTATAAATTTAATTTAATTTTTAAATACATAAAATATATAACAATATGTTTGCGTTGATAAAAAATTATAGAATAAAATTATAATATTAGCGTTATTAATATATTTAATCAAAATCATAAATCAAACATATTTAATAAGCAAAAATCAAAATTAATATATTTTATTATAAATATGAATTAATTAAAATATAAAATGTAATATATTTGATAAAAAAATATTAATTAAAACTTAAAATTCAAAAACCAATATAATTAACTTGTATTTTAAAATTCAAATTACAAAATAATAAAGGATGAATACTAATTGGCTTACATACTGATGAATATTAATTAAATGTAAATATGAAGACTGAAAATATTTTTAAAATAGAAAATAATGTTTAAAACATAGAATATTTGGATCCTTATTTATATAATTAATATACAATTACTTAATTCTACAACAATAGATCTCATTTAAGTCATCTATAATTTTTTTTTTAGTTCTCAATTAATTTTGGGAAAGTCTTGTGAAGTTTTAGACTAAGGTAAAAATAGGTTTTGAAGGGACCCAAAACCCTTAATAGAAAAGCAAAAGATATTCAAGTAAGCACAACTAGGTTTTACAAGGACCTGAAACCTGTAGTATAAAAGTTACAAAATTAGGCTTCACAGGGACCTAACGAAACTAGTTTTTACAAGGACTTGGAACCTAGTGTTTAAACAAAAGGATCAAAAACCAGTTAAAAAACTTAGACCAAAGACCAGTTACCGGAACCACCACCAGAATAGAGACCAGTAACCAGAATCACCACTAGTAGCTATTACAGAGCCTTCCTTGATCATTTTCACCACCTCCTTGCCTGCCTTCGCAATGTTCTGGATGGTGTCAGTAGTAGATCTACCAGTTACCTCAGCTGCCTTCTTTCTTGAACTCTGTCTTGTTCTTTTGCTTGGTCCGCTAGGAGACATGATTTCCTCATTATTTCTCTTCCCTAAGCTAGCAACAACCATAGCACAAATGATTGAAATGACTTGCTCCAAACTCCAGCTGAATGATCTTAGCTCGGTTAGCTTCCTAGTCCTGTTGCATCTTTCTCATTCTTCTTTTCAAATTCATTAACTCATTGTACATCTAGGAGTCGCCTTGGAGAGAGGAGTCAACCTTGAGCTTAGCAGTATGAAGGAAAGAAAGCATTGTTTCCATTTCTTCCTCCAAATTTTCCTCCCTCGCTTTCTAGGTTTTCTCACTCTAGTTTTTATCCTCTTCTCCAACATTTTCCGACCCTATATTTTTATCATTATTTTCCTATGAACTAATGTCTCCCACATCCATATTCTCTTCATTCTCCATATTCTTATCATCATTATTGTCTGAATTCTTAGAATCAGTAATTTCCTCTACATTTTTATGAAAGTATGAAGTGAAAAAAAAATGAAGTTGCAAACATTTACATGATGTCTGTGAGATTGGGAAAAGAAGATAAAGCTATCATCAATGCATGAAATTTCACAAGATAAAGCTGTCATCTATAATTTTTTTTTTAGTTCTCAATTAATTTTGGGAAAGTCTTGTGAAGTTTTAGACTAAGGTAAAAATAGGTTTTGAAGGGACCCAAAACCCTTAATAGAAAAGCAAAAGATATTCAAGTAAGCACAACTAGGTTTTACAAGGACCTGAAACCTGTAGTATAAAAGTTACAAAATTAGGCTTCACAGGGACCTAACGAAACTAGTTTTTACAAGGACTTGGAACCTAGTGTTTAAACAAAAGGATCAAAAACCAGTTAAAAAACTTAGACCAAAGACCAGTTACCGGAACCACCACCTGAATAGAGACCAGTAACTAGAATCACCACTAGTAGCTATTACAGAGCCTTCCTTGATCATTTTCACCACCTCCTTGCCTACCTTCGCAATGTTTTGGATGGTGTCAGTAGTAGATCTACCAGTTACCTCAGCTGCCTTCTTTCTTGAACTCTGTCTTGTTCTTTTGCTTGGTCCGCTAGGAGACATGATTTCCTCATTATTTCTCTTCCCTAAGCTAGCAACAGCCATAGCACAAATGATTGAAATGACCTGCTCCAAACTCCAGCTGAATGATCTTAGCTCGGTTAGCTTCCTAGTCCTGTTGCATCTTTCTCATTCTTCTTTTCAAATTCATTAACTCATTGTACATCTAGGAGTCGCCTTGGAGAGAGGAGTCAACCTTGAGCTTAGCAGTATGAAGGAAAGAAAGCATTGTTTCCATTTCTTCCTCCAAATTTTCCTCCCTCGCTTTCTAGGTTTTCTCACTCTAGTTTTTATCCTCTTCTCCAACATTTTCCGACCCTATATTTTTATCATTATTTTCCTATGAACTAATGTCTCCCACATCCATATTCTCTTCATTCTCCATATTCTTATCATCATTATTGTCTGAATTCTTAGAATCAGTAATTTCCTCTACATTTTTATGAAAGTATGAAGTGAAAAAAAAATGAAGTTGCAAACATTTACATGATGTCTGTGAGATTGGGAAAAGAAGACAAAGCTATCATCAATGCATGAAATTTCACAAGATAAAGCTGTCATCTATAAAAAAAATTTTAGTTCTCAATTAATTTTGGGAAAGTCTTGTGAAGTTTTAGACTAAGGTAAAAATAGGTTTTGAAGGGACCCAAAACCCTTAATAGAAAAGAAAAAGATATTCAAGTAAGCACAACTAGGTTTTACAAGGACCTGAAACCTGTAGTATAAAAGTTACAAAATTAGGCTTCACAGGGACCTAACGAAACTAGTTTTTACAAGGACTTGGAACCTAGTGTTTAAACAAAAGGATCAAAAACCAGTTAAAAAACTTAGACCAAAGACCAGTTACCGGAACCACCACCAGAATAGAGACCAGTAACCAGAATCACCACTAGTAGCTATTACAGAGCCTTCCTTGATCATTTTCACCACCTCCTTGCCTGCCTTCACAATGTTCTGGATGGTGTCAGTAGTAGATCTACCAGTTACCTCAGCTGCCTTCTTTCTTGAACTCTGTCTTGTTCTTTTGCTTGGTCCGCTAGGAGACATGATTTCCTCATTATTTCTCTTCCCTAAGCTAGCAACAGCCATAGCACAAATGATTGAAATGACCTGCTCCAAACTCCAGCTGAATGATCTTAGCTCGGTTAGCTTCCTAGTCCTGTTGCATCTTTCTCATTCTTCTTTTCAAATTCATTAACTCATTGTACATCTAGGAGTCGCCTTGGAGAGAGGAGTCAACCTTGAGCTTAGCAGTATGAAGGAAAGAAAGCATTGTTTCCATTTCTTCCTCCAAATTTTCCTCCCTCGCTTTCTAGGTTTTCTCACTCTAGTTTTTATCCTCTTCTCCAACATTTTCCGACCCTATATTTTTATCATTATTTTCCTATGAACTAATGTCTCCCACATCCATATTCTCTTCATTCTCCATATTCTTATCATCATTATTGTCTGAATTCTTAGACTCAGTAATTTCCTCTACATTTTTATGAAAGTATGAAGTGAAAAAAAAATGAAGTTGCAAACATTTACATGATGTCTGTGAGATTGGGAAAAGAAGATAAAGCTATCATCAATGCATGAAATTTACATCTTTCTATGCTTTAAAAATATTTATATTTTTCTTAAGGAAAATTCATTTTTTAAAGAAAAATCATATAAAATTTAGAGAAAAAAATAGAGACATTTGAAATGCAATTAATTTTTTTTTTATTGTTTGATTGATTAATCTAATTGAAAAATTGAATTAAAATAGATATAATAATAACCTGCCTTTTGATAGGAAGTAATAATATAAAACAAAAGAGATAAATTAATCGATGAACTAGTTTGCATCTCACAATATTTAAAGAATTAATCTTTATTAATTGTTAAATCAATGTGTCTCATTTTCCTTTTTCATAATTAGCATTTATTCTATAATGCCAAAGAGAAACAACCTACATATGCACCAATAGAAATGTTTATAATCCTATAAGAATCTAGTTTGAAGGCATGATCCTTTCAAAAGAATGTAAGACACTAAATGATACTTGTAAAAATGTAAATAGACTATGACATATACATTCTGATATTCATTGATATAAAGAGGAAAAACAAATGTTTTAATTCTTAAGTAACAAACATGCTTCAAAATAAAATAAAAAACTCAAACCTAAATTCTCTTACTCTCACTACCAAATCTAAAAAAACTCTCTCTATATATAAGATCCACAATTGATTAATAGTAACCTTTCCATTTATACAACTAAAAAAGAACAAGTATTATAGATATACCCCAAACCATGCTGTGATTACATGAATAATAGATGCATTCCAAAGAGGCAGGCATTCGAAGGCAATGAAGAGTGGCATGCAAATACCATTCAAGCAATGATGGTTGCTTCCTCCTCAAACAACTAAAACCAACAAAAATAATCTTCTCACCCATAAGGCGACTACTGAAAAGCCTGCACGCCACATTTATATTTTAATGTCCTTCACCATAATGATTTAGTTAAGCTTGTACTTAAGAAGCCAATTCATAGGCTAATTAAAATCCATAGAATAGTTCGGCAGTGTAGAAATATATAATCACTTTGACTCTGTATGTATTCAGTGCGTATTCAATTATTCCCTCTAGTGGGACTGCTATTTAGTGGGTCTGAGCCTGCATAGTGTATAGTGCCTACCCTCTGCAGGTCAACTACTTCGCATCTGTCACGTCAGCCAAAGTTGGTGGAGAATGTAATCATCACCCCAAGTTTCCTGATAAGTTTAGAGGTCAATTAGCCTCTGGATTTGTCTGGTTGCCTTGCAAAGCCGGCAAAGATATGGTGGTGGGACTTAGGGCGCTTTTCAATTCAGGAATCTGTCATTTAGTTGGGGCTAAATTTGGAGGGATCTTTGCCAATTTGGAGGTTGAATAAGTGGAATTTCAATAGTGCGGGAATGTGTGGAAAGAGAATAAAGGAGAGTGGAGTGGGTGATACTGTACAGGAAGGCCATGGCTTCGAAAGTCAAAACCTACGTGCGGTATTATCAAATAACCAGCTTCATGTTTCAACGGGAATGACGTTTTTGGTCAAATTGCTCTCATTATAGTTTTGGCTTCTGAGCGAATTTCAGGAAGGTACTGCGCTTTGTGCGAACAACACGACAGCATTATTGCTGAAAAAATGAGTGATGATATTAGATTAGATGAGATGAGAGGAGACGTGCTTTTCATTTGTGAGAGTCTATGTTATCGCTGAATCTTATGAGGTAATACAGTGTTTTTGCGTTCTTTTTCTTTTTCGCTTGTAAAGAAAGGTAAAGTTCTTGAGAGGGTTTACTCTTGGTGCAGTTTGAATTCAAATCTCTGTGGAGAAGTTGCAGCGTCTGGCGGTGATGAAATTTTGTGAGAAGTTTAAATTTTTATGCTTCTGGTACTATGGTCTGTGCAAATTCAAATATTTAAATTCTTGTTTTTCGCTTGTAAAGGAAGGTAATGTTCCTGTGAGGGTTTATTCATGGCGGGCGCGAGGTCTGCGGTTTGAATTTAAATCTCCGTGGAGAAGTTGCAGCGTGTGGCGGTGATGAAAAATTGTGAGAAGTTTGAATTTTTATGCTTCTGGTAATATTATTGATATGTGCAAATTCAAATATTTAAATTATTTCGTGTACTGCGTTTTCTGTGAACAATACGCACGGTAATTTTTTACAGTGATAAGAAAATGAATAATGGTTTGTGACGAGATGAGATGTGGCTCTCCTTTGGGAGCGCTTAAATTGCTCCAAATTCATTATGAGAAAACATTGTATTTTTCTTTGGATTTTCAGTTGTGAAGGAGGGTAATGTTCTTGTGAGGGTTTACTCATGGCGGGCGCGAGGTCTGCGGTTTGAATTTAAATCTGTGTGGAGAAGTTGCAGCGTCTGGAGGTGATGAAAATTTGCGAGAAGTTTAAATTTTTATGCTTCTGATAATATTATTGGTATGTGCCTTCAAATATTTAAATTCTTTCGTTTAGTGCGCTTTCTGTGAACAATACGCACCGTTACTTTTTACAGCGTTAAGAAAATGAATAATGATGTGTGATTGGATGAGATGTGGCTCTCCTTTGGGAGCACATAAATTGCTGCCAATTCTTTATGACAGAAGATTTTTATTTCTCTTTGGATTTTCACTTGTAATGGAAGGTGAAGTTGTAGTAGAGGTTTATTCATGGCGGTCGCGAGGCCTGTGTTTAGAATTTGAATCTTTGCGGAGAATTTACAGGGATTTGTAAGAAGAAACTTTCATTTCGTGCTTCTGGTAATATTATTGATATTTGCCTGGAAAAGGAAATATTTTAGTTCATGTGCTGGTCTTTGTGCGAACAATAGGGTATCATTATTGTTGGAAGTGTTAAGAATTTGAATAATTGTCTGAGATGAGATGAGATGTAGCTGTCCTTTGTGAGAGCGTATATCTTTGGCAAGCCTTCATGAGATATCACAGTATTTTTCTTCGTTTTTCTTTTTGTAAAGGAAGGTTAAGTTCAAGGGTTTATTCTCGGCGAGCTAACTGCAGTTTAAATTCAAATATGCGGGAAGAAGTTGCAGCCTCTGAAGGTGATGAAAATATTCAAGAAATGAGGAATTGTCATTTCGTGCTTCTGGCTGGTGATATTATTGATGTGCCTGGTAAAAGATTTTATTTTCCAATCATGGCTTGTGAATATCACAAGAGGGAAAACTGGTCAATTCTTGGCGGGCGCGAGGTCTGCAGTTCGAATTCTGCTCGGTGCGGAGAATTTACAGCGTCTGGCGGTGATGAAAATTTGTAAAGAAAAATAATTCATTTCATGCTTCCGGTGATATTAATGATATGTGCCTGGTAGAAGCTTTTCTTTCATTTACTGAGACTTCGAACGATATGATACCATTGCTGTTGACAGTGTAAGCAAATGAATGTTGATGAGAGATGAGACGTGGCTTTCCTTTGTGAGAGAGTATGTTTCTGTCAAATCTTTACAGGGTTTTTCTTCAGGTTTTCCCTTATGAAGGTAAAGTTCTTGAAGGGTTTATTGTTGGCGTCACGAGGGCTGCAGTGTGAACTTAAATCTCCGTGGAGAAGTTACAGCGTCCGGCGGTGATGAAAATAGAGTTGCTCTTTTAATATCACTATTAAAATGTGCCTGGTTAAAAAAAGTTATTTTGGGTCAGGGTTTGTAAAAATCAAAAGAGGGAAAACAGATCAATTTAGGTCATAATTATGAAGTTGAAGAACGGTGCGGCTGTTAATTTTGGAGGAGCTAAGAGAATCGGCTGCTGGTCTACTGGTAAGGCTTCATGTTTGTTAAGTTTTGGCAGCTTTAATTTTTTATATTGAGAGTTAGCAATGTCTTTTTAAGCTTCATTTGAGAATTTTAGTGTTTTTTTTCAGCCTCATAGTTGAAAACACTTATGAGAAATAAACTTGAGTTTCAGTAGCGTTGCTGAGCTTCCTTGTTAGAATTTTCCTTTTAGAGGCTTTATTGCTGATGCAGGGCTCCATATTCTCGCCTGCTTTAAATTTTTATCTTGGACGCTTTATGTTGATGGCAGGGCTTTAAGTCATTGTTAAAAAAGAGCCTGTGTAAATGAAGACCTTTGTTGCCACACCGATCTTTTACAGTAATAGCATAATTATTTCATTTATGAATATGGGGACTCCCACCCTCTCCTAAGAAGTATTTGTGAGATTTTTTTTTTTTTTTTTGGGTATTTGGAGTATGGGATGAGTACTTTGTTTTCAATTGAATTTTGATTTTTGAATATTACTATTGGGTATGTATTTTGTTACTATGTTGAATGTTCAGTATTTTAGTTCTAATTGGTCTTGCAATTTTATCATGTTCAATTATTTCAATTTAGTATGATATATTGAAATATCATTTCATATCTACCATTTCAAGTTCTATATGTATAGCATACAACACCCCTCCTTACCTTGTCCTCCCCTAGCAACCATCTCTCTGTCCCCTTGCCATCC
Organism: Cupressus sempervirens; assembly: GCA_028749045.1. NCBI lineage: Eukaryota > Viridiplantae > Streptophyta > Pinopsida > Cupressales > Cupressaceae > Cupressus > Cupressus sempervirens. The sequence continues at coordinate 531,827,811 of CM053793.1, forward strand.
CAAAATTGAAGCCCATTGTTCCTAGTCCTAAAAACTCATCCCAACGACATACCTGCATACCCCACTACTAGTGTTGCACTGTTCATTTCAGAATCTTTCACATCTGTACTATAACGTTTATATGCCTGAAGAACTTCTGTGCTCTTACCCGATCCAGCCAAATTTACTCCATTCACTAGGGAGGGATCTCAAACTGAATTGGAGTTCGCTAATTGAAATGAAATGTTTAAATGTGAGGATAAATTGCAAACTTGTATGTGCTTTGCCTCCAATTTTCCGCATCTGTGCTCTGGATTTAGCTCAAGTAAAACATTTAACCTGTCAATAGAAGAGAGTTTTTCATCCCCAAATTTGCATGTTTTGTCAATTTTATTGCCAAATGAGCATCACCTAGATCCAATGAGTGCTAAGTGTTCCATTTATTGTCATGAGAGATGGATTCATGTTGAATCACTACTCATGAAACATGGGTCATCGAGTTTGACTCAAAATCACACAGTTAAATCCTGATATTCACATCACAATTTGACTAGCTGTGGAAATCATCTCCTACTTATCAATTTTATTGCCGTCAGAATTTTCATTGACAAATTCCTTAAAAGTGATTATTGGGGAGGATAAATTGCCCTTCAAAGCACTCTAGTCCTTATCAGATATATGGAAATTGATCTCCGAATCTGAATGAAGATTTTTTAATTCTAATATTCAACAATTTGAGTGAAGATGATTTATTTTACATTGAACAATTTGAGGGGAGATATAATTTGAGTGAAAATATTGATTTGAAAGTTACCTACAATTTCTTCATGTGCGGATTTGAAGAAAAAATCTATAAATATTTGTAATTCAGATTGAACTTCTAAGATAACCATTCAAAATAGATTGGAAAGCACAAGTTTTACTGTACATGGAATCGAATATATTGATGATATGAAGATGTTATGATGACAATCTTTTGACTAGAACATAAGATGTGACATTTACGTACGGCCAAAGCTGATGAATTGTTACATGCCATGTCAATCCTGGTCTTTTACCGTGGATACATATTTCTTCGCTTTTTTAGTCGGTTGACGAACAAAATCTATATCGGTAGTGGAAACGTCTTCCCACTTCATATTCCGAGGGCTGATTTGGTGTGTATTAGTGCTGTATATTTAGCACTGTTGTGTTTAACGAACTTTACCGTGGGGTCCTTTTGACTTATAAGGCTTCTACAACAAAACCCATTAAAGCTACCCCAGATGTATTTATTATACAGTAGTCATATGTAATAGGTGTACATTGAGATGCTGAGATATTTCTTGAAAACTATCATCACCACTTTTGACAAGATGCACTAACGTACCATATACAAACTTCCAACCAAAAGACTGTTAGATCCGTGTGTTTTCACAAGAAATTGTTTTGCTCACTATTCAGGGAAAAGTTTAAATAGTCGAATATATTATATTAATTATGATTTTCATTTGGTAGCAGTATTAAATGTTTATTATTAAAAAACAATAAGTTAATCTAATTTAATTTTTTATAACGTCCTAAACAGAGAAAAAAACAAAACTTTAACAGCCACTGTAGAAACAGTAACCCCAGAAACTGAGCAAACAGTAATAACAATATAGAACTACAATAGAAATATATTGATATAATATGAGATTTGAAAATTCTTAAACATTAATTAGAAATTAATATACGAAGACGTTTAGAATAAATTAAAAATAACTAATATAACAAGTTCAGATTACGACGTGTAAATGGTACTAGATTTTAAAAAGGAAATTAATGGAAATGGATGAGAAATTTTCTCTTCCGCAGTGTTTATCAGGAATTCAGTCACTGTTCATAGTTTTTCATCTTCTTCTTAACGGCAACCAAATGGAAGTAGAGCATTTTTCTTTTCTTTTTAGATTTTCACGCCGGTATCGACGTATGTCAGCGCTGAGAACCACATTTCGAATTAAATGGGAAGTGTGAAAATATTATTTTCCCAGATAAATATAATGAAAATCATATTTGTTTTTATGCATGGATCCAGAACGCAATGTGAAAACCCTCCCAGAGTTTCTTAGCAAATATGCAAAGCTCTTTCTGTGTAGATTGTCTATTTTTCTTCGATTTATATTGGAAAAGTTGGAGTTCGTTTTACAATGTGTCTGTTTCATAGTTTTAACGGCGGGAAGTTGAATCTAGTAAAAAGCGACAAACAGAAAGCATTTACAGCACACCTGCAAATTTCATCGTTTATCAACTGATTACTGTTACATCTCGATAGTGCACGTTATCAGTTTACTCAGCAAGCTATATAACACCATTTTTCATTAATTACTATTTACGTCATACACCATTTTAAATCTAATGATTGGAACAACGTTCTGTAACTCCATGCAGGCAATCAGTTAAAACTTTGGCTATGCGCCATATAACGGAGCATGACAAACAATACCAGAAGACAAAAGTGATGCGCAGAGACATTGAGATCACATTCAAACCTTTGATGTCCGTTTGTACCAGATGATCTTTAAAAGCTCGCATTTTAAAAGGGGGAAGATTCTTACACACATTCCATGTTCACTCAAAGTCCTGTATTTATTTATTTCTAGATTGAAACACGTAGACACACAGTCACATAAACCTGTCAGCAGACTGTTAAAGGACGAACCCTAACAACTATGAATTCTGATAAGATACACTTTAGAACAAATCCTGCAGAATGTTTATTAATACATTTCCCTTAAGTGAATGATATAGAGAACTCAGAGAGTTAAATTGCAATCCGAGCCTCTATCCCCCCTATTACCTTGTGCACAGTTAAATATTATTGCTACGTCACCATCCCCCATTCCCATCAGGACTACTGACAGATAGAGCTGCATTGCATGCTTTCCTTGTACGCGGTCTTGATTGTTATTTACATGACAACTTAATCAATTGAAAGGAAAGGCTTTCACAATCCGACTTATTTACCGAATACCCATATGTTGTCATCACAGTTAGAGCTGGACGCTGCTGTATAATCAGGTGTTTGTGGCAGCCTATTCTGACGGCGAACTAAGGTCTGCATATCAGATGAAATGGGATTATATAAAGCACTCACTTCATCAGAAAATTCATCCGGACTCTGACTGAGCTGTGATGCTACAAATTTGTCCAGCATTCTCCAGTCTGTGACCTGCTCTTCCATGTTATACATTGGGCCCATAATTTGTTGCTGTTGTACTATTGAAGTGCGCGCTGACTGGGCTAGAAGGTCCTCTATGTTAGCAGACTCTAACAAACGAGTCATGGAGTATTCGTTGTATTCGGGCCTCCTGTCAGCTGAAGTTGAGGAGGAGTTAGCGTTACAAGCAAGTTTTGGGCTCTCCAGTTGAGGCAGTTGGAGAAATGGGTCATGCTGAAATTGTTGGTAGTCAAGTTGTTCAAGCTCTTGCTTGCAGGGAAATGGATGTTGGTACCCAAGTTGGTGTAGTCCTTGTGTAAAGTTGGTGTTTGCAGAATCTAGATCAGGTAAGAAAGCGGACTGGTCTTCGTAAAAAGAAGCTGAGTCCAAATCTATTACTTTGAGCTTGTTATGGACACTGGTTCGTTTCTTGAAGGCACGGCAAACAACCCATCCTTCTTCCTGATAAGATCAGAATGGAAAATGTATTAGCGACTTCAAGGTTCCTGGAAAATAAAAGCTACGAACAAATTAACAGTTGATGTAAAGTCCATATTCTATAATTTAAATTTTTCTGATATTGCTTCTGAATTGGATTGCTTTCATTGTGTATTGGTTTTATTAAGTTCGGAGTGTATTAATGGAAAACTAACACGCTTTCTAATCTAGAAACAGCATAAACTTTTTAATTAAATTTTTTATTAAAATTTGCAGTTCAATTACTACTAAGCTTTGTTTTGAGCAGTTTTTCAAATTACATTTACATTTCAATTACTACTAAGATATATTTTAAACAGTTTTTCAAAATACATTAGATAATTAATTATCATTTAATCAATTATATTTCACTATACTCCTTGACTAACAGTTAATTCCAAACAAATTTCAAAATAAGCCCTTTTATAATATTAAAATTTATCTAATATAATGTAATACGATTAACTATTTTTAATAAGCTAATTATAGTATTTTTATTTTTATTTTCCATTTCTAGTGGCTCACTCTAGCACTATTTCAAAGTAAATCCTTATCCAAAGATTCACAATAAAACTTATTTTGAGCATAACTCTCATTACTAAATAATGATTTACTGTCTGATTAGTAATTAAATTTTTTTATTTTTTCAGTGACAAATTAAAAACCATTAAGTTTCCACGATAGCAATTAAAAAAACCATTTATGAGCCATGTCGTTTCCAAAATTTAAATCTATTAATAAAAATAGACATTCACCGCAACTCATCAAGTGACAAGGTAATCAATCCCAGTGTAAAATTGAATCTTGAAAAACTAAACTAGTCAAAAGCTCATCAAACCAACCCCAGTGTAAAATTGAGTCTTGAAAAACTAAACTAGTCAAAAGATCCGTACTTGCTAGAAGACCGTCCATTCCAACATTTTTCCTGCTCTGAAGTGGACAAATATTATTCCCTATACAGTAGTAAAAATTCATAATGTACTTGCCTGTGGAGGGCCATTCTCGTCTGTCTCAAGCCTGTATTCATGCATGATCCAGTCAGTTTTCTGACCGTTGGGTGCACGGCCTTTGTAGAACACCAATGTCTTTCTCATGCCAATGAGTTTCATCTTTGCGTAAATTGCTTTGTCTCTGCCTGTGGCTTTCCAAAAACCAGCTACAGTAGCCCTATTTGTTCGTGTTCCTGTGGGATACTTCTTATCCTTATGACTGAAGAAGTACCATTCAGTTTGTTCTTCATAACCTATCCTGCACCGCTCTGTTAACAGACAAATGTACATAAATTATTGTAGTCTATAACTTTTGTAATCAAATTACATAAAGATAATGGTAATATTTTTTGTAAACAAAATGCTTCAATCTTCATGGTCTAGAGATGTAATCTATACCTTGGAGATCCCAGGGCTCAAGTCTGTAAAGATCAATGTCTCTAATGACGTCCAAATCAATTCTTTTAGATGCAACTTTCTTCTTAAGATAATAATCTACGAGCTCTTCATCCGTGGGATGGAACCTAAATCCTGGAGGAACATGAGACTGCGTACTATCCATTTTTGAGAATTAATACCTGCACAAAACAAGGTTCATACTTTAAAGGAAGTCAAAAAATTTATCGAACTTCAAAGCGAACAAAAATTTATAAAGAAAAATTGAAGAATCTTCAAATGCATTCAGTTTGAGGTAATTGAACTATACAGCTCAATTACATGGACGGCCTTCTAACAAATTAACTGGTAGAAACGTAAGGATGCACTGCGAGAGGAAATTTATCTTGCGCTAAATAGAAAACATCACAAAAATCTAAGCATAGTCATTTTAAATTTCAGTACATCCATTGCACCACACACAATAGAAAGGCTGCAAAAGTAAGCAAACAAAAAACTGGAAGAAAAGTTTGAATTAGGAAGAGAATGGATCCTTCCAATAATGTTGCTGATACATAAATTGAACTTTACGATACGCCTCTTTTAACAGAGCTGAAATCGACAGTCTTATATTACAACTTTACAATAAATATGCCGTAAGATTGTTTGATAGCAGAAAAGTTTATATTCCTCCATACGGATTGATAATAGCCTCTTGTATACTCCATGTGAGTATTGTCTAATCCTACTGCCTTAAAGCTTCATTCACTTTGAAAGATACATCACATAATTTAACGTGCAATTCAGTGAAGATCATTTTGTTTTTGGTGGCTGCAGAAGAATAAAAATTGAACTCTCTCCAATGTGTTTTAGGCTACAAGGAGTACAAAGAGATATGGACATAAAGGCTCACTCATAAAGGACGAACAATATTGAAGCTTCATTCGGATTTCTAAAGTAAGATTGCGACGGTTCAAGTCTTGGAATGCACGTTACAACGACTAAGCTCAGGCTGCAATTTCTATGGCTAACATTATCTCGTACATATTTGCTTGAATTCAAAAAGAGACATACTGTATTCGCCCTAGATTTGTAACCATGGTTTAAACAATATCAGCTTACCACTTGCAAAGAATCGATCATGTCATTTTGTTTCAGGAATGCCAAACCTTATCCATAGCAGCTCACCTTATTTTTTAATTACCATATTTTTGGTAACTTTTTTGACCCAGCATATAAACATTTCACAGAGAAGACTGCAAGTAACCAGTTAATCATAAGTTTCTAATTGAAATTTAACGGTCCACAGAGAACTGTAGGAAAAAGAGGAATCTTTGAGCCAGTGGAATCCTGTTGCATTAAAGGACTAAAAAGGCTTCCTTTTAATATAGAACGAAGTGTGCGCATTGGGAAGATAATAAAAGAAAAAAACAAACACCAAAAAAGATAGAAGAAACAAGGGCAAAGGATATAGATGCATGTGTATGGTACCCACATTCTTTTTGTCGGATTCCGACAGAAAGGAGACAAAAAAAAGTTGCTAGTCATCGATTGCCACGGTAACAAATTGATACACATACACATACATGACGTTTCTGTTCACATGCACGCGAGCATGCGCATCTCTCCTGTTCAAAGTCAGGAAAAGCGGCGTCCATGGCAGAGCAGAATGTGAGTAAGACAATAAACAAGATTCAAACGTAGAGAACCACAACACTGCTTTGTTTGACAACCATGTCGCCTTTGTCGGAATAACTCATTATATCAACTACTCCACCAGGCCGCCAAGCATCAATATAAGTTTTTCAATCTAACAGTTGTGAGATGTTCATCTAATAATTTCAAATACTACATTATGAATCTCGATAATGCCTCTCGGTTGGAAACACACAGCACGCCTTGCCCTGCCAAATGGCCTTCGTATTTATGTTTGACAACAGGCTTATTTGACCTCACTACCATTCCCACTCCATTAATCCAACTGGAACTTAATCCTTGTGTACCTTCTTTAAATTATATCACAATATCACTTGGCGAAAAGTTGATTGTTGGATTTATCAAAATCATCTCACTGTATGGCATGCTAAATAATATGGAAATATTGAAAGGAAATGGGAAACTATATTGAATTATGATTAAGTTGATCTTAAAGGATATGATGATAGTCATGATACATTTAGTCGGCATGCAAGCCATTCAGTAAGCATTAACACTAATATATCATTAATATCTATTTCACAAACTGTTAGAATGAAGCTAAATTAAAAAAACATTATAATGCAACATCTCAAAATCAGGTATAACTTGAGTAGAGCTATATTAAAAGATTGGAAATAATAGAACACAGTCCAAACCAGTATGACAGTAAACTTATTTATTTTACACATGTTAAATTATTTCCAAATGTGACGATCGAGATGATAGATTAGTTCTTGGTTTTGTTTAAACCCTACCAAAGCTTGTTTTCCCCCACTAGTCCTCTCGGGCGTACAAGCAAATTTTATTCCATTCTCTTGTCCCACAGAAATTTAGGAATTTTGTGATGATTCATAGGGACCTAACTGCTTGTTTTGAATCAAATCTTATCTACTTATCCTTCATGAATAGGGAACGGGGAGGATCCATCTCCCATGACTCAAAACTACCCCATCAAATCCCAATGAATCGTCACCTAAATAGATAAGCTAAGAAATTACCACATTAAACATTTCTTTTCTTTTTCTCCGTGAAAAATAAACTGTTTCGTTTAAAATAAGAGAATGTTTGAAATTAATTAGACATATATTCACTTTCAACATATATACGTAGAATCCACTATGTCTTATCACTTTCATTTGCCTACCCGTGGGGTCTAATGCAAGTCTACTCTTGGTCTCTTACGTTGCTTAAATTCGATGTAGGAAAAAAGACAGCCAAGCTGCCTTATCATACATTCCACTAAATGCTCCTCCTACTAAAAGTCTTTATACTATTTAGACTCTTAAGTGCTTGAGAGGCTGGAGTCGCTCTAAATATTTGTTTGGTTCGCAAACCCAATTTTTATAGAAATTTCAGTTTTAAACTAGTTGATAAGAGGTCCCTCTTCTTGAAGGGTTGTCTTTAATACAAAATCTAGCATGGAATTTCATGGTACCTTTGTATATTTGTTATGAATTTATGCCAGAATAATCAGATCAAATATACTCTAAAGCTATCCCAAGGGATGTGGCTGGTCCTTAATACCACAACAAATGAACACCATAATTGATGAAGATGATACTGTTTTTGGGTGAGTTTACACCAGTTTGGTTCTTGAAGTTTCGAGAAAATAATGGCGGAAAGAAACCAGTGTTGCCGAATTGGATTATTTCCAAATTTAATGCAGGCTTCGAATTTTCGAAATGCTCACTTGAATTCTAAGTGTTACAGCTCTTAATTGGTACATACCCCTACTTATATGACAAGTTAAACTTCCTACTATCGTTTTCTGCGACGGTATGGCATATGGTAGGGAATGTAATAGAGTAAAACAAACATAAAATATGGCATATAGTGTAGTCTATATTTAGATAAGCAAGGTAAAACAAACATAAAATATAGTGTCAACAATCTGGTTCTAACTGTGTATATGTTGAACCTAAGTTTGTAAACATATTAATAGAATGATCTAAATTTAAAATGAAAACATATAATTAAAATAAAAAATAATCATGAAAAACATTAAAAAATCATTCCAAATCACAGCATTTGATCTATTGTCATTACAACAATACCACGGTCAAATCGATTTTCCCTACTGTTTTTATACACTGTAGATCATCTCGTGTGCGCACTAATCGTGGTCAATGTAAATAGTAACACTGTACCTGGTGGAAGCAGAAGGGTGGTTTCTTCTTAAAAAGATTAAAATGCCCATCAAATTTCCAAAGGTATATTCTCACACACTGCACAGAACATAGCAATAAGGACACGATTTACGCCCAGAATGACTCGGTCTTGTCGAGTTACTTTTCCTCCATCTTCTAAGAAAAATCCACGTGGAGGTTATATAGACCAAAATTGGTACGTTCAAACTGACTTAAAAACCCGCAAATGGAGCAATACGGCATGGTTATGTTCTTAAAATCAATCAAGCTTTAGTACTTCGTTTTTCACAACTATTCAAAAGAAAGAATGGCTGTACATCAAAATTCGGTTACTAAATGGTCAAGGCATCGTGAATCGGTTTGGAAAATGATTCAAGGGAATATCTTTACCCCAAAGTACGTAGTAGATTTTTTTTGACAGCGTTTTAAACCTTTGTTTTGGATGGGAGCGGTGGCCTCAGAATGCCCCGGTTCATTGGAAGAATAGGAAGGTGGAAATATTCCTCAGCCTGGAATACTCCATAATCTGGAACACTAAAGAACAAGTTATATCTCCAGCAGTTTAGTGCCAGAGATACTTTTGTGGTTCAGTGATCAGAAATACATGACATGAATGTTCACCTGGACAAGAGAAAATTGCTAGATTACGTTCAGTTAGTATCTTAACTAATATAAATCTAAATACATAAATACAAGTGCTAGGTTTGGTATTGCTTTCTTTAAGAAAGCAGCTGTGACTTCTGAGAAACAAAATCTATCCATCCGTAATAATGATTATTGTGTTCGCTCAAAAGATCCTTCGTTAACATCGGAACGATGATTTCTTCTCTGTTCACTCTCATTTCCAGTGACATAATGCGAACAGCTGAATTAAATTTAGAACTGCGATCTATTTAGTCGTGCTCAGCAAGTTCGTAAATTCATGAAATCTCTTCAATCTAGAAAATCTAAATATCAGATTGGCTAAATAAGAGACTCATCTAAGTGCTGGTTGTAAGGATTGGTCTTCCAAGTTCACACCGAGATTTATTTGAAACTTTCATGTTTATTTAACAAAGAAACCCTAATTGAACTTTAAAATGAAAGAAATGTTCATTTTCCTCCATCAAGTGTCGCAAATTATCTGCACATTTGCCGAAATCAAATTCGCAATGCAAATATCAATCGAATCTGCTAATGATACGAAAATTTCCACAGCATCACATCAAAATGTCCACAATTACAGATCAAAGTCGAATTACTATAATAATGCAGCGCAAAATAATCAAATTACGATGATAATGCATCATAAAACAATCAAAAGGACCAATCACAAACCTATTCAGAGGAGATTGCCAAGCTATTTACGGTCCAATTCGTGATCTCCAGACTAAATTGACGAGATATTTACGGTCGAGCGGCAAACTTGAAACTAACAAAGCCGCGCCGTAAATTAACCGCGCCTTTAGGTCCAGCAACAATGATCTTCACAAATGCAGGACCGGATCGGCCGTGGCCGTCACTGAAACACGAAAATTTCCTCTCCGAAAATCTTGTCGAGACGAAAGGAGAGAAGAGGAGCTTTGCTTCCAGTCGTCAATGCTTTATAAAAACACAAATAAACTAGGGATCTGAGCCAAAAGGCGAACCTGAAAACAGCCAATAGAAAAGATCAATCTTGGATCTGAAGAATGCATAAACAACTGCAGAGTATTTTAATGGCAAAAGCGATAAGGCAGGGTCCTAAACAGCTGTAAGTGGGAGACAAATGACTGCACCCAGCCCTGACGACTATCATCAACCTCAACAAGATAAGCAGAAAAAAGAAATAATATACCTCCTCAGGCGTGGAAATCGCTGGAACAACAAAGCCTCAACGCAAGCACAAGGAGAGGTCGAAGAAGATGTAAAAAATACTGGGTCCGGACTCCATAAAAGGCCTGAAACTTGCGCGTGAGAGCTCAAATGCTTGAAAAAGCAGAGAGAAATGAGTGAAGAAATGAGTGAGCCCGCAAAAACTAAAATGAAAAGAATAAAACCAAGCTGCCTGGATTTCCTTTCGACCCCACAGTGACGTAAGATCTCAGAGGAGGGGACAGGCTTCGAAACTTGGACCAACTTTCAGGTGGCGTGCCCTTGTCTGGTCCTCTTACAAACAAGAAGCAAATAAATATTTCAACCTTTCAAGCCTCCAACCGAAGAGCGCGAAACCAAAACAAAATGAACTTCACTTCTTACAACGGTAATAACTAGAAGCAAACAAACAAAACATTAAATAGGAAGAATGAAATGAAATGAATTGCATTTATGAGATCTTATGAACCGACTGTCCACTAAAGCAACCTTCGAGAGATCCCGGTCGCTTTTCATCTACGGCCGGCCGGCCAACCGAAAGTCCCGGCCGGCAAGCTTGGTGCGCCGCCCGATGAGTACGTGGACCATCCCTGCCACGTGGCCCTTTCCAGTTGGCCCAATGCTTTCAGCCATCATTGCCGGGCCCCCCTCACCTCTCCCCGTTCCGTTCGCTTAGTGCCAAACCTATGCTTTCCCCTTTTTATATTAGCATGCGAGCCCAAAAGCCTGCACCAATGGTCTCTCGACACGTGCCCTCTCCTCGCCCACGTGGATCCCGTAACGCGTCTTCGCGGGGCCCGCGCAGGGACCACCGGCTATAGACGGTGCCGCCCACCGGTAAAACATCCCCACATCGTACTTGGAAGCGGGCCATTGCCGGCGGCGGCGGCGCGCGCCTGCATTTACTGCTACTACTTATACGTCTTCATTATATTATTCTTTTCCCCCTTTTCGGCCAAGGTTTAAAGTGAAGGAAAAGATTCAAACGTAAGCCGATACGATCTTGCACCCCCCTTCTCTTCCACTCCTCTCGGCAAAAGTTTATAATCTTTTTACAGGCAAAGAAAGCCTTTTTATTTCTCGGGGAAAGGAGCTTCTTTTTATTTTTCGGGCGAAAGAAAGAAAAGTTTGTTGGGAGTTTTACATGAGTTTGGTGGGTCATGGGACCGTGAGATTGTTTTTGTATTCTTTTCGGACTATTATCTTCCCCTCGCGCAATCTTTGTTGCTTACCAAACTCTATCTTAATGAGAAAAGTTCTCGCTTGCCAATTACCAACGTATTAACAACATGAAGAACAAATATAATCTGTTGTTTGTTCCACGGTCGCCATTGATGTACATAATGCTTTGGTTCTTTTAATAATTAATCGCACGTTAATGCTTTGGTTTCGCTTGTAATAATTATTAATTAATCGTCTTAGTAAACACCTGAAGCGGTTGATTGAATGTCGTCACCAGCTCGTGGGGGCTGATCGTCTTTATGTTTTCCACACGCACGAGTGTCGATTAGGATTCCTTGTAATTCGGCTGCGACTTGGATTTTAAAGCCACGGAAAATTTTGAAATTTATGAATTATTGGATTGGAAGGAACAAAAGCGTATGTCTTGGTTTGATTGCAGAAAAATACATTAATGACATTTTCATGATATTCAATTATATTGTTGTTAAACATAAAGATCATGCTTTCAATGTTATTATAGTCCTGACAATTACGTGTCTATTAAATTTTCGTTATGTTTTGGTTTATTTTGTTTAGTGTGTCTTGTATTATGTCATAATAAAGTTTTGAGTGCTAAAGTATGGTTATTCTAATATCTTGATCTTATTATTAAATTTCATTTTGATTTGGACATTTATTTATTTTTTATTAGTTTTGTTTTTGTTGGTGTAGAATTGTCTAATATAGCTTTAGTATTTACAAATTCAAACTTTAATATTTTATAGTAAAAAGTTCAAGTTAACTTTATCAATACTTCTATATCAATTAGTTTAGTGCACATTGTTTGTTTTGTTCTCCATTTAGAAACACAAGTTCCTTATCCATCTAAATTTAAAGAAAATAAAATATGTCACTAACCTTAGAAATGGGAGAATCTACATTACATTGCATTATTGCATCATTATCTAATGCATATTTCATGTTGCACTTTTGTAAGTGTACAAAAATAAAGGTCAAAAATAGAAGGTTTTCATGTTTTCTCTAAAATTAGCAAAAGCTAGACTTTGATAGATGCTTATACAAAACTTGTATAAATGATAAAACATTTGAGTATTGACTGCACTCAAAAGTAGTCATGGGATAATCACTAAATTATAGCATAGCATCAAGCATGCACTTTTTTAAATTTGATTTATTATTTATTAAAGATTATGGTAAAAAAAAATTAATAGTATTGATTACAAGTTATATTTTTTGAACATTCTTTTATGTAAAGTTTTTTTCTTTTTTCCTCCCTCTGGATGTTGCATTCTAAAAGAATTGGTTGCTAAGTGTATGCTTCATCTAGTCTCAATAAAAATAATTCAAAAATATGATTTTTTTTTTAATGTGAAGATAATGAAACACAAAAATAAAATACGGGTATATGATACATATGAAAACATCATTAAAATTAAATAAAAAATACATATATTAATTTAAGACATTAAAATTGAGTTAGAAGAAGGCTAATTATAAATTATTTTTTAATAACTTAGTTTATTTTAGCTAAAATATGTAAGAATAAGATATTTGAATTGATGCATTAGAGGATTGTAATGTATGCTCATTAGATATAGTGTGTGGATGATTGTTTGCACTAGTTAATTCTAATTAAGGCAGTGCATATAATGCTCATTCTTTTGAAGTAATGAGTAGGGCCTTTGGACTTTGCACATTACACATTTGGTTAATGGTTACCCTTGCGGTCAACTTGCACATGCAATATTCTTTATTTTAGGAAGACATGAGACTATAACAATAAATTTAATTCATATATATATCATTGATGTAGGATATATTCTAGAAAGTTGGAATTTTATACCCTAATTGGAGGAATGAAGTGGAGCAAGAGCATGCAATGTGAATTGCATTTCTATCATTGTATAATTCCATTAGAAAATCATATACATGAGAAGGTTTTGAAGGTTGTTCAAATCAAAATAAATATGTTTAAATATAATATTGACGATTTCCATTGCAAATTTATTTTGTATGTTATGTACTAAGTCAATGCATATTTCTTAGTGATGTCTACAAATACATTTGGGGATTGATATCTTGAATAAGTTAGTTCCTACTTCATATTGTGAGCGATCTAGATTTTTGTAAGGCTAGATTTGGACTCTGCATCCAAGTAGATATTCTCAATATGATATTTGTTTAAAGATTTTTATGTAAATTTTGCATTCATATGTGTTTATATGCTTGTATGCTCTTTATTTGATAACCTACAATTATATGCTTCTACTTGTATGCTATGAAATCAAAACACAAAGAATATAAAGTTGAAGTTAAATATTGATAAACCAAAAATAGTAACAACATTTATATGAGAAGATCATAAAAGAGCTAAAATAAATAAATCAAGATGCAAACCTCAAAATTGAATAGCTCCTTTATCATGTAGATTTGGGCCAAAGATGGAATGTGTGCTCAATGGTTGCTTCAAGCTTCAAAATATGGATTCAATGATGGATGTACGAATAAAATTTGAGTATAGTAATTGTGCTTTGATATTTTTTTGGCTCTAAAAACAACGTGGATGATTTTTGAAGGATGAAGGGTTCAATTCATAGGCCATGGGTCAGTAAAAGAGATGGCTAGGATATAAAGCAAAAAGATTGTGAGTGAGGGCTAGGATGCAAGGATAAACGAGTGCATAGATTGTGCTTTCTCAAATTCATAGTCTTGTGACAAGTGTTGTAAGGAGAATGAGTGTGAGGAGACAAGATTTGTGGATGGATAGTTAATTGAAGGAGGTATGAGATGAAATTTAGTCTTCTTTGGTGGGAGAGGGAGATGTGGTAGGAGAGTGGACTTGGGCTTGAGTCAAGAAGTCTTAATTCATGCCTTGATTTGTGCAAGTGATCTAGGAGAGGTGATTAGACTCAAATGAGGGGGTGATGTGGTTGAGGTAAGAGGATGATGTGGTTTAAATAAGAGGGTGATGTATTTGGTGAATGTATTTGTTAGAGAATTGAAGGGTAGAGGAATAAATTAAATAAAAGGAATTATTTAATTAAAAAGGCTAATTACTAGTGCATGGGTTGGATTAGGCTAGCTGTTGGGTTGAGGGTTAGTTCATGTTTTGAGAGATTTACTTAATTGAATAGATGGAGGGATTTAGAGTTAATTTAAATAGCTTGTATGATTTATTTAATTTAACATAGGAATAGGGATTTAATTAGTAAGTTAGACTATTGGTTGTCATTTGATTATTAAATAAATTATAGTTAATGAATTAAACTAATTAACTAGGGAATAAATTAATTAATTAGATATTAAATATTTAAATAATAATACCTTAGAATATTACTTAATCGTGTGATTAGATTTAGGTGTCTACATTTTGCCCCTCTTCAACATAGTGTTGGGACAACAACATTTCAAATAAGTTGTTAAAGATAGACAACGCAAAGAAGATTTTAAAGAAACAAAGTTGCTCCAATTTGGAGAAAGAAGGAGAGAGACTTAATTGTAAGATGCCCCCTCAAGAAGTGGTAGGGATAGAAAATGAAGCCCGATGACATCTCAAAAAGCTTGAAAACTAGGGAGAGTAGTAAGATGTAGAAAGGTTGGTCAATGGTTAGAATTGTGATCAAGATGCAAAAAAGTAGGGAAAGGGTGAAAGAAAGGGCCATCTGTGGGGAGAAATAGAGAAAAGAGGCTTAGAAGGGGTCCTATGTAAGGGGATAGAATAGTTGAAATGGGTTATTTTCCTTCATATTACATATAGATATATAATTTTTGAGTGCTTTATATTTGAATAGCAAGATGGATACATAGGGATGACCAAAGCATTGGGAAGATGTGGTACAACATGTGTGTGGGACAATGAATAGAGCAATAGACCTGAAACCCATCTTTTTTTATTCTTTCTATATTTTTAGCATTCTTGATTTTGCAAAATCGTGTTTCTAAGGGCTTGGGCTTGATGGGATCACATGTAAGACTGATGAGATCACATATGGAATTAGTGGGATTGAGTGTCAAACTAGTGGGATCATGATCCCACAAAAGATCCAAGGGAAGATGGATTAAAATAGGCACATTTGAATGGTTTGCAGGAATGCAATTTTGCATGATTTTCTTGTAGGGTCATGTTCTTGACTAATATTTTTCACTATAATATAGTCCTAATTGAGGGAACACACTCCCACGGGGCAAGTGAGTTGGGTAGTTTTGTTTCAATACATGATCTAATTTTGGGCTAACCAATTTGCGATAAGGAGGTCAGAAGGGTTGGTGTTTGTAAGATAGCAATGCCTGGGTTGTGGGAACTTGAAATGTCCCTTTTCTGATTTTTCATGATATTTCCAACCTCTAATCAGATCTTTAAAATCAAACAGCTAATATCCCAAAGATCCACCAATTCCTCAAGAAACCCCAAATCGGGTATGTTGAAAATAGTGCTAAAAGCTTCACAACTTCACAAATTATTAATGAATCTGAAAATGGAAATTTTTACAGAACTTTCAGCAGCATAACAGCCTACAAATTGACATTTCCAGATCCGTATAGCCTTTACACAATAGCTCAAAAATGTAGGACCAAAACTATGCTCATCGGGCTCCCGAAATAGCACAAAATATGCCCGGAAACACCACAAGAACACTAATAATCTATCTCAGAAGTTTAATCATGTCCCAATATATATATTCAGCTCTATTTTAACAGCTTAAAGTATAAAATACAGCAACAACCAAAACTGATATGAAATACTCAACCGGAAACACCAAACTCTTACAAAAATACACCCGGAAACTCACAAATCTGCACTGTTCAGCACAAAGGCAAACTCTGTATGAGCATGCACATGGAATGGCTTCAAACTCCCGTCCTTAGCCTTCCTGGAAACCTGCAAACTCCCGTTCTTGGGTCTCCTTCTCCACAGGTTTGGCAGCCTCTGAAGAATAACAAAGAATGAGCAAAAATCAAGTCTGGAATCCCCCCAAAATGCCTCCAAACCTCTTTAAAAAGGGAATAACTGTAACTCACGTCCAAGAGAGGTTAATGAAACATATTTTAATAATTAATTATCATTTATTAGTCCAAGGGTTTCCAAAGATTAACTCCCTTTTTCCGAAACTTCACTTTCTTGGGCCTGCCTGTCTTAGCAAAGATTATTATTTTTTTATTATTTGAAAAGGGGACATGACAAGTCCTCCCCTCCCAAACATTGCTTGTCCTCAAGCAATGGCTGAACAATAAACCAATCAATCCTCCTGGATCCCAAATGTAGTCATGAACTATACTACTACCAATTAACACAGACTCCTGCAAGATCCTCTGCAATATGACCAAGAGGAATCCATAATCAAACTGGCAATTATAGCTCAACCAAACTCCAAAATCACCATTACCACAGTAAAAAACCCATGAGACACAAACTCTTAGAATATCAAAACCCAAGTAAAGTGGACTACCAACATAGTAAATACCATCAATGCATTCCACTGGCCTATATGGAATGTACAATCCAACTCTGCAACAATGGTGAATGATCTCAAATGAAACTATACCAAGTATGGAGAATCCACACACTGTACAACTCCTGCAGTCAACACAACTCTGTAGATCATTGGCCACTGTCTCATAACCATAACTCCCATGCACCCTTGACGGTGAAAAGCCATCACAAGATAAACAACAAGAAATGGAACCCAAACCAAATTTTCCTGCCATCAAATCCTCAGCATAAGGATCAATTGTTAACTGATGTACATACCCTGCAATATAATGTTGATTAAAAAAACCAACCTCAGTTAATAGCTCACCATGAACAAGTGATACAACCCACTGTGACTGATCACTAGCTAAGTCAGGAGATGTCATAGCCAAAGGAGTAGAATCAATAACAACACTTGCTGAAGCATCACTCCAAAACTCCTGCTCTAAGTCATGTATTATCAAGCTATCAACTACAGAACCTGTCGCCATGTCGTGCCCATCACAACTCTCATCTTGAGGCATCAAACTATTCCATAACTGATGATAAGCACTAGGAACCAAAGTACATCTCTGTATCATAATCTCATCAACATGGTCATCAATGGTAAATTGATGAGCGTACCTCACAGTGTAATGCCGATAGAATGCGCCAATCTCAGTCAGTGGCTCAGACTGTAATCTAGATGAAACTAATTGCAATTGATCATCAACCATGTTGGAACTGACTACTACCTCCAAAGATATCACCAAGGGAGTAGTATTACTAGCAGGAACCATGCCAACTGTCGACTCACCAACATCACACATGACCTTTGATACATCTCTAGTCTCTGTGCCTTTAGTACTAGAAGCCACCACCCTGTCAGGCATACAATAATCTGCTACAATACCCAACTCAACTAAACTTGACTCTAGTGGGAATGAACCTGATATGCCAATGTTAGTATCAAGGATGGATGCATCCCCATCTCCACTGTCTCTAACAATCTCAGCCATGGACATCCTCGAATCACCAAACACCATAGCTTGTGACTGTATAGAATCAGATAAAGACTGTAGTCGCTCTAACTCCATGGTCACCTTAGCCAAATGAAATTGTGACTCCTTGAAAGCCAACTGAGTACTCTCAAGAATCTCAGAAGTCACCACAAGCTGCTCAGTAAGCTCACTCACCTCATCTTCCTTGGCCAACAATGCATCATATGCTGTACTGCCCCACTTCATAAGATAATCTCTGTCAGCTACCAACTGCATATAATCCTGTCTCAGAATTTGGATAGCCTCCCATAAAGAGTGGATCTCTGTCAAGGAAAGATAACTTCCTCCCTGCTCATCACTAGTAGGAGAACCCCATCCATAAACTGCTAACAACTGACGAGCAGCATCAAAATGTTGGCAAGTGATAGAAATGTCTTGGTCACTAACTCTCAACTGATTAGACACATGATGGCACTGGCTTGACTGTCTCCTACAAACCTCCTCTGATGCACTGTCTGAAGGAGTGTCCTCAAAGTTACTAGTCTCTAGAGTATTACCATCCATATCCTGTGAATCAAATCTAAAGCTCATATCAACATACGGAGTATCAAAAACATTAGCATTGCTGTCCAACTCCTCTATACCCAAGGAAACTAAGTCTTCAAAACCGCCCATTGCATCCTTCTGGATGTCATCAATGCCAATGTGATCCTGGGACTCATCTATACACACTGCCAAATATGAAATATCATCAACACATTCCAGCAAGTATGGTCGACTGGATATATGAACAAAGCCCAACACCGATGTATAAAAACTAATACCAACATCAGACAAGATACTGGCACAAGAAAAGACAACACCGTGTAATCTGCTAATCAAATCCATGATAGCACCCAAACAAACACTGCTACCAAAAAGTGTTAAAGATCTCCAGTCAACTGAATCCCAAATGCCAATATAACAATCTCGAGTCCATATCCGTAAACTAGAATCAACTGGTAACTCAAGCAAACTCCTCACTTGAGTAATATGACCAATACCAACTAACTCCACATACCTGTCATGATGAGATAATGAAGTCACAATACTATCTGTGTTCACCTTCAGCTGGTTGGACAAATCATGTGAAGTACTACCAGCCTCAACCTCATGTGATGAAGCATCTAACTGTGCCTGGTACTCTTTCTCAGCAAAGTCATGAATGCTCAATGTCTGCTCATCTCTACCAGGTATCTCACCATCCTGCACAACAACATCCTCATAATCATCATCTGAACCCACTACACTGTAGTCACTGCCTGTTGTAACTATACCATCCTGAATACCTGTGGCATCACCCTTTGACAACCTGTAAACAATTGTCTCAATTTGAGTATCAAGTTGACCCTTACTATCAATCTGTGTAATATCCTTTCCCACCACCTCCTGTGGCAGAGTAGAATCTGAGACCTCTACCTGGCTATCAGCTAGTTTCTCAAACTCCTCATGCAAGTTCTTGGAAATTGTGTCATCTGTCCTGTGAGAAAATCTGCCAAATAGAAATCCAGTCAACTTATCCACCTTAGTTGGGTCAGATAACATGTCATTTATACGGTGGTGCTCAACCAACTGTTTAGACATGTCATGGCTTATTTTCATAAGTTTATCTCGAATGTCTAAATAACCATCCTTTCTACTATTTTGACTCTGGCTATCAATTGTCCAAGATCGTTCCCTCTGAGACTCTGTACTATACCTGTCCATTCTGGATAAAGTAGAGTGTAACCCCAATAGGATATAACTTCTTCAAGCACCAAGAACTAACATGCAAATGATTAGAAGTAGCATGCAACCATAGATTTGGACATGCAACTGATTAGAAGCAACATGCAACCACCAAATTATGACATGCAAGATCTGGGTAGTTGTCAAAACTGACATGCAAACTTCTACAACCGCCAAATTCACCAAGAACTAATAGGCAAATGATTAGAAGTAGCATGAAACCATAGATTTGGACATGCAACTGATTAGAAGCAACATGCAACCACCAAATTATGACATGCAAGATTTGGGTAGTTGTCAAAACTGACATGCAAGATCTGGGTACTTGTCAAAACTGAAATGCAAACTTCTACAACCACCAAATTCACCAAGAACTAACATGAAAATGATTAGAAGTAGCATGCAACCATAAATTTTTACATGCATCTGATTAGAAGCAACATGCAATCATAAATTATGACATGCAAGATTTGGGTAGTTCTCAAAACTGAAATGCAAGATCTGGGTAGTTGTCAAAACTAACCTGCAACTTCTACAAACCCTCAGGCTGGCAAGATCATGGCTCTGATACCACTGAAATGTCCCTTTTCTGATTTTTCATGATATTTCCAACCTCTAATCAGATCTTTAAAATCAAACAGCTAATATCCCAAAGATCCACCAATTCCTCAAGAAACCCCAAATCGGGTATGTTGAAAATAGTGCTAAAAGCTTCACAACTTCACAAATTATTAATGAATCTGAAAATGGAAATTTTTACAGAACTTTCAGCAGCATAACAGCCTACAAATTGACATTTCCAGATCCGTATAGCCTTTACACAATAGCTCAAAAATGTAGGACCAAAACTATGCTCATCGGGCTCCCGAAATAGCACAAAATATGCCCGAAAACACCACAAGAACACTAATAATCTATCTCAGAAGTTTAATCATGTCCCAATATATATATTCAGCTCTATTTTAACAGCTTAAAGTATAAAATACAGCAACAACCAAAACTGATATGAAATACTCAACCGGAAACACCAAACTCTTACAAAAATACACCCGGAAACTCACAAATCTGCACTGTTCAGCACAAAGGCAAACTCTGTATGAGCATGCACATGGAATGGCTTCAAACTCCCGTCCTTAGCCTTCCTGGAAACCTGCAAACTCCTGTTCTTGGGTCTCCTTCTCCACAGGTTTGGCAGCCTCTGAAGAATAACAAAGAATGAGCAAAAATCAAGTCTGGAATCCCCCCAAAATGCCTCCAAACCTCTTTAAAAAGGGAATAACTGTAACTCACGTCCAAGAGAGGTTAATGAAACATATTTTAATAATTAATTATCATTTATTAGTCCAAGAGTTTCCAAAGATTAACTCCCTTTTTCCGAAACTTCACTTTCTTGGGCCTGCCTGTCTTAGCAAAGATTACTATTTTTTTATTATTTGAAAAGGGGACATGACAGAACTTGGGTAGAGTTTTTATTATTGAGTTTATGGGTTAGGTAAGGGTGTCAAACTAGTTCGTTGGGTTTTAGACTCTTAAATTAATGGATTTGAGTTAACTAGTTAGGTGAGTTAATAACATAGATAAGGACTAACCGTGGTTATACTTTTGGATGCAATGGTCCATACACATGCTTGTTTTGCATGAGAGACATGCAATTGTTTATTTAGTTTATATTTTCTTAGTTTTGTTTTTCTTAATTCAAACTTCAATATTTTATAATAAAAAGTTCAAATTAACTTTATCAATGCTTCTTTATCAATTGTTACAAAATTAGTTTAGTGCACATTGTTTGTTTTTTATTCCATTTAGAAACATAAATTCCTTATCCATCTAAATTTAAGGGAAAAAAAATATGTCACTAACCTTAGAAATGGGAGAATTTGCATTACATTGCATTATTGAATCATTATCTAATGCATATTTCATGTTGCACTTTTGTAAGTGTACAAAAATAAAAGTAAAAAATAGAAGGATTTCATGTTTTTCTCTAAAATTAGCAAAAGCTAAACTTTGATAGATGCTTATATAAGACTTGTATAAGCGATAAAATAAAGATTATTTTTCTTTATATTTATTTTATAAACTACTAATTTACATTAAGGTATTGAGTGTACTCAAAAGTAGTGATGGGATAATCACTAAATTATAGCATAGCATCAAGCACATGCATCTTTTTTAAATTTTATTTAGTATTTATTAAAGATTATTGTAAAAGAAATTAAGAGTATTGATTACAAGTTATATTTTTTTAACATCCTTTAATGTAAATTTTTTTTTTTGGAAGTGTTACATCATAGATGAATTTGTTGTTAAGTGTATGTTTCATCTAAGTTCAATAAAAATAATTTAAAAAGATCATTTTTATTTATTTTTAATGTGAGGATAATGAATCACATGAAAAAAAGCATATATGATGCATATGAAAACATTGCTAAAATTAAATAAAATATACACTAATTTATTTAAGATATTAAAAATGAGTTAGAAGAAGGCTTTTAATAGTAGTTCATTTTAGCTAAAATATGTAATAGTAAGACATTTGAATTGATGCATTAGAGGATTGTAATGTATGCTCACTCGATATAGTGTGTTGATTATTATTTGCACTAGTCAACTCTGTTAGAAATGCTTTAGAATAACTAAGAGGGGGGGGTGAAACAGTTATTCAAGGTCCAAATGTCCTATTCAAACTTTTCACTAAGTATAGTGAGCCCATTCAACCATTCATTCATTCAAGCTTTAACTTTTCTAACCAACAAGTTACTATAAATCAACATGCAAGCATAACACATAAGAAATCAACACATAACACAGTGATTTACGTGGAAACCCAATCTAGAAAAAACCACCAGTAACATGCTACTCAATTCTCACTCTTCTAAAGTGATGCCCTGTGAAAGGCCTACCCTGTTAAAGGCTTACAACACACTATTAAATGTGACATTATTAGAGAATTTAACCACCCTATTAGAAGTGGGCCTAGTTAGAGGACTTTAGAACATTCGCTTGGAATGCCACCCTGTTAAAGGATTTACAAATGGCTATTAGGCCAACCTTAGTCCATAGGATTTTCATTCTATCTTAACTGATACAATTGCTAGCGAGTAAAAATTAGGGAATCTTTGACTTGATTGTAGAATACAACTTAACTTGCAGTTCTCAGATCACTTTTCAGCTCATATCATTACCTGGCCTTCAATCTTTGCTACTATGGCAGCTTAGCCTCCTTTCAAGCTTAGTCTCCTTGAGTCTCCATGCTCAATGTACCAGTGCAATCATCTCTTTATAACCACTTATAGAAGCAGAGCATCTATGCTCTTCCTTCCTCTAGATGTCTTCTCCTTGACACCCTTATAACCGCTTCATAGTTTGGCACTTTTGCAGCAACAGTATCAGTAGCATTTTCTTCTTGGTCTATGACTCCTTAAATAGAAGTCTTGGAGTTCCTTTTTTTGCTTGATTCTTCCATTCTTTAATTTCAATTTGTATGGATTAGGTAGGATTCATTGCATCTAACCCATATTTTGTTTCATCTAGAAACTTCTTGAATAATCCTCTTGAATTCACCTAAAAATGGTTTACATAGGATTCTATGCCACCAACTCATCATTCTTATCTTCCAACTCATTCAAAAAATTCAAGATAACCATTTTTTCGGCTCAGATTTGGTAAATCTTTGTCATTTGAAATAATGCAGCAACTCAACACTATTGAAATGCTAGAGCTTGGCACATACTATGTTACTTGACATCAACTGTGTTTTTCCTGATGCTCGGCACCTGAAGATCACTCAGCACTAACTAAGATTTTCTGATGCTTAGCACCTAAACTTCACTCAGCACCTAAAGATTACTCGGCACACTCTAGAATTTCCTGTAGCTCAGCTCCTGATAATTTTCTCAGCTTCAACTAACTTGCTTGGCACCCACTAATGATCTTAGTTTAAGCTTTGCAGTGAACCTTGTTACAACTTCTTCCTCCAATGTTTCTAAGTGTGACCACCCTCTGTATCTTTAAGTATGTTATCAATACATCATTTAACCATTGTCTTAACTAATCCTTGCACTTTATTACAACTTCATAACTCAACCTTTCCCTTAGGTGCTCTTGTTACATCTTGTTGATCAAATCCTCTTCATCAATCAATTAAGTGATAGTACTTGGACCTTATAAGAAAATGTCATCCCTACAAATAGCAGGTTTGACATCAATGAAAAAACAATGATTGAAATCAACAATCTTCTTTCTTTGCAACAATCTCCCTCTTTGATCTTCAACAATGAGCTTTTCAATCAGATTTCCAACAAATTCTACTTGGGCAATGCATATAATGATCATTCTTCTGAAGTAATGAGTAGGCCTCTTGAACTTTGTATGTTACAAATTTTGTTAATTGTCACCCTTGTAGTCGACTTGTACATGCAATATTCTTTATTTTAGGCTGACATGAGACTATAACAATAAATTTAATTCATATATATCATTGATATAGGATCTATTCTAGAAAATTGGAATGTTATATCGTAATTTAAGGAATGAAGTGGAGCTAGAGCGATGCAATGTGAAATGCATTTCTATCATTTTGCAATTCCATCAGAAGATCATATACACTATGAGGAGGTTTCAAAAGTTGTTGAAGTCAAAATAAATATGTTTATATAATATTGAAGGTTTTACTTTCATATCTCTTTTGTATGTTATGTTCTAAGTTGGTGCATATTTCCTAGTGATGTCTACAAATATATTTGGGGATTGATATCTCCAATAGGTTGATTCCTACTTCATATTGTGAGTGATCTAGATTTTTGAAAGGCTAGATTTGGACTATGCATCCAAGTATCTATTCTCGATATGATTTTTGTTTCAAGATTTTTACATGAATTTTGTATTCATATGGGTTTATATGCTTTTATTTTCTTTGTTTAATAACTTGCAATTAGATGCCTCTACTTCTATGCTATGACATCATAACATAAAGAATATAAAGCTAAAGTTAAACATTTTTAAACCAAAAGTAGTAGTTCAACAAATATGAGTAGACTATAAAAGAGCTAAAACAAATAAATCAAGATGCAAACCTTGAAATTAAATAGCTCCTTTATCATGTAGATTTGGTCCAAAGATGGAATGTGTGCATAATGGTTGCTTCAAGCTACAAATTATGGATTCAGTGATGGATATATGAATATAAATTCAAATATAGAAATGGTGCTTTGATAGTTTTTGGCTCTCAAAACAATGTAATAACTTTACTCAAAAGGTGGATGATTTGTGAATGGTGGAAGGTTCAATTTATAGGTCATGGGCCAAGAAAAGGGATGAATAAGATATAAAGAAGAAATATTGTGAGCAAAGGCTAGGATGCAAATGGATTGTGCTTTCTCAAATTCATAGCCTCTTGACAAGTGTTGCAAGGAGAATGGGAGTGAGGAGATATGATTTGTGGATAGATAGTTAACTGAAGGAAGTGTGAGATGGACTTTAGTATTCTTTGATGGGAGAGGGAGATGTGAAGGGTGAGTGAACTTGGACTTGAGTCAAGAAGTCTTAATTCATGCTTTGATTTATGCTAGTGATTTGGGAGAGGTGATTAGACTCATATGGGAGGGCAATGTGGTTGAGGTAAGAGGGTGATGTGGTTTAGAGAAGAGGGTGATGTGTCTAGTGAATGCATCTGTTAGAGAAAAAGAGGGTGAAGGAATAAATTAAATAAAAGGAATTATTTAATTAAAAAGGCTAAATACTGGTGCATGGGTTGGATTAGGCTAATTGTTGGGTTAAGGGTTAGTTCATGTTTTGAGAGATTTACTTAATTGAATTAATTAAATAGATGGGAGAATTTATAATTAAATTAAATAGCTTGTGTAATTCATTTAATCTAATGCAAGAATAGGGATTTAATAAATAACTTAAACTATTGGTTGTCATTTTTAATTATTAATTGAACCATAGTTAATTATTAAATTAATTAATTACTTAATAATGCCTTAGATGAAGACTAAATATGATTAGTTGATTATTTGATCAAATTTAGGTGTCTACATTTTGTCCCTCTTTGACACAGTGTTGGGACAACAATATTTCAAAGAAGTTGTTAAAGACAGATGATGCAAAGAAGATTTTAAAGAAAAAAAAGTTACCCCAATATTGAACAAGAAGGAGAGAGATTGAGTTGTAAACAAGTTGTTGATGATAGATGACACGAACAATATTTTTAAGCATTAACATTGCCCCAATCTTGAACAAGAAGAGGGGAGGGGGTGGGGGGGGGGGGGGGTGGTGGGGTGCGCGCGCGCACGAGAGAGAGAGAGAGAGAGAGAGAGAGAGAGAGAGAGAGAGAGAGAGAGAGAGAGAGAGAGAGAGATGGATGCCCACTCAAGAAGGTGATGAGTTAGAGAGAAAATGAAGACCAACAACATCTTGAAAAGTTTAAAAAATGGGGAGAGTAGTAGGATGATAAATGGTTATATTTGCAATCAAGATTCAAAATAATAGGGAAAGGGTGAAAAAAGGGGTATTTGAGGGGAGAAATGGAGAAAAGGGGCTTAGAAGGGGTCATATGTAAGGGGATAGAAGAGTTGAAATGGGTTATTTACCTTCATATTACATATGAAGATATAGTTGTTGAGTTCTCTAGATTTGTCTAGTGAGATGGTTTCATAGGGATGACCAGAGCACTAGGTAGATGTTGTGCAATATGTTTGAGGGACAATAAACTGAGGAGTAGGCCTAAAACCCATCTTATTTTTGTTTTTCCTTCTATAGATTTTAGTATTCTTGATTTTACAAAGTCATGTTCCCATGGGCTCAGGTTCAGTGAGATCATGTGTGAGAATGATAGGATCATGCGCAAGATCTCATACATAATATGTGGAATTGTGGTCCCACAAAATATCCAAGGGTGGATGGATTAAAATAGATACTTTTGAATGATTTGTAGGAATACAATCTTGCATGATTATTTTGTAGTGTCATATTCCCCAACTAATATTTCTCATGAGAATGTAGTGTTTCCTGTAGGAGTGTGCTCCTACAGGGAAAGGGGGTTGGAGACTTTTCACTCAATACAAGATTAGTGTTTGGGCTTACTAGTTTGGGGTAAGGCAATAGAACACATTGTTGTCATAATGTGTTCTAGTAGGAATGCCAACAAGGTTGTTGTTTGCAAGATAGCAAAACCTGGATTGGGTGAACTTGGGTAGAGTTTTTCTTTTTGAATTCATGGGTTGGGTAATGGTGTCAAATTAGTTGGGTGGGTTTGGGTTGGGTTTTAGACTCTTAAATTGATGGATTTGGGTTAACTAGCTAGGTTAATTGATAGTATAGATAAGGAATAACTCCAATTATACTTGTGGATGTAGTGGTCTATAAAAATGTTATTTTGTGTGAGAGGCATGCGATTGTATTGTGAGTGGTGGAGCACTTTGGACTAGCTGGGTAGGTGCAGATTAATGCTATCAGGTTGGGGTATCTTGTGCAAATACCCCATAGGTATACCTATATGACCATGGTTACAACATCATGTCAAAGATGGCATTCAAAGACTACCACATTTCATCTTCTGACAAGTAAGATGATGGTAACACTTGAGGATGTGTACATGATCTTTAGATTTCCTATGCAAGGTATAGAGGTTCTAGTGACTAGAGATATGGTAGTAGACTAGGTAATATCGATGTTAATAGGTCATGGTGTTCCATTTAGGATCCAATAGAGCTAGTTTTCCCTTAACCAACATTTTGATGCAACATTATAGAGGTGAGTTTATTTCTAGGTGTGTGGACTAGTGTCTGGGTACCTTACCCTTGTTGGAAATTTGTTCAACGCTCTCCTTGGGATTCATGAGAAGGGCTTAACTGCCTCCTATGTACTATAAGTTGAGTGGATATATCGGGCATTGATAGATCATTCTTTTGGTGCAATGACAACTCCACTCTAACAAGTGGTATCAAAGCTTGGTCACAAGTTCAAATCCTTAGATCCTCGAGTATGTCAAGGGGAAGATTGTTGGAAATTTGTTCAACGTTCCCCTTGGGATTCATGACAAAGGCTTAACCACCTCCTATGTACTATAAGTTGAGTGGTTGTATCAGGCATTAACAGACCAGTCATTTGGCATAGTGGAAACCCCACTCTAACAACCCTAGACATATGTGGGATGAGTGTTACATTCGGCTTAATCCCCACCATAGTGTAGGTTGTTGACGCGAGCATCCTAATAGCATGGGGTTCCCTAATGTTGATAGAGTTATATCGATATCTCCATTAAAAATTATATACTATGGGCAAGGAGCCTTAGGGAGGAGAATTAGATTTTCTCCTCTTTTGCAGGCTTGGGCCTGGGAGAATATAGTCATGATCACACTGCTTGATTGTTAGGATAAA